>VWZS01007432.1:1538817-1721963 GCA_013397075.1 Rhabdornis inornatus | reverse complement strand
TTTTTTTTTTTTTTTTTGACCACCAACTATCAGTCCTTCAGCATCAACAGGCTTCCCTGAAAGCCGGGAAATTTTCGGGAATGCTCTGTTACTTTCCCGTCATTTCCAAGTAAACTCCGATGTGGTCTCAGAATTATTTCCTGTATTTATATGTTTATGATTTAAAACCAATTGCGGCAAAGTAGCCCTTAATAGTAGAACGTTGTTTACTGTCTATAATGTTGATTAGCTTCCCACAGGGAGCTGTCGTCTGGATACAGCTTTTTTTCCTCTCGATTTTAAATGTTTCCAAATAATCCCGGATCCTTCTAGCAGAAAAGCCGGGGAAGAGTCTTCTAAAATGTTATTTAACGCGACATAACGACGCGTTTGAACTTCCACAAAGTACTGATTTCGTGTCTGTTCTCAATCTATTACCTCAAATAACATCCCACGCTGTATTCAGGGCAGGCGTTTGCTCTCCCGGCTCTTCCTGTGTCCTATTAATAGGACAAATCCGCCCGCGCATGACCCTTCCTACAAGAATTCAGCTACAGTTTGCTTTGACTTATCGCTGCCTGTAAAATGGGTGCTTTAATTAAAAAAAAATACGAGTATCTTTTCTCTTTCACAGCACTTCGATGGGGAGCTTGAGGGAAGAGCGACACGCTTGTATGCCTACATGCAGAAAAGGTGCCGAACCTCGCCTGCATCGACAACAGAAATCTGCTGGCTTTTACTAAATAAATTGTGTTTAATTTAGCATTTTTTATCCCAAGGAAGTGTGTTTGGGTTGTTATGCAAAAAGCAGAGCGGCCGTCAGCGTCTTGCCGCTAATTTCCCCAAACTTTGTCAAGCGTTGTCAGATCAGGAGGTGAAAGCACTTGCATAAAAAGCCTCCTTTTTAGAAGAAAAAAGCCCCACCAAATAAACACACAAAAACAAACGAACAAAAATATTAAAAAAAAAAAGTAATTAAGAAAAAACAAGGAATAAGACAAATCTGTGTTTTGTTTTTAAGGTAAATTTGTCTTAAGCTGAGGGAGAAGCCCAGCGCCCACATGGAAAGGATGCCGAGAGGAAGAGCTGCAGTCCAAGGGCAGCTGAAACCCCCGTTCCCATCCCCGCGGCGGGACCATCTCCCACCTGGACACCCCGCGGGGCGGACCTGCAGCCGGGAGCCCACCGCGGCCGGACTGCGGGACCACCCCCCGTCAAAAAGCGGCTCCTGCCAAAAATCACGTCTCCCGAGGGGGGCTGGGAGATACATTTGCTGGAAGATACTAGGAGTGAAGGAAAAACTGCTGGTACAGATGAGCTGGAAAGCTCTGCGTATTTGTTTCCAATCAGCATAAACACCGCGCCCCACCCCCCTTTTAATTTTAGGGCTTAAAACCAGAGTATATTTCCTCAGCAAGTACCTAAAGGAAGAACCCTGATGTTTGCTCTACCGGTTTGCTCTGTCGGCTCCTTTGCATTTGTGGGCTTTTATGCATTTGTTCCTCACAAGTAGCTATTATCGCTGTTAATGATTGTAAAAAACGTAAAAAAATACGTTTAAAAATGTGGATTCGTAGCTAGCAGAGAGCGCTCCTCACTCTCCTGCCAATTAGATTAAGGGTGTCGATTTAGGTTAGGGAGCATCCTTCAATTTTAAGGGAGAGGTGCTTGAAGTCAAGAATGCCTTTTCTGTTTTGTTTGTTTGCTTGTTTTCCTCTTTTTTTCGAAGACTTTTCCCTTTTAGTATTTAAGCCATGTTAGAAGAAGACATTTCTCCTCCGTGCTCGTTTAGGCTATCCCTCCCTTGGAAACTCCAGACGGGAGGGAAGCACACACGCATAATTTGGGAGGTTTTGTTGTTTTAAAAAAAATATTTGTCATGCTGCAACCATTATTCCGAGGATCCTGCGAGGTTTTCATTCACCGGCTTTCAGGACTCCTTTCTTCATATTGCAGCCGGCCCAACTAGAGACTCCAGAGAAAAAAAAGAAAAACAAGTAAAAATAATAAGAATAAAAATATAAAGCAACCTTCCTCCTTTCCTCCTCGTCACCCCAAAACTAAGCTGCTCCCCAAGCCAGGCTTCGCTTGGGGAGTCAAATTACCCGTCTTGCCACCGGGACGTTTGAGAGTCATTTTATCTGATTGAACTTCAGGACAAAGCTGTTTTCCAGAGGAAATTTCCACTCCTGCTGCCGCCTCACACCAGAGGGCGCGAGGAGCTTTCCCAGGCTTTGCTGCCTCAAGTGCTGCTGGAAATTAACTCTTTGGGCGCTCTCCCTGAATGTTTTTCTAACCTTTCCCTTTTAAAATATACAACTGGATTCTAGCTCTTTTTTTCCCCCTATAAAATGCGTGTTGGTTTGTTCTGGTTTGGGTTTATAAGGTTTTTTTTCCCCTGTCCTTGTAGTACCCTTTCCCAGCTCTTGCAGGCCTTCACCCTCCAGCAGCAGCCCCCTGGGACTCTCAGGAGATGTACAATTTTGCTCTGTCTCTGCTAATTTGATTCTAATTAAGTCACTGGTCATGTTTGTGTGACGTTACCATGTTGTTCCTCATAAACTTATGGGGTGAAACTTGTCTGGCTGTGTTTAAGCTTAAAGAGTCACTTAGGGCTCTTCAAACAGAACACCTAAAGCACGGCACCAGAGGGGAAACAGTATGGTGAGGCCCTGGCACAGGTTGCCCAGAGAAGCTGTGGCTTCCCCATCCTTGGAAGTGTTCAAAGGCAGGTGGGACAGGACTTGGAGCAACCTGGGCTAGTGAAGAGTGTCCTGGCCCACATATGCATAGTATAAGGTCTCCAACAGAGCTTATAATTCTAAATAAATTACTAAAAAGGAAGATAAATAATTAAAAAGAAAAGAAGAAAGAATAAACTATTAGGGTATGTCATTTCCATGTTTCCTGTAAATATTTACCAAGAAGCTAGATATGATTTTTCACATCTGAGGATCATCAGAAATGCAAATAATTATTTTAAAAATCTGGGCATAAAACATAAAAACCAACAAATAAAAACATTGTAATTCTGGAGGCTGGTGGGAAAACTCAGTTGAAGATAAATGTTTGTCCTTGTGCTATTTAAATTAAAAGATGAGTTTAAAAATTATGGGCCTGTTTGTTCATTTTTATAATTTAATTTAGCATCTATCAATCATAAAAAAGAAAATGAATCCAAGGTTGCTGACTTTACTCAAACTCTAACTCCTTTAAAGGATCAGACTGTATTACTTACTTGTTCATGTTGAGTTTTGTCTTTGAAGTGTGTGCATAAGATGAGAGTCTTTGTTTCAGAGCAAATGGGACGGTGTGCTGGATATTGTGAGAAAATATTTTAAAAGGCAACAGAAGCCTTCCAATCCTGAACTTGGAAATACGTGGTGTTTCTCTGTGCCCAACATACTGTGTGTGGTGGAACTCTGACATTCACAGGTCTCGATGGATGTTCATGTCTGGCCATGGCAGTGATGGATGCTTGATAATTCTCGATTATTTTTT
This sequence comes from Rhabdornis inornatus, assembly GCA_013397075.1. Taxonomy (NCBI): domain Eukaryota; kingdom Metazoa; phylum Chordata; class Aves; order Passeriformes; family Rhabdornithidae; genus Rhabdornis; species Rhabdornis inornatus. The sequence continues at coordinate 1,718,483 of VWZS01007432.1, read as the reverse complement.
TTTTATAAGGAGTAGGGGGGGGGCTTTGGAGAGACTTCTTGTCTCTTGGAACAAAACAGAAAAAAAAAATCATGTTAAAATGCATCTTGGCCCTTATGCCACTTTCATTGAAGCAGACGGTAACCCTCTCTTTGACTTTACTGGGAACAGGACTGGGCCATTTAAGATGCTATTTTGTAATACAAATCTTTAAAATCTTAAATATTTCCATACAGTGGAGCAAAGAAGTCTCAAACATCATCAGAAAGACTGCTTCTTGTTAGGCTGTTACCATGTGCCATTTCTGTTCAAATAACTTTTACAAATAAGAGAGACAAATACATTTGTACAGCTTGGAAGTCTGACACTACAGTTGGGTGTTTGCAGCTTTTATACATTATGGTATTTCTGACAACAATTTTAACTCTTTGGTTGCGTAAAACAAAGCCCAGATGTTTCTCAGCAGCAGCATTTCCTCATCAGGTCTTTTAGCTGAGCCTTACAGTGAGTGTAGAGTTTGGTTACAACTAAACTCAAATCTAAATTTTCCAGGAGTATGGAGGAATTATGTGGCAAGGAAGGGGCAGGAAGAGAGAAGAGGGACACAGAAGGAGGAAACAATCTTCTTCTCCAGATGTGCCAATTCCACACCTGTGGGACCTTGGAGAACAGTTAAGTTCTTGTCTTTGGAACTTCTTCCCTCCTTGGCAGTGGCTTTAAAAAGGATTAAGTGAGAGAACAGTTGCAGAAAAAGCCCTCTAAATACTACCCTTTGGGAAGGTCAGGGAGGCTGCCTTCTCCAGATCTACGGGAGCGCAGGTGGGACAGGACTAATCCTAAGCTGCTGCGATGTCCTGCCGAGCTCCATGTCTTCTCACTCAGGAATACAACTTCCATGCATTAGTTGTTTGCTTCCCCTCAGCCTTATCTTGGCTGGTTAAGTACAGCTGAGCAGCATTCATGTATTCATACAGGTCTTACCAGTGATCTCCTAACAGGGGAGTATTGTCCAAGTGAAAATGTCCCTGATTTTTGCCAAATACCACTACAAGTCTCAATTTTCTTTCTTTTTCTGGGTGTGTTGTGTCCAACTGTGATGTCTTATAGTAAGCTTTTCAGGGGTGGAACTGTCTTCATAGCTGGTGTCTTTATAGCATCTTGTGCAGTGGCCCAGTCTTACACTTACTGGTGATAAGATGCCCTCATCTGAAGAAAGACAGACTGATCTTTTAAATCTATATCTTGAAGTAGATGATGATTAACAAAGGGAAAAAAATAAAAGAAGGGTGAGGGTGCATTTACGTTGTGAGAAGGGAGACTTTTGTTGTCTCTGCACCTTCCTTGTTTCGGGAGATACCTGTGGCTCCTTGTAAGATGCACACAGACTAAAAATATTTAAATGTTTAAAGGTGTACTGCAAGGAGAATAAAAGCCAAAAAATGTCAAGCTATAAACCCTTTGGAAGAAAATATATCTTTTGGGGAGAGGCTTTAAACTATGGTCTTTTTAGAGGGGGAAAATAAATAGAAATACTACCAACAAAGTCATGATAAAAGTAAACAGAAAATAGTTCTACAATGGTGCTTGTACATTTCATAACAGTTGAGCAACCTTTCCTTCATGCTTTGGGCCTGATCTTGAAGAACATCTTAACCCAGTATCTCTGAGGACCATAGTGGTATCACATAGATCAGATCCATGTGTCTGAGTCAAAAGTGGCCCCAGCTGTTAGAGGATAACTATCAGCAGAAACTCAAACCCCTTTAAGCCAATAGCAGCAGAGGAGTGAAAATGCTCTGTAATTATGTCCTGAAAGTGTTTAGTGGTATCTGCCTTTAATCACTGAAAGCAGTTCATTCTCTTGTGCTGCTGATTCAGAGACTTGCAAGCAGATCTAAAAACAGCTTCACATCAAAACACTGGGAAAACACGGAAATGGACATGGTGAATACCAGAATAGCTCCTAGGGTTACAGCTCTGCACACAAATGCAAGCATGAAAGTGCTGACCTATAAACCAACAGCACTTGTTGGACATATTCTAACTGCACTAGGAAGAATTATTGTAGTTTTTCTTCAAATTAGTGCAATATGGCCCATTTTGACTCTAATATCTTCCTTGAAATAACAAGGGATTCTCTCTGTGGTTAGAGTGAGTAGGAAGGAAGTAGAGACCTCAGTGGGATTTTTGGGTAGGGAAGCTGGGTCTGTCACACACACTGGCATCAGCAAAGTCTCTGTGCCTATTTTGTTGTTACTTTTATTTAGTTGCTTGTGTGACCATGTTTGTGCCCACAGCTGGAACCCCAAAGCACTGTCAAGTAGCGAGTGCAGTAGGAGACTCAATACAATAAACTTTATATATTACCTGTTTTTCACCCAATCTACCTCTAGGATTCCTCTTTTCACTAGTTCACTGTGACAAAATCCACTTCTTAAATGTCAGCCTTATATTCTATTTTATTGGTGGATTATGGCAAATTTATTTTGGATTAAACTTACAAGCACAAATACCACCATTTAACAGTGGTCCTCTGTCTACATTTGTGGTACTTTCCAGTGTACTCCAGATCAGCAAAACATAAAAGATATGGTAAAACAACCTCCTGTTTTGATGAAAAATTGCTATCAGTCATAATGTAATTAATTTAACCAACAAGGCAATAAAAATTAAGTGCCCAGTTCAAGAATGATCCCATAGTAAGGCTAAATTTCCTGGAAGTTATACAGCAAAATATTTTCCATTAGGACTTTCATAAAATTTTGTATTCAACAGCATCATTTCCTTGGGTCTTTTGGAATCCAGCAAGAGACCTGTGGTTGAGAGAGAAGCAGTGATATACATGACCAAAAGGTTGTGTTCCATCAGTGGGAAAGATTAGGGAAAATGATGAAAGTGTTATACATTACATTTTTCTGTGACCAGACTTTACTTGAATGCTCAAATGATAGGGTCATTATTTTTTGTATTTCTGAGGAAGTAATATTTTTGCTACTTGTAAGTGACTATTAGTAATTTTTGCTGTAATAGTAAGTACCTATCCAATCAATCTTGATTTTTAAAATCTCTTTTAGTCTCTCAAACAAATATGTTTACAAGAAAAGTCCAGTTTGTTTAGAATCATGCAATGATTTAGATTGCAAGGGACTTTGGAGGCCATCTGGTCCAACCTCCTACTCAAAGCAGACCTAACCTATTAGGATGAGTTGTCTTTCTTTCTTTCTTTCTTTCTTTCTTTCTTTCTTTCTTTCTTTCTTTCTTTCTTTCTTTCTTTCTTTCTTTCTTTCTTTCTTTCTTTCTTTCTTTTTCTTTCTTTCTTTCTTCCTTTCTTCCTTCCTTCCTTCCTTCCTTCCTTGCTTCCTTCCTTCCTTCCTTCCAAAAATTTCAATAGTGGTATTTTGTAGAAGTAGTTCTCACTGTAGATCTTGTTCTAAACCACTTTCCATGTCGTAAATTTACTTTTTTTGTCTTTTCTGCTATGATCATACCCTTGTTATTCCTAGTTACCTTTGGAATCAACAATCCCTGTTCATGATTTATTCTGCTCTTGCCTCTTGCATTGACAATGGAAAAGAACAGAGACTAATCTGACTATCTAGGGTGAAATAATTTGGAAAAATGTTCCTTCTCCCATGTTAAAAGGATTATAAAACCATATTCTGAGGTATGACCATAGTTCAAGATTATTGATTTGAGTTTAAAGGTAATTAAACCATTCTTATGTTTTTAGGCCCAGAAAAAAAATTACTTTGTTTTCTATATATTTCCAGAGATGATGAGCTGCTGATTTATGATTCTTCTTAAATTATAAGAGAGCTGAACAAAATATGAAACCTAAAGACCTGGCTTTACTCTCAGCTGTTCTGGTATAATTCAAGCTCAACTTCTCCAGTGTTGATGAATTTATTCCAGTTCTACACTGCTGTGACCAAACCAGAATTTATTGTATAGTTTGCATGAAAGAATTGGACTATTTTTCTGTGTTGTTAGATTATGAGCTTTCTCTTAGCCTACAGCATCTCTTTCTCACCCTTTCCCTATTCTATAATTTTAAAAAAATGTTTCTTATCAAAGGAAAATGCCAAACTCTACCTGAAAAACTTTATTACAGACAGTCTTGAAAACTGTTGTTCTTTAAAGGGAAGCTCTTTGCAGACCATGAAACTTGGGAAGGATCCTGTGGAGGATTTGGTCGTGTTTAGAAACCATCCAGAGTAGCTATGACAACTTCATATCTGGGGGCCAAGATCGTGTCCACATACCAGATATCTGACGCTATCCAAGATCCTTATCCAATGTGAAGAGGAAACTGTAAAACTATAATTGCCTAAAACAACCCCTAGAGAGAGTACTGCTGGTTCTTAAGAAGATTTTTTGACATTTTAAATACAGCTTTTTCTCAAAAGGTCTGAAACAGGAAACTTGTGAGAGAAAAGAAAATAGTGAAATGAATACGGTATCTATAACTTTGGAAAAACAAGTTTCCAGCTAGGTCCCTTCTTTGTTACCTGCTGTGATTTCTTAATGAACATTTAGTTAAATTAACTTGAAGTGTTCTATAAGCCTCTGAAATACATCAATATAATTTGCTTTGGATTATATTTTAAGTGGGAGTGGTAGCAAATCTGGGTTTCCGCTCCCTCTGAACTGGATCAGGTTGGATTAATACTAAATGCAGCTGAGGAAGGAACACTGAGGGACACTGATTGCAGGAAAAGTGACTGGCCAAGGTCCATTCCATTGCCTGGTCCAGGCGGTTCACATGCTGACTGTGGTTTTTTGGTATTACACATGGAACTGAAGCTTCTAAGTGATAAAAATCTGCATTTCTGTGCAATGAATATGTTGGCTACAGCACCTGCAGCCTGTTCTTTTTGGTAAAAGCCAGACTCTGTGATATTTCTCTTAGTTATTGATCGTTAATATAGTTTCTGCTTCCTGTCCCTGCACAGCAGTGAGATTTTTACATCCTGCCTGTATTTGATCCCTTTCTAGTTTTCTGGATGTAGCGGGGTTCTGCAAGACAGGTTTTTCGAAAGGAAGAGAGTCCTGAAAAATGCATTACTAAAGGTACTGATCTAAAAAACCAGGTGAATAAATGATGTTTTGATTTTGGCATCCAGGATACGGTTTTGCATATTGGTTCAGGTAGAATCGAACTCAAAACAGTTTAATAATGGCACATTAATGTAACTGTCTTTGGTAAAATATTTTTGGCTACTTTTAATGAAAGTAAAAAGACACTGATATATCTGGATAAGTAGGAGCAGATGATAATTTTCATCATTCTTCCTTTCCCCTCTCCTCTTACTAGCAGCCCAGTGAGGGAGAACTAAAAGACAAAAAAGTCTTCTCAAGAGAATTTGGAACAGAAACTGCAAAATAGATATCCCAACTTATGACTTAACCTTTGCCCTGTGGGGTCATGCTCATGAATGCTCTTCATCTACTTGATTAATAAAACCAAAAGAATTTCATCACTGAAAAAAAAAAGTTCAGATGTGTTTGCCAGATTTTACATGAGTTAAGGGCTGCTTTGATTTGTGAAAACTGCATTTTCGATGAATACGTTCTTATTCGGGAAAAGCTCTCCATCGTGATAATGGTTACCTGCAAGTCAGTGTTAACTTGGCAACCTTCATGGTTTGGCAGCAGATTTTAGCTTTACATAACACTGACTTATTATTAGTGTACCATATTGCAGCTTTTATGAAGGAATCAAGTTTTCAAATGTTGGGGTTTTTTTTAAGTCAGGAAATGCAACAAATAGGCTTTTTAAAGGCGTGTGACTTTATGCTCTACATATCCTGTACATTTCATGATATTTAATTTAAAATACAAATCAGGTCAATGCACATATCTAGTAATCAAAGATATCTATTATACCACCTGAATACAAAGAGTCTCATTTTATGTCTCAAGATCTTTTTCATTCCCCACATTTATAAAATGCCCAGTGTTAATATTGCACTGGCATATTGTTAATACTGTATTGGGGTTTTTTATATCTGACACAAGACTGAGGATGTCTGACTGATCTTAATTCAAGGTATCTGTCCTATGAAGAACAGAATTTCTCTCAGTAAAGATGCTTTGTTTTTGAATCAACTGAATCAGGAAAAAATACCTGTAAAAGGTTAAAAGGTCTTTAAGGATAGTGGAGGATGCACTTGGTGACAACAGTTCATACAGAGTAAGATCTCCAGCTTGCATTATTATTTCATGGAGCTTCATACAAAGAGGGTTTTTTCGTTTAGCAAGACTAATGCGGTCCTATAGCAAAAAGATACACAGTATCAACAAGTAAACACTAATCTGGCATAATTGCTCAATGTCTTGATTCCTTTCTAAATACATATTGATTTTGTATAATTTCCCATCCCTGAACTTGAATGGAAAGTAGGACATCTGTAAGCCCAGTAATTAAACCCCTATTTTAAAAAAACAAAACAACTTTGCATGCCAATGGTCCTACTTCTGTTTTCCAAAGCTGAAGTTGACTCTGCTCTGATGTGTATCACGATCCCATGTCTCTCACATACCAGCAGTAACAAGAAGATTCACCAATTGCCTTGTTAGTGCAGAAATCAAATGCTTCTGTCACAGGAAAACTCATAAGTGTTTCTGGCATTCCTGTGATCCATCAGTATCATCAGTTTTCCTACCTCCTTTTTTGGAGGACACAAATTAAGTCTTTTTGTAGTTGGAGTTGAGGGATGAGACAGCTCATTGCTACGTGCAGAGGTAATGGAGCTTTTTAGATCAGAGATGTTTCCTACAGGCCTACATTAGAAACTTCTGCTCATATGCTGATGTTAGCCTGGACCTGAAAATAAAATAAATCCCACCTTCTCAGTGGAGCTCAGCCAGCAAAGTTCCTGGTGTGGACACAGCTGTGCTGCCAGGAAAAGGCTGCTGCCAGATTAACCTGTTGGGTTTAGAGCCTGGTGTAACTATGATGGCATAAAATCTCTTTCAGCTGGCAAACATCGAAGTTCTGCTGCAGAGCTCTGCTGTTGTGGCTCTGTAATGCTCACAGGGACTGCACCTGCAGACACAGCCCTGATGTGACAACAAAGGGGAGAAAAGATATTGAGAGTCATTGCCAGGTCTGCTAGTAGGTGTCCCTTTGGATTGTGGGAGCCCCTTTGAAAACTTCTCACTTCATAAATCCATTTTTTCTCCCTGGAAGATACATTTCCTATGTCTGCCAGTATACAAAACTGTAACAAATCATACACCGAGGAGGGGATAAATGGCAGAGAACTTTCTGGAGAAGTGGGAAGGGCTGGGGAGGATTGACAGTGGTTGGGGAGTGGTTTTAGGGCTGATGGGCAGGGAACTTTGTGGGTTTCTGGGAGGAGCCAGGGAGGATTGACAACAACTTGGGAGTGGTCTGGGGCGGGGTGATGGGGCAAGGGCAGGAGAAGGAGACCTGGAGCAGACCATTTATGGGGGTAGGACACGGGAAGAAACCATTATGATAACAGGATTACAATAAACTTGAAACAACACACCACAACAGTGAAGAAGCTGAAGAGGAAGTGATTATTCACTTTTTTCTGCAGTATGAGAAGTAGAGGACATCAGAGTTTAAATTACTCAATACTTGGAAAATATCTCTAGTTCCTGAGTAAAGGTGTTTGGAGACTGGATGAGACAAGTATCAGAGCACTGATCTTAAACACTTGGCCTTTTTATGGCAGCAGTTTCTACTGTTATTTCCCCTCATCAGGAAATAAAAATCTAAATGCCCTCCTTCTCTGCCCCATGAGGAAGCTGACAAAGATCTGCTCTGAAGAGAAGGAGGTGAGGCTGCAGATAGGGAGGATAGCAAGAATGGGAAAAGGGGTGGACTGCTTCTGGAATTCTGGAGGAATTGTAGCTGCAGCCTAGCACATGTGATGCACTACGTGCATCCATTTTCCCTTGTATTGAAATATTGAAAGTATTTTTGGTTGAATATTAGGAACTAGTCATGCTGGTTATTGTTCTCAAACAAATTTGATAAGGTGGCTATCTAAAATAAAGTAAGTGTGAAGTTCTGGCATGATTGAAATGAAAGTGTTAGTGAGTCAAACACAGTAATTTTGACAAACTGTATGCTATAGCAAGCTTCCAGTTGCCTATTCAATTGGAGAAAAAAATTAAAACAATCCCTGTATCAGAACTTCTAAATTAACCTTCTGAAAAATCAGATGCTTCAAAACAATATCCAAATCATAAGATACAGCAATTAAACAGAATATTTTAGTGATTCTCTTATTGGGAGCAGCCTGTTTGTTGGCCAGAGACTGACAGGCCAGCAAATATGCCTTTCCCTCTCACTGGTGTTTGGAAGTGGGCAGGGAACATGGTATAAGGCCTGCTGCTTTCCTGCCATGGAGGGAATGGTCTAGTACCAGTCTGGAGACAACAGCACATCCTAGAAGCTCAGAGATGGAAGAATGAACCACAACAGAACATGAAACAGTTTTCCAAACTAGAAAAGCCTTTGCCCCAAGTAATTTTAACCCACATATTTCAGAATATGTCAGATAATTGATTAGCAATCTGTTGCTGAAGTGATGTATTTATCTGATGCATGGTTTCACTTAGCAGCTACAACACGTACAGCAAAGAGTTGGAAAAAAATGAACTGGAACTCTATACAACATCTTTTATTCAAAACAGATGTATTACTTGGTATATGTTTAACATTCTCCTCATAATCCCAACTTGATCCTTAACCATCATGCATTAGAATGTTGCTTTTAAAGAAGATGAAAATGGGCTGCTAAAATGCTGCCCATATAATCTGAATTATTTTCAGCCCTGTTGTTAAAGCTTAGAGATAAAATTCTCTTTTGAACTAAGGTTGAAGGCATTGTGTTTGATATATTGGTATAATTCCTGCAATATAAATACTCATAAATTAAGTTAGTGGTATGGTATGATTTCCTGTAATCTGTTTCCAGAATCAATATTTTATTGAATGAACTTCTTATTTTAACTTCTCACTTACTGACCCAGTGGTGCAGCTGTAATGTGTGCTTGATCACTCACTCCTTTATTTTTTTAAAAACAGACCTGACTCTGCAGCAGTGTAGATGGGGCAGGTTTTTGGAAGCATTGCACTTAATATTGTGTGGAAAGAGATTGAAATAACACTATCATGCCCTAATGTAGAGACTCCCATCTTAACATCCTGTAGTAATTTAGAAAATGGCTATGTAATGTTACCCCCATTCTCTGGGCAGGAAGACTGAAGCCATTATTATTTCCTTCTTAAAGGATGCCTAATTTTAAGCACCTCCTATTACATTTACTTTTCTAAATGTGGATTTTTTTTAAAAAATCCTTTATGCATAGCAATTGTCATTTAGTTAACTACCCAAGCTTTATTGTAAGCTTCTGCCAATGAGTGTGTGACCTCATGTACAGCAAAAGATTGTTTATTCTGAGCAGGTAGAATTATCTCACCTTTTGGGAATGTGCTAATGAAGATGCTCAGCAGTAGCTTTGATGGCTGGAGTCCATTGGCACGTGACAGCTCATCCTTCTGCTCTGGGTTTTAGCCCTCATGACTTCCTGAACAAGCCAAACTTCAAGCAGTGGGATTGCCATGTGCAGCTCTGGTTTTAGTCTCTTTCACTTTGCATTACAGTAGCAATGAATTATTTATTATTAGTAATCATATTAGTAGGCTTAACCCTTTTGCTGTATATTCTCCCCAGCAGGCAGTCTTTGATCTGCTTCTGAGGCAGAGGTAGTGACAAAGACAGATGGCAATTTGAAATTGTTCTCTTGGTTGACTTTTGACAAAACTATGACTGCAGAGAAGCCAATTTGTGTGCTTTATTCCCGTCACTTGTACATAATTATACAATTCCCATATAACTCTCTGCAAGTCAACTGTTTCCTGGAAGCACCTGCCCTTCCTCAGAAAAACTCAAAGAGAGATCAGCTTTATGGTTAAAAATATAGAGAGGAAAAAACAATGGCATGCATTTCAGGAACATTTTAGAGGTTGGCTAAAACAAAATACAATAAAAATTGAAAACCCTACAATGAGTACTTGAAAAAAGCAAAGAAAAATATTCAGTGTTTTTGGTACTTATGCTCTTACACTTGATGGTCTTCTGTATATCCTGTGAAATAAACCTTGTTCTGAAAGCAGAATTGCAGCTTTCATCATTCAGCCGTTTCTGATAGTAGAGAGAAGCTGGAAATACTAAATCTAACATCTGGAAAAAGAGAGCATAAAAAGATCCAAACACTTTTAAAAAGAAACCTCAAAGTTTCAAATACTACTTTTCCTTCCAGAAAAGCCTGTGATTTTTGTAAATTCTTAGGATTAGAAATAGTGAAATACTTATATTTAATAATATTAACTACTTACCTAATAAATTCTTATTCAGCATATTTATATAAAGTAACAATACCTTGATGAGCTCAGTAGCAATGCATAGTTCCTGTGCTGTATTCTTTTCAGGAACACAAAATTTACCAGTAATCAGCATCATTCCACACAGACCTTCAGGTACTCCAGGTTTCCTGGGAGCTTTGGGTTGCTGCAGCAAAATCTGTTGCTGCATCTCTGAGCTGCAGAGCCAATGATTTTATGATTTCCCTCTCCTCAAATAGATCCCTTTTTCCTTTGCTTGTTCTGGGCCTGTGTTTTATAACCTACACCACATTTAAGCATGCATTGATCCCACTGTGGGTTTTGGGGGCGGAGGGGGGAATGCAGTGGAAGTACTAACAGAAAAATTGCTTTTTCTGTGGTGGCCAAAACAACTCTATTAGATGGAACTGCTTTTTTTAATCAGCATTTTAGAAGTCCATTCTGATGTGGTAAAAACTGTTATATAGATGGAGTTTAAGAAGGTGGAGGGTATGTGAAAGCATATATTATAAAAGGAAAACTGGATTGTTTCATAGTTAGGGGTTCTGTACCTAAAATATCTCTACAGATTAAATTTCCAATTTCTTTGTTCTCAGGCATTTTGTTCCAGATGGGCAAACTGAGAATGAACAAGGTTTAAGTTGAAGCTTTCAAGAAGCAGCCTGAATACTCTGACTTGCACATTCTGGTCTGTAGATTTATGGAGGGGTAATGCTGCCATAAAACTCCAAGATGGCACAGATATTCTGCCAACCTATTTGTAGTCCTAATCCTGAGAAATCCCCTGTAAGCAGTGAATACTGACCTCATATGAGGAAGATAGGAACCTCATCCCTAATCTCAGTTTCCTCCATAGACTTGTCCAGCATTACTCTTGATTTTTCCAAAGAATGTAAACTCCATGAAGACTCGTGTCATTCTCCAGTGAAGACTAAAATGGCATTTGTGAGATCTGATGTTCCAGAGGGCAGCTGTGTAGTGCCACAGCAGGAGGGAAACTGGCCTCCAAAAGATACCACTGTAAGAAAAAAGCATGGAAAAGCCCAGTCCTGGAAAACAAAACAGAACCCAAAAATGTGGAAGTCTGATGAAACAATGATTTAGAGCTGAATAGTATTATATCAGTTCTGTATGCTTTTAATAAATAGTTGGAAAGTCTTCCATGAGAAGTTTCTATTCAGTTTTATCTCAGGGATAGAAGTTGCTCTTTCACCCCATAAAAAGCCAAACTTACTGAGCTGGCACATGTTGGAAGATTTTTTACACTGGCCNTTTTTTTTTTTTTTTGGTAAAACACTTCACGTCTATGTTCTCACTTCAAATAGACTTAAAGGCATAGGAGCCTGCTCCAGAGCCCTCTGAAGACACTAAGATCTGCACACTGACCTCTATGACTTTTAGAGCACGCTGGTTTTTTGTGCTCCTCCTTGTGTTTTAATTAGCTGCCATTTATATAACAGAGTTAAAAATTCCGAGGACTCAACACACACAAAGGATATGCAGTTCAGGATGGAAAGGGAAGGATACTGTGTCCAGCAAAACCAACCTCTGTCTTCCCTGCTGCTTGCTGAGTGAGCCTGAGGAGAGTTTTCCAGCTCTGCACTGTCTGGGTGCAACTGACAGCTCACTGCCGGGTTCCTGCTGCTCCTGGTACACCACTATTCATCCACTCTCCAATCTACAGAATAAAGGAACTAGATAATCAATGACACTCTCGTCTGTCCATATTTAAACATTTATGGGAGAGATGTTGACAGATGATCTCACCATCTAAACTCCCTTTGTAGTTGATGGAAGGACAAAGACACTTCTGTTTCATGTTTTTCTACATGCATTTGCAAGTAAACAAATGGGTATACATATATACAAATGTAAAGGTTATTTTAAATGGTGTCATGACAAAACTTGAAGAATAGAAGTAGGTGCTCTTTCCAGGCCTTGTTTTTCTTCTCTTTTGTTTTGCCAGTGCAAAATGAAGTCAGTGGGTTTTGTGTAGCCAGAAGAATAAATCTTTTGAAATTCCAGCAAAAAAATTTTGTACAGCAGATATAAATAAAATTCAGGGTAGGTGGTGCCTTTCTGGGATTTATGTGACTGGATATTCTGTTTACAACTAGCGTTAAGGATGTAGAAATATCTACAGTTAACAAAGCTGAAACTTTGTTTTGGCCACAATAATTAGGTATTTGGTGTTCTGCTTGTCATCTGGGCTTTTGCATCACTGACTCAAAAGCTGCACTGTTGTTACTGCAGAGACTGTCTTTTTTGTCCTGTGTCCAGTTGATCAACTTTTCCCTTGTGCTTCATCCTGCAGTCTCCCTCTGAGGGAGAGCTATAACTTGAGAGTCATAGACCCCAAGGAGTGCTTAGTTTACTGAGAAGAGATGAAACTGCTTCTCTGTTTGTACAAAACCATTTATCTTAGTATAAAATCAGTATCTTGTTCAGCCCTAGAAACTTTTCTGACAAGGCTGAAGTCTCAGCCCTCCTTCAACACATGTGATTTTGTCCATCATGACGGTTGCAAAAACATCTGTCCTGGCCCACAGGGATCCCTGTCTGGGATCACAAGGAGACTGATTAAAAACCTGGAAGACAGACATTTCCCAGTCTGATCTTTCTGCCGTGGAAACAGACACCACAACGCAAACCTGACTGATCTGTTGCAAAGGAAGAGAAAAAAAAAATGTCTTTGTAGACAGTTGCTGTTCCCTAGTTGTTCCTGAACTGACGGAGCCCTCTCATGTTTCATTAATGTAATCAGTAAATTGTCACTGTAAGCTGGTAAGGCAGGCAGAGATTTGGGGGAGTCCTTGAAGGCACACAGAAGGAAGTGTTATGTACTTAGGAGATCTGTGCGTGTCTGATAACAGCCTAGGCCAATTTGTAGGCCTATGGCATATCTACCCAGGACTGAAGTGTCATGAAGGCTTTTTTTATTGTGACCTTGATTGCTTTGGTAGGGTGAGCTCACAGAGAGCGGGAATAAGTAAGGAGGAAACCAAGCAGGACCAACTGGCCTGTTCCTGCAGGATGCAGTGTTTCTGTGGGTGCAGCTGGGTTCTGCTGCTGCCCACAGTGCTCCTCCCCTGGGCAAGGGTGATGGGAGGATCTCTGCCTCCCACAATTTCACTGCACAATTCCTGGTGGCACTCCATGTCATAACTGAAAGCTAGGAATTCTCTCCTCTTCCTCATGTCGTGATATGGAAAAGATTTCACCAGTCCTCTCAAAAAAAGAAAATTCATTTGCATAATTAAAAACTACTCATTTAATACAAAAGTCTTGTATTACAGACTGGCTATTTTATCCTCAAAAAGTTGACCATATTTTCATTTAGCCTTTATCCCATTACTGATGTGTTCATATTTGTAGTACATTTACATAAAGTTTACTGACAAAATATGTCTTTCCTCTTGCATGTTTATGTGTTTCATGGTTGAGCACATCTGTGGAATAGTCTAGATATCAACAAAACTAGTGCAATACAAAAACTCTGATCTCACTTTGGTTTGCTCTCATAATATCTCTGGATATTATGCTTCAATTATTCCTAAAGGTAGGTTTCAGCTCCAGGCTGCTCCCTGCTCTGCTACCTCGTGGGGTGGAGGACTAACCTGATGAAGACATTTGGGTGTATGGCTGTGTCCTGGTCAGCTACAGGAACCAGTGAGTTTGCAAACATGAGGTGGGCAACCTGATGAGCCCTGCAACTCACACATAGTCATGGAGCTTTACTTTCACAGGGATCCCCCTATGTAGAGCTTGCAGGGCATTGTATGGGGATGGCTGGCTAATTGGCATTGATCCTTAATGGGAGATGGGTGTCTCCTGTGCCTCTGGAAAGTCTGACTGGAGAAAGTCACTCTTCTCCATCTTAGCAGCCAGTTCTTTCATCACTTTTTACACGCTTTCTAGCTCTATGACAGCATCATATTCATACATGAGGGAGGAATCTAACTCTCTGAATGGATCTGGGTGTCATCAGTTTAATGATACTGTTCAGATAAGGAAAGAAATGCTACATGATGGTGCTTATCCATGCTTGTGACAGAACTGTATCACACCAGCTGTTGTACAAGCTTCCATGAAAAAGTGGAAGCTTGTACAACAAGTACAGAGTACTTGTACAGAGTAGCTTTCATCTTTGTAAACACACACAGGAGAAGTAGTTTGGTTAGATTAGTGCGAGCCCTCAAAAAAAATGCTATATCATGCAACTAATTCTTAGTTTTTAAATCTTCACACACAGAGAAGGTACAAATTGACCATGACTAAGTCACATGTGAGCTAGCTGAATTGGGGGGGGAAAATGGCTCAATGTATATCAGCTGATAAAAGGTGCTTGGGAGCCTCTGGGCTCAGGACCCAGTTGGCCCAGAACAAACATCTACATTAGTAAACTCCATGTCCCTAAACCAGTGTGTTTGCATGCAAATTGTCGGGTGCTTGAGCTGCCAAATTGTGCCCAGGATATATTTGGAAGAATTTTAGTCAGCCCAGGCCAAGCAGTGCCAGAATGTTTGGTCATGGCACAGTCAGTCCTGTCCCAGGGCATGTGAACAGTTCAGGTACTGAATTAATTCATCTGTGCGAAGGAACAAATTTCCATGGCCCCTTAAACACGCCAAAGGCGTGGTCTCATGGCCCTCAGCCACTGCTTCACTGCTAGTGGCCTCTCTGGAGAGATAAACCCCCACTTCTCTACCAGAAGGCAATGGACGAGGCTGGACTGAGAGTCTGTGCAGCCTCCATGCTCAGAAGCTTTCAAGACCCAGCTGGGTGAAGCCCTGAGCAAGCTGGTCTGACCACATAGCTGTCCCCACACTGGGCAGGAGGTTGGTCTTGCGTCTCTTCCAACCTGAATTATTCTCTGTGGAACAGGGTCAATCCTCTGGGATTCACCGAGCTAACCCCACTGAAAGATGACTGCATGTTTGGGCCATGGTGGTATCAGTGAGGTGATGGCTCTTCTACAGCAGCATCCATAAAGAATGGCTATGAATTGATGGGAAATATGGGCAGATTTAAAATGGAAAAAACACAGGTATAATAAATATCTCATTTTATGTCAGTGAGTTAATGCCAAGAAAGTAAAAAAGAATATCAGATGCTCTTTTTTTCCCCCCCAAAGCCTAGTTAACTTCATAGACAGAGATTATCATAGAAGCAGTTTATTAATAACCTTTTTCAACAACAGGATTTGTGGCTTGCGTATCATTGTGGCAACACTGCTGCAGCTGTTCTTTCAGCAGTTTGGCTTGCACCTATGACCTTCAGCCAGCAATTAAAATACATGTCCTGAGTAGTGTGGTGTTTCAGCATGCAGAATTTCCTGGGTGGGCTGCAAATCCTTAAGTATATGTTTTTGTTAGTCATTGATGTTTCTGAACCTCTTTGCATAATTGTCATAATTATTCTCCTTTCTACCTTACAATGTCTCAACATAGTGTCTTTTTTAGAAAGCCAAGGGCCAGGTGGAGTTCCCTGAGAAAAAGAGCAACTAAAAATACTTCTACTCTGTATTCATTCAGTGGCATCATCCGATACTGTATTACAGAAGATTAATGATCTAATGTAGCTTTGTGGATTGGTGGGACCTTCCAAATGTAGCCGTGGAATGGGGTGTTAACCCCTTAGGTGCGGCGGAAATAAGATCCACAGCTACATGGTCATTGCTCATGACAGGAAGGAGAGAGACAAGTTTATTCAGAAACACACTGGTTTTTATAACATGACTCACAACTCCAAGAGCAGAAAAAGATGATTGGTTCAGAGAGAAGACACCTCATTCCCAGGGCCTGGTCACGCACACAACAGGTGTTCTATCTTGTTATTAATTCCTCTCTATTTTGACCAAGTTATCATCCTGGGAGAGATTTTCCCTGGCCTTCAGCTGGACCAGCTTATCAGGCTGGGAACAGAGCTGAGAAGCTCCAGCCTGGAATATTTTTCAGGCTGTAATTTCTTATTTTCTCAATATGTGTATCCCACATAGCTTGACATTTTACAAGAACATGAAGCATCAGCCAAAAACTGCCAGAAGATGTGACACCAGACCTAGAAAGCACTGTAGAGTGATAATAGGCCAATTAGATGCGTGTGTTTGTGTTACTGGCAGGCAGGGAAAGGCAGCCGTTTCATCCTGCCCTCCAGATTCGCCATCTGAACCTGTTGAGAATGAGTGACCAAAACTGAGAACTACTCAGCCTGTTTGTCAACAGCAGCAAGGGCCAAATTCTGCCCCTTTCCCAGCCCGAGTCATTATTTATGGACTTAGTGAGAGCTTCTGGACTACTAGTGTATTCTAATTAGCCTGGTGTCTTCTGAAAATAGTTGCCACTATTTCCATTTTGAGACCGTTGTACTGATGAAAGTACACTGAAGTGGTTATGTAGTTATTAAGAAGTAGCCTAAATGTAAAAGATAAACCCTGGCAACAAGTTTTAATCACCAGTAGCCTGGGCTAAATATGAAAGATGAGCCTAAAGCTAAAATACCATCCATTTCATAAGCCATTTGGCTGTCTTTCCTTTCCTACTTATTTATACACTGTTTTGTACAGGCCTTTCTTTTTTTTGGGTTTTCCATTCAATATGGACAGTTTGCCTCCTTTTCCCCCCTTCTGACCCACAGTTTCCTGAAGAGATGTGGTGTGACCCAGCTGTGCCAGGGCCCTGGAGGTGTCAGGGTTGAGGGATGAATTCTGCAGACTTTGATCATGGATTTGCTCTCCTGCAAAATTCACCTGTGACAGGTTGCACATGACTCTTGCTACTGTGATTCTCTGGTTTTTGTGCAGCCATGTGCTTGAGTACAAATTGATAGGTCACTTGGACCTGATCTAGCATTTGATTTTCCTACTGTTCCCCTTTTCCTGTACCAGGAAATTTAAAACTACTTACTGAAGTCATTCTGTAGAAGGATGCAATATAGAGGTAAGCTGACTGGTAGCTGACTGGCCCCATCTAATTATTTAAAAAGAGGAAAAAAGTATTGTAATTCAGTATATCTTTTTGTGGCTCTTCCACATTGTTTCCGTCATACATCATATTTCCTGTATCTAGCTTTTCAGTAGGAAAAAATAGATTTATCTTCATTGACATTAATCTAACTCAATTATAGGAAAACTAGAGTGCTAAATTAGGTTTACACTTTGAATTTCTGTATCAAAACCCCTGTAATACTAAATCCTTCTCCACACAGGGCTGCCCTTTCAAAGCCAGGTACAACTCATGTGGGCACCTGATCCTTGTGTCCTTTCAGAACACCTCCTGTATAATTATACCAAGACACACAGCTCTAGTTCTTCCCTCACTGAAGTCAAGAGCAAAATCTCTGCTATGTGTAATAGAGAAAGAACCAGTGCTATTTAAAAGTGCATAGAAATTTTTTGTCTGGTTTTAGCAGATGCTGGAATAGGCCCCTATTCTCCCCCTGATGCACTTAGTTTGAGCTTTCACTGCAGACATTTCCCTGCAGCTGATGTTCAGTTTACGCTGGTTGTGATGTTCTCAATCTTTTTTGCTGATTACACTGAGTAGCCTTGCCAGATGAAGAGGCAAAGGAAATGTGGGTGTCTGGTTTTCAGTCCTTCCTCTCAGTATTAAATTAAGTATCTTTCTAGTAAAAGAAAGCTTGACCCAAATGCTGCTGAAATCAGTGGAAAGGCATCCCCTGAGAAAGGTTTCTAGTAAGGTCCACCATTCTGAAGGCAACTTACTCACACACAGCCATTCCTTCCTGATAGATACTTGCAGCTGGGGTTAATAATTGTCTTTAATGTTCTTTCTAATAAATCTCCTGTCATATATTTAGTATGTCCAGTGTTAACTTACATTTCAAGCACTAAATATGTTTATCTCTCTTGGGAATTATCAGATGTAAAGACATCAAAATGCTGTGACTATTTAACCCTTGCAAACTAAGACAATTCTGATGGATCCAACTATCTGGATAGAATTATTTCTCTTTTTAGTATCTTTTTATGGAAAGAAGTTTGTACTGGCCTTTGAAAATGGTCTTTATCAGGTTTCTAAGAGACACCATCATTCTAGTTCTTTGCTTTTGATTTTTTTTTTCTGGAGCACCTCTATATATCATATTGTCTGCCAAAATCACATGTAAATGGAAAGGAGTTTTGAACATATACTATGTATTTTACAACGCAAATTTTTCCTTAAAAGTAAATTTCTGAATAAATTTTCCATCCTGCAGGCTCACTTCCTATATTCCTCTTGTCTATCTGTTTCTGACACAAGCAAAATCCCACGGCTGCCTGNGAGAAGAGAAGAGAATATGGATATGTCACTAGAATCTCCTCCTCCTCTTCCTCCTTGTAACAAGTCACATTTTGCAAAACGGGTGTCAGCTGTGGAAGCAGAATAGGTTTTCTTTCAAAGACTCACTGAAGTTTTGAGCTGAGGGAGAGGTTTAACCCTGGCCCTCTCCCAAGCAGGAACACGTTCTGAAAGTCGAACTAAAAGTCTCTCTCTGAAAAGTGCGTTAGCAGTAGTGAACACTCTCCTGTCACTGTGGGATACAGCACTTTAAATCAGCTACTTCATGATGGAATTTTCCTCCCCTTCCTCAGAGGCTGTGAACTGTTCAAGCTAAGTCAAGCAGAGCATTGGCAATGCTCATAGTCCACTTGGCAGACGAGCAGTAAATGACTCTCGGCTGGGATTCTGTCCCAGAACAACTATCCCTATTGAAAACCTTAGCTAAGATGAGAAGCACCACATCTGTAATCTATACATTTATTCTGCAGACCTCCTAAAATAAGGACAGATAAATATAGAAACCTGTTGGGGCCAGCACATGGGGGAAAAGCTTTTATTTGAAGGGAGAAGAACACACAGATGGCAATGTCCTGGATTTGAGGTAAATCCTGGCCCTACTGCCAGTCTGCTGTGCAAGCATAGGTGGCATTTGCACCTAGATAGCTTTTCCAAGTTCCTCTGGGAGGGTTACCATAGTGGGGATGGAATGACACTAGTGTGGCAGCGAGGAAAGATATGTCTGTGTCAGGGTTGTCTATTTTGGTTCATTATCACGTCTCACCATTGAGGAGCTCACAACACTAAGAGGGAATCTAGGCACTGGAAGTTAGTTTTCTGAAGACCAGAGTCCTGCTTCTGCCACATCCCTTGTTTGTGGTCGTAGGAAAGTTGCTTCTTCATCTGGTATCTCTCTCTCCTCTGTTCACTGGCCAGTGCAGGAGGGGCCACACAACATGCTGCAGCAAGTCTCCACCTCTGTAATCCCATAAAATATCCTACATTAATTTTCAGGAAATGATCTGCTGGGGCAGCTCTGGGCAGCATGTGCTACTCAGGATGGATCACAAGCTCAGGCAGTGCTGTTGGATGCAACCTGCTTTACTGATGGAGAGAGAGAGATACAGGAAAGCAGATGAGAAACACATTCACTTGAACAGCAAAGCAGCAGGGCCCCTGCTCAGGCTGCATGCGCTGATGGGATAGACCTAACAGAAGGGAAGATCCATGCTTGTCTTTTCATTCCTGTCCTAAACTGCAGCATCAGCCCTCAGATAACTTGACCACAATACCAGTGTCAGTGTCAGAAAGTAGCACGAAACCCAGCAGAGCCACCTTACCCTGAAGTATGAACAGTCTGGAACATTTCCATAGCCTGGAATGTGGCATTTTACAACAGGGAAAATCACTCCAAGGGACTCCCAAAAAACCCAGTGACTCTGCATCATGCATGAATTGTCTTCTTCATCCAAACAAGTGATAGAAAAAAATCTGCATCAGCATGAATAGTTGTAACATGAGGATAAATAATGCTTTCTGCGGGGTGAGTGCATGTGTAGTTCCTTGTGAGCCCTCTGAAACTCCAGAGAGAGGGCACAGCAAAAGTACAGCACATTACCATCTGAAAAGCCAGGAGCTGAACAGATAAAATCCTGGAGACAACGGAGCCCTGGGTGTTCAGTATGGCAACTCTAATCTGCTACACTGAGACTTGGCACTTGCAGAGATAATCACTGGAGCTGTGGCAGGGTTAAATGTTGAATTAATACACATGATAGGTCATCATCCTTTCGTCTTTCCTTCTCGGAGGAAGTAAATAAATCTGTCAGCTTAATCTAGCACATTAACCTTAATCCTACAATTTACTTACTAGGGGATTTGTATAATCTACCCGATAAATAAGGACAGTAATTATTCCTGCTACAGAGGGCTGTGAGAAATATTTGCAATGAAGCTTGAAGCTGGATTTAAAAACCATTTTGGTTTTATTAGAAACACAAAACTCTGGCCAGGTTTCCTGGAAAATTCCACGGGGCCCAATGCAGGTGGAAGCTAATTTTCTGTGTATGTATGTGTTTGCTTAGCCAAAGTGTAGATTCAGGGCTGCACGTGGTCCTGAATATGGGGGAGGAAGAACCTCTAGGAATATGTTTGCAGGAGCACACTGGAGGAGCAGCCTTGTGCTTCATGGAGGCCCAGCCACTGCACAATGCCACCAAGAAGTCTCCTGGAGGAGAACAGCAATATAGCCCCATCCAGCCCCTGTCTGCTAACAGGCCTTATTGCCTTCTCCACACCTCCCTGGATGATATTTGTTGTATCAAAGCTATTCCTTTAACTTCCCTGTTGGGAGATGAACTTAAAACATTATTTGGATGATCAGAAATCCAATCGAGACAATTAGCAGGACTGCAGGGGAAAGTCCTAGAGAACTTCAGCAAGTCCCTTGAAGAGAAAGCTCTGTTCTTCTCACAGCAATGAGTGATTTTCCATTTCTTCCTGGAACAGAAAAAGTACTTTTCAGAGTTTAGCATGGTGCCCTTTGAGGGCTCAGGACATCAAGAGCACCCTTTGCATATCCCAAAACTCCTGTTTTCCTGGCTTATATGGGAAGGGCAAATTCCTCACTCTTTCCTGAACACTGGATATCATGGACATTGACCAGCACATGCCTCATTGCAAACACAGCCAAGGTAAGAAATTGAAAATAAACCAGCCTACTTCCTGGAGAAGTTTTTTTTTGCTGTTTCTCGTTGCCAAAGGTGTATTCGTAGGGATGAAAGAGACAGAGAAATTGGGTTTTATATCTGTGATTATCCCTAAATGCACTCACACACAAAGCTTGATTTAGGCACTTGGGGTGAAGGGGCATTTGGACAATTCCCATTATTGATGTTGCTCCAAGTGTCTGCACTGAGCACACACACGTGGAGGGCTCCTGGCTGCCCACATCCATCCGTGCCCATCTGCTCTGATGGCAGGGTGCCCACACAGACACTAGCTGGAACTCTGGTCCCAGGACACAGGTATTCTGCACTGGGGGGGGTCACTGAGGCCACACTTTAAACAATGTTAACACCATCTTTTCAGCAGGACAACCTTCCTGGTGGGTAATTAATTGAGTTTCCAGCAGCATCTGTCAGCTGTTTGCAACACGCTGGTTTGCCTGACTAAGCAGCCACGATGATACTGTTCTTGTTTCCTCTGGGGTGTCAGAGTTGGGGGGTTTGGCTGCATACAAGGTGATTATGTAGGAACAAATCTTCTGAGTGCTCAGTTCCCATACCTACATGTGAGGCAGACAATAAGGGGCAGCAGCTTTGAGCTGGCTTTTACAGAAACAGGACACCCAGCCTAGCTCAACTTGGAACTGAAGAAATCTTAGCACAGAACAGAATCAAAAAGGTTTAAGACCTAAATTCACTCACAGTAAGGAAATTGTTGCAGCTGTTTCCAAAAGTGCATGCAGCAGGGGAATCCTTTGAGGGACTGTGGTGGTGTGTAGGGGGCTGTTTTAGTGGGTTGTTCCATATCGCCCTATTCCATAGGAGTCCTTTCAGGAGGGGTCTCCTCATCCTCCTCAGCTAAATGTGGTTTCACATACTTCTATGAATAATGTGGTAACTCTCATACACAGTCCACTACATCTAGAAAGGAGGCATCTAGTCTTCTAATGATAACTCCTCAGAGTGCATGCTATTTTTGCTGTTTATTTAGAGACTTCGCTAGCTTCCTCAGCACTTACAGCACCTTACAGACACTTTGTAATCACACCACGGAAAGAGTCCCAAGCCCAAATCCTGGAGTGCTCTCTGAAGCACAGAAGAGGAATGGCTGTCTTTGAAGGGGTGGGAAGCTGCCTGTAATACTGCTCTAAAGCACCTATTGCTTGTGTCTTTTTTGAAGAAAACCCAACTTCGAGTTATTCCAGCTAATTTAGAAGCCCTTTCAGGACTGTTTCTACAGCTACTTTCACTTTTAAGAGGGCCAAGCAGAGGGCTGGGACCTGGCTCTCCTTCACAGATGAATGCCCATGAGGCACACGAGGTTATTGCCTGCACCTCCACTCGTCCTGCTGTGTCAGAGCAGCTGCCTTAGCCGTGCCTGCAACCGAGGGCACCGGGTGCACTGAACTGGCACACTGAGACCTCCCCCTGTGCAAACTTCACCTACTGCTCCAGGAGCCCTATTTAGGCTCAGCTTTATCTCTCTCATGCAGAAAAGCCACTGTGCTGTCTTTCTGCTCTGGCTCCTGCTGCCCTAGTTTCCTGAGTGACCTTTCTCTATGGACCCTAAAGCTGTGCTTTGGGTACCTCTGTGCCCTGGCCTGTCTCTGGTCATTTTTCTTGGCTGGAGAAGTTGTTATAGGTAGCCTTGTTTCCAGACTTGTTTCACCCAGTTGCTGATGGTGCTCTCTGGAGCCCTGGCCAGCTCATCATCTCTCCTGGCCTGAGACACTGTCCCAGTCCTGCTCACTGCCCAAGGATGGCCTGTGCTGGGGTCACCCTCAGCAGGTGACTTGTTCCCCTAGGAGTCCTGGAACCTGGGTTCCCATGACTCGTGCTTCTAAGGACAGCAGGACAGTACGAAGGTGTTGTGTGTTTAGGTTTTTTTGGGGTGGAATGAAACATGTGACACCCTTTTGTTTCTTGCAGGGAAGAGAGAAGAGTGTTTCTTGTTAATCATGTCAATAGACAATCACAGTTTCTGGAGAGGCACAACAGAAAAAAAAGGACATCATTCAGCATCTTCTCTGATTTATGGACTGTTTCTGAATGAACTATTTAACAATAGTGTTTGTTCCCATAATACTCTGTAAGTGCAGATGGCTGATTTACTTCCCTGATGTTCCCACCAGGATGCAGACCCAAGCTGTGCATGGCAGGGGGATTATGGTTCTTGCTGGGTGGCTGAAGCCACCAGTGCTTTGGCCTCTTGCTGCCACCTGAGGCACGTGGCAAACACCCAACAATGCACCACCTGTCAGCTCAGATTGCTAAGCTGTGTGTCCTGCTTAAAGGCAGCCTTGTCAAAAGTCACTTTGAATTATTAGCAGGAAGGCCACCCAGGACATGGGGAATCAAACCTGGAGTACAGGGCACAGCATTGGTGGGGCACAGCAGTGCTCCCAGTGTGCTGAGCAGCTCATGTGCCCTGAGAGTGATGGTGTGGCAGCCTAAAGCCTATAAAGGCTATGCACAACATCAGCTCTAGCCAAGTAAATGGCTAGAGAGAGGATGAGGAGACCTATTTTGCCTTTCTCTGGACAAATCCTGTGAAAGTGGAGCTGCAAAGCCCTCAGTCAACTACTTGCTGTCACAGATGCTTGAGAAAAGGGGGAAAATGACTGGGTTTAGTTATCATTGACTGATTTCCTGGTTACAGTTAGGTGAGAGGGCCACCAGCAATTACTCTCTTTATCTCCTCAATGAAAAGAGAATGACCAGATATAGAATCACAGAATCATTTAGATTAGAAAAGACCTCCAACATCATTGAGTCCAGCCTGTGACTGATTCCCACCTTGTCAACCAGCCCAGAGCACTGAGTGCTTGGACACCTCCAGGGACGGGGACTCCACCACCTCCCTGGGCTGTCCCTGCCAATGCCTGACCATCCTTTCAGTGAAGAAATTCTTCCTGGTGTCCAACTGAACCTCCCCTGGCACAGCTTGAGGCTGTGCCCTCTTGCCCTGTCAGATCACTTAAATCCAGGTACAACTTACAACTTCTTGTCAGAAGTGCCCTGTGCAGTGTCTTGCCCCATCAGGACTGTCCCTGTCTCAAAGATCAGCTGGAGGAAGGTGGTTGTGGCTGTGTGAAGGCACCTATGAAGGATCAGAGACATAAGTTTTGGTAACATGTTCTTGTAGATTGTCTCTGTTGATGTGATTGTAATAAATCTGAACAGCAGCAGCTCAGGGGGTGCGAGGGGATGTGATGGAGAAGCTGTTTCACAGGTGGAACAATCTAATGGAATTCTGAAGCCAGATGTGAAAAGTACCAAAAAGCCAACTTAAATTTTAGGAAAAAAAGTTGGCTATTATTGCAATGCCCTGAAACTTTTGACATAAAGGGAAGTGCAAGTGACAAGTTCTATAATGATCTGGGCCAGGGAGGCTGCTAGGGCATTGTAATGAATGCTTAGAAATGGACAGTGATTGTGGTGAGCCTCTGGAGTATTGCAGTTGGGGATTTCTGCTCCTCTACTGGCAGGTTAAAGGCAGTGACAACTCAAGTTTCACTGTGCTCAGGAACTGGTGACAGAGGACCAAGATAAAATCAGTTGTGAAATGCTACTTTGGCTACTTACCAGGGGTTTCACTGCAAGAGAACAGTTTCTTTTTACTTTGTCACTACTCTGTTACTACTGGTGAAGAGAAAAATTAGCAAATCTATTTTGCTGTTCTTAGTAGTGGTGATTGCAGACGTTTTTAAACCTGTGTTTCTGATGGACTTTACCAAACTTGCATATTGTGATTTGGGGCTGAGGTGGGCAGAATCATGTGTTTAGTACTTTGAAAAAGTGGATTCTTAATACCCAGGTACGAAGTGTTTCTGTTAGTGGCATTGTGCTTGTATTTAAGTAATTCTTATCCAAGGAGTTTAGGTACTGTGGCATTGGGGGAAGGGGTGGGAGATGTATTGGGTTTGACATACACAGACCACTAAAAAGCCAATGTGGAATGACTTCTTTTGATGTTTTGGATGTTTTGAATTGCAAGATATAGGAAAGATTATACACTAGTTTTAAGAAGCATCTGTTCAAATGCTCTAAAGACTTAACATGAATGGTGTTATAGTGTTTTTAAGATACTTTTAAGTCGTGCACTTGTATGGTTTGTTTGGTGAAGCATTCATTTTGAAACTGAGGTGGTGTATTTAGAAGGGGAAGAAGCAACATAGATTATTTTTTAATATATTCTTTACATTGTTCCCAGAAGGGAAAAGACTTTTCTTTCAGACTTTGATTCTTCTGAACTTGTGCAATGTGAGCATGACAAATCAACCAACCTGAAATCTGGTAACAGTGCAATACTTCTGGCTTCCTTGACTCCCTGTGATCTTGAAAATATAATACTTAATTGACAAGAGATTGTTGCTCTGGCCTAGAGAAGCCTGACTAATAATTTAGTAAGACTCATAGCATACAGCTCTGTCCTTGTGGCGTTTCTGTCCCTGAGATGCCAAACTTGTCTAAGGTGACTACTGTTTTTAAATTTTATCAAACAAAAAGCTCTTGAGGCGTATTTGAGGCTGAGACCTCGCTTGACCAAGTACGCAATGTCATGTGTCCCTTCCCGCAGCAAAGGAGGGGAATGTCTTGCTGCTGTGTTACAACCTCTCTAGCTGCTTCCTGAGGCATGGAAGATTGCACAGATTTTCCTTCTAGGAAGGTCTCTTACACTGCACAGGTGGAGGTGGGCTCTGTGCAGTAACCACAGGTACCTCTCCATGTTTGACTCCCATGCCTTCCTGTTTGCTGTGGGCTGAATTAATCTGAAAGTTTTAGTTTCGATGGAATAAGCTTCTTAACCTGCATACTTTAGAAAAGCCTTTTTAAAGAGACATCCTTTGTTCTGGCTTTGCATAAGATGCTACAGAGTGACACCCTAGTTTAGGGTTTAGGATATTGTTGCTATTTTATTTCAATATAAATGCCTAGAGTCCTCAAAGGGGAAGGTGGTAAAGAGAAGATAATTGTAATTATAGTACTTTGAGATATGTGGCCAATTCAGTTCAAATCCCATAGTCTGAAAGCAGAGATGTCTATCCAGAGGCATGGCTAAATTGCAGTAGGAAAAATGCCTGATGGTAGGACTTTATGTGAAAAGGCAGCATTTTCATTTAAACTGAGGAAAATCCTTTCCATTTGGGTCATATTTCTGGGTGCATATATTTTACTTCTCCCTTGCATCTTTATTGTAGTGTCCAAATATTTCTCCATAAAACATTTTTTATATACTGCAGTGTGTTGCTTAGGTGGAGAAAGTGCATTTACCCATGCAGTTCT
Organism: Rhabdornis inornatus; assembly: GCA_013397075.1. Taxonomy (NCBI): domain Eukaryota; kingdom Metazoa; phylum Chordata; class Aves; order Passeriformes; family Rhabdornithidae; genus Rhabdornis; species Rhabdornis inornatus. The sequence goes on along the minus strand of VWZS01007432.1, from coordinate 1,691,826 downwards.
TGTCTTTGCAATTTCACCACCCCTAGAAAGGAAAATTCCTCCCAGATTAGAGCCTGGATTGGTTAAAAACATGATTAGAAGTCATCCCAGCAACTGTTCACAGTAAATTGAAATCTGGCTTGCTGTCTTAATCTCTTCAGAAGAAATTGACTTGGAGATAGTCCCACTGAATTTCTTAAATAATCAACTCTATGCCCTTCTCTTTAGGAGAGCTATTTGAAGTAACCTTTCATTTAGGGCTGTATGCCTAGTGCCTGGTTGTTCTCTCATTCCTCTTTCCCTTAGCTCACAGCTAGTAGATAGCTATTGACAATCCTGTATCCACATTCATCCTGCAGCTTTGCTGAAGCTTTAATATATGAAAAGTGCCATACTGAAATATAATGTATGACAGCTGTCTTTGTGAGGAAGTTGTGAAGTACCTTATTACAGCAGAGTGTATTCCACCTGAAAAGCCTCCTGTGAGGTGGTTCCCTTAACTGCTCAAGTTCTCTGTGCTCCTAGCTCAGCTTGTAGCTCAGCAGACTCAGTTTGCTGTCTCTAACAAGTAGATGTGCTTGCTGTAGGAAGGCAGCAACCTTTAGGTCCTTTCAAGTTATGTCCTAATGCTCAGGTGGTGGATTTTGTTTATTGACATCTTCCGTAGAGAAGTTAAATTCTTTCAGAAGTTGGGAGGCCCAGATCAACCTGAAGGTCAATACAATGTGAAAACAGAGCTGGTAATATAGAAGGAAACAAAGGTCTCCATTTCCCAGCAAACTTTCATTGTGTAGTAAGTTGCCTTCAAGAATCCCTGCAGAATGGAAGTGTCATGGTAGAAGAATGCTGTAAATAATGAGTGGATTGTTTTTCTTTTTCAGATCTAGGCTAGTAGTTCAGTGTGCAGACTTTATTCCTAACTCAGGGAATGGTGCAGCAGCTAGAACATGGCTGTTACTTCTGAAGTAAGGGAATGATGCTGGGAAGACTCACCTCTTCAATTTCTGTGGGCAGCACGTGCAGTTGGATTGGTTTGGCATTAGCGTAATTCTTTCGGATTTCCTGTTTAAGCAGTATTAGATGGCAAACATATCTAAACTCCTCAGCCACAGACACACTTAATTAGTATGGATCAAGGCAAACCACTTTCTTAATACTTTCCCCCTCCCTGTCCTAAGTACCCCAAAGTGCAGCACTGGGCATGTCAGGTGGCAACTTTACTGTGCATGGTGAGGAAAGCTAAGGGCAGTCTTGTCTATTTTGCCCAAAAGTTTATTTGGTAGCATGGCATCAAATTACAAAGTATCACAGAATAAGAAGACTTGCTGGGTGTGTTCTGGTTCAGCTGGGAGTTTCTGAATTCCAGGCATGAGCAGTTTGGGGTGATCTGACTGTGAGGGCCCCTTAATGAGCTGTATCCCAGGTCACCCTGGGTTCATCAGCTTGGACTGACAGTGGGCCAGAGTGGAAAGTGAATCTGAGTCAGATGTGAGCACCTTACCACTCTTCTATGGAATTAGGCAGGCAGCAGAATGTGGAGGCTGTGCCACTTCTTGCTTTTGAGCCAGCTCCCTGCTGGCTGCAGGACAGCAGGTACCAGACCTGTGTAAGATCAGGAGTGCTGTGAGCAGGTGACTCATCTGGCAGCCAAGGCTAAGTTGGTAATGTCAACATTTCAGGAACAAATTTGAGCTGGTAAGGCATTCATAGCAGAAAAATTCATTATGTCATGTAGGCTGTGGCACCTTTTTATCTGACAAAAGGAGCCCAAAGCCAGAATTGCTTTATTGTCAGGTCCTGGTCCTGGAACAGTGAGTAGATAGGTAGACTGAGCCTTGATCTCCCACAGTTACCGCCTGGAAAATTCCTATGAATTCTCCTTTACTAGGCCTGTCCTGGTCACCAATGTTCAGCACCAGTAGAGGTTCCTTGTATAGAAAGTCAAAACTGTAAATTGTTCTTAAGCTGTTTACTTCTGTTTGAGGAAGTACAAGTTCCATCAGAGTTGAGTCTTGGTGGTTCACAACAGAGCTTTGTCCTGGAGTAGGGAGTGAGATCCAAGTATCCCCAGGATGTGCACAAATCCATATCTCTGTCTTTTCTCGTCGATCTTGCTGGCAAGAACAGAAGTGGAAAACAGTCTTTACTTTTCAAAGGAGGTCTTTTCACAAGGAATTTTTAAGGCAATTTTTTTTTTCTCTAGCTTCTTCTGAGCTTTCCTAGTGAAGATGCTCATTGACTAGATCAGTGAATAATTCACTATTGACTTTTGACCAGAAGCTATGGGAATTTGTATGATATTATTATGTTAGACTTATCACACTCTAGTTTTTTTTCCACTGCTTCCAGGAAGGTTTCCAATCGATAAAGTATGAAGTAGTAAATTTACAAATCAGGATTCATCCTGTGCTGTGCTACCATATGTTTGTTCCCATAGTTCCAAACATAGTTAATATGACTATCCAATATATTTATGTAACTGTGGACTAAAAACCCAAACAGCAAAACTAGAAAGTGTTTTAATAGAAAACAAAGATTTAACAAAAAATTCTCACTTCCTGCCTCCTATGTTTCTAGTCTTGCATGTGCCACCCACATAAGAGAATAGGAAGGGTTTTTTATGGAAAAGATTCAGATTTTCGTGGACTCAGAACCATATATGTTTCAGATATACTCAGTGATTCTGACAACTCTCCAAATCCGGGTTTGCTTTGTGGTAGTTTTTTCTATATTTTTTTCCAAATGGCACTTGAAACTTACATTGATGTGAGTGGCTACAGAGATTTAGATTTTTTTTCAGATTTTCAGAAAATTAGCATCCATGTTTCTAGTAAGAAACCTCCTTGATCTGAGTCCTTTGAATATGCACATTTTTGTGAAAGCTCTTCTCAAAAATATCAAAATATTCCAAAATAAAAAGGGAAAAAACATTTCTTCTATTCAGAAGAGTAATGACTGAGTTTTAGAAATCAAAGATAGAAGTTGGCACCAAAAGTTCATAATATTTTGGGATTACTCTCTGAATACATTCATATTCTAATAATACTGTATTTAGGGTTTTTTTCCAAGTTTTGTCCTTTCCCCCCTCTTATTGTTGGAGAGAAGCCCCTAAAAGTTAAAGGAGAAGAAGGAGCACATCAAATAGTAAAAACCACTCTGAACAGAACCTCTGTGATTTTTTGTGCCAAAAAGCCCATTACAGCTCTGGAATTCATGGTGAAATAACAGATTATGCTGCACTATTCTCATGCAGCTACTAAAATTCCTGTTCATTTTAAGAGCTTAGCACCTGCTCCACCTTCCATGAGCTTCTAAGATGGTTTGCCAGACACATCTGCTCAAGCAGAGGCAAGGATGGACTGAACTGTTTGGAGTTTGAAGTCTTCATAAAATACGTTTTCTGTCATTCTCCCTGTATAAATTGCTTGCCAAACAGTTCCAGGTTTGTGGCAACTTGTGCTGTGTTTGTGCAGCTGAATAGATCACCACATGAAAGACAGGGAGGTTTTTTGGAGGAGGGGGAAGGACAGAAGAGGTTCAAAGTTCACTAAGAGCAGTTCTTGTGAACATAGTTGGGCTCCCGTGTCAGTTTGGATCAGATTTGGTGAATACCTGCTGAGTTTATCAAAAGTTGTCATTTTTTAGTGCATTTGAAAAATACGCCTATGCTTTGATGTTGACGGTTTATTTGCCACAAAAGCCTGGGCCTGTATTGCTGCCCTTCCCTGGAAGGTGTCAGTGTTAAAAACAGGCTCAGGCTGCTGAAAGGAGCTCTGAGGCTCCCTGGAAACAGAGCTCGTGCTTTTGTGCACATGTGAAGTGTGGAGTATGGAATGCAGTGTCAAACTGGATTATGGGCACCTTGCAAAGAGGGGGCAGGTAGAGATCTTGACAGCAGGAATTAAGTCACCTGTTTGATCCCACATGTATCAGAGGTGAACAGCTGCAAGGGGGTGTCCTGATAAACATCATTAACAGAATACTGCTGTCACTGATTTTATTCAGTCTCCTGTCCAGAGCTAGATGAAACAAAATGGAAGCGGCATGATTTGCAGCTGGAAGCTGGATGTACACGTGGAGGTGGTGCAGCAGTTCCTGTGATGGGATGTAGGTGTCTTGGGGTGTATGGCATTGGCATTTGGCTTGACAACTATCAGCAATTGCACAAGGTGTCTTGACATGGTTTTCTTGGGGGAAAAAGAATGGATAGAGAGGAGTGTAAGGTAGAGGAACTTAACTGGCTAAAATACAGAATAAGCTAATGAATCACACCAGTGATTTAAACAATGTACCAATACTTCTGGGAAAAGTACAGAAGGCCTTAAATAGTCATTGGAAAAGCTGATGTTGGAAAATACCCAGTAGTATAAACAGACTGCTCCTATGAATCTGAAGACATGGCAGCTTTCAAACTTCGTAGCTCAAGGTGGATGCTGAACTTAGCCTCTATTTAGGAATAAGAATTGCTGATCAAATGCAAGGGAAAAGATACTGTTATTAAAAAGAAGTCAGAATCTTTATTTTAAGCAGACTTTGGTAGAAGGGGATGAACAAAACTGTTTTGTTCTGATAGGTGTTCCTTGGAATAAAATGTAGATGGCAATCAAGTAATGCATCTTAAGGGATGATGACATCATGACTTGCTTTTGGAAATTGTGAAGTGTCAGTGTATTCAGCTTAAAGATTGGAATCTCCAGTTTGTTCAAAATGAATAAATGAATCCTCATCAAAACAACGCCAGAGTCATCTTAAGAACAAATCTTAACCCAGGAGAGGTAATTCTCCAGTTCAGATGTGTTCTCCCCCTGCTCAAGAAAACTTCTCTGCAGACACGCACAATGATGCACACAAACTGCTGCAAGGTGAAATATTTCTTAAAAGGAGGGTAACAGAGAAGGGACCCTCCATTCCCACTGGTGTTCTGGCTGCCTTAGGGAAGACCATGGAGGTTGTGCTGTCATGAAGCGGGGTATGTACAGCTTGAGAAGAGTACAAAACTCACTGGGTAGTTGAATAGTTATGAAAATGATTTACTGGAATGATGGAGTCTCTCATTTTTTCTCTTGCAAATGGATATTTCTATGCTGACACTCATTTCAGGACAGGCCCATCTTAAGGATTCTTGGTAAAATGGACAGTTAAAAGCTTTTATTCATGCTACGGGATTGATAATGGCTGTACTTGACCATGTGTGCTGTAATTCTTTTAATAGCTTCATTCCATTATCAACTATTTATTAAAAAGATTTCACCACAGATATGGGCTTTATGGAGATTACTGTGCACTATACTTAATTACCAGATGTTCAGTATGTTTACAGTATATCTGGTATTCAAGTAAACTTCTCCGTGTGAAAACCATCTAAAATGAACAGTTAAAATACCACTGTAAAGCTTTTTATTATAATAACTGGAAATGGAAATTCCAGCTGGGCAGTGTTATGAAACTAAAACTACAAAATTTCAGTCCTACTCCAAAACAACACTATTAAACTCCAGTAAAAATGTGTTTCACTGTCTGAATTTACCTTATGCATTCTGTCCATCAGATAAACCATCACCCATGTGTTTTTCATATTCTATTAGTTCGTTTATTGCTGTCTTTCATCAAACTATACAAACTCAACTGTATGCTCAACTTTGAAACCAAACTTCAGAGTTTTATGGTTAGGAAGTTCTAAAATTAAGACATGCAAAAGTCCAGGACAAGTGTTTTGCATTGCCTCAATGTAACCATGTAGCTTTCTTAAAATTCTGTTTTCCAGGCAATTTTTTTATTACTCATTAACTCTGATCTCTTTAAATTCACCCCTTTTAGAAACATATAACTAGCAAAGTTATCTAAGCCTAAGGCCAATCTGATATAAACTCAAATCACCCCCTTAAAAGCAGAAACATTTTTCTCTTTGTGTCTCAAGAAGTTGGCTGAGCCAGAATCTTTCTGATTTTGAGTCTACTTTAATTCCTATTTTACATCACTTTGTACTGGGCTGACATTGTTTTTCCACTTAAATAATCCTTCTCCTTCCCTATTATTGATTTTGGGCAATTGTAGTATTTTAGACTCCCCGTTGAGTCTTATTTAATCCTAAGCTAAGTAAGTCAAGCTGTTTTCCAGTCTTTCTATTCCTCTGGTAACATGTTTTCTGGTTTTCATCTCTCTATGACCAGAACAGCACTCAGATATTCTCATGCACAAAGTCTCCTGAGTACCCTTTTAATAAATTTCATAATTCTTTTTCAGGGAAACAGTAATGAATTTCAGTATATCTTTCCATAGCTACATCCTATCAGCAATTCATAGTCAGCTTGTGGTCAATTAAAGAAACCAGATGACTCTGTCCTCCTCACTTCTACCTTAAGAACCCCTAGTTTGAATCCAAAATACTTGTCCCTACACTCTCTGTTGATGATAGCCCTCTTTATTTTCACTGAACACAGCTTTGATTTCTCCCCTCCCAAAGGTGCTCCAGTGTCACACTGTTGTTAACATTAAATTAAGTCTTTCTGCAGTTACCTTTCTGTTACATTTGCATTACTTACCAAAGCCAGCTCTGAAGTTCCAGTGATTTCATGGCAAACACTTGTGTGCTGGGATAACTGAAATACCTACAGGGCTGGTGTTTTCCTCCTATTTTTATCTGCTGCAGAAAGGGCTGTAATGACCAAATTATTAATACAACCAAATTCTGTAGTAACAATGCTATGTATCACTGCTGTCGTTCAGCTCTGTGTTTCTGTCTCTGCATGCTTCTGGCAAGAACAGAGAGATCCATCTTGTTGCTTCAGTGAAACTTTCCATTCTGAACCTCAACTTTTGGTTTGCTGAACAAACTTTTCGGTTTGCTTTTAAACTTCTTCCAAGCCCAACACACGAGCAGGATCCGGTGCTGTCTAACACCTCTTTAATTTCTGTGAACTTAGGCCTGGATCTGCTCTCAGTAGCACATAGGGAAGTTTTATTGTTGGCATTGAAGGGAAAGGAACCAGGACCCAGGTGAGCAGTGACCCATGACTGATACCCCAACACAATCGCTTCAGCCCCAGGTCTGATTAGTCCTTCAAGAGCTGCATAATAAGGACATGAGAGTGTGATTTTATACTTTTCCTGTCGGCTTCTCATCCACAGAATAGGCTTCTTCCCTTGCCATAACTTTATTAAAAGGGATATCACCCTAGACAGAGCGTCTAAAGGGATTATCACATAGTAAATGCAATTACATATTTCTCAGCATGTTTCCACTGTTTGCCAGTGGAACAGGATACGTTTGATCCCCGTGTTGAGTATCCTCCACTGTGATTGCTACAAAGTTTCAAAGGCCACAAATCATCTAACATAAAAAGTGATAAACAAATCGAGGTAGAGAAGCTCAGCTAAATTCTTAGCAGCTTGTGTTTCAAATGTTTTAGCTTAAGGACTTCTATTTGCTTTGCAATGCATGTGGAAGCACTGTAACCATGCTTTGGAGGAATTATTTGTCTATAACCCAGTAGGATAACTTCTGCTTGTATATGATTTGTACCAGAATAATTATATGGGTAGTGATGCAATAAAGAAGAACAAAAGTACTACGCACTCCCACCAAAGTTGTTCCCTTCAGTTCTTGCCACTAATAAGTGCTTGAGACTAACTTGGGACTTTGGTCTTTTGAAGCAGCATAATCCAAAGCTTTCACTACCCTTTTTCATAATTAAAATGGTGGATCTCATACTCACAGAATTGTTCCTCTAAACTCTGGGGCACTGCTTAACCCAAATTTAAAGTATGGTGCAAGAAGACAAAGACAGGTGACAGTATAGTGGTTGTCAGCATTTGTACTTATTCTGTTGGCAGAACTCAGGTTTTATCCCAACAGAATAAAAAAGCGATTTCTATTTCTGAGTTATAATATTTTTAGTTATTTTTCATATTAGTATTGGCAGTGCCGATTAAGACTCTATAGAAAAAATTAATTACATTTTTAATTAACAAATATAAGCATTCTTATGCTTATGTTTTGCAGAGAGTGTGAAAAATTCAAGATGAGGCTCAAGAAAACCTAGAAATAAAAGAAAAAAGTATCTACAGTGGCTTTTCGTTTGTTTTCTGGGAAACCTCTGTATTCCAAACTACTATGAGGATTGCTTAATGTCTAGGATTGGCAAGTGTTGTTTGTAAAAGGATGCAGGTGAGCTGCTTGCTGTTGAGAAATGAGGTAGTGTGCTTCTCCTGACAGGGGGGCCAGGCAGGGTGGTATAGGTATGAAATTATTGGGATACTGGCAGGAGCAGTAAGTAGAAGTAGTGTTTTGAGAAGTTAGCCAGGACATTATGAGAAATTTGGAAGCCGTTCTGGAGGGCAGGGATGGAGACTCACATATGTGCTTCAGGATGTGAAGGGGAAGAAACAGGCTGGAGAACATGACAAGGCACCAAAGGAAAAGGGGAAGGGGAGGAAACTGAGGAGAGGAAATTGTGAAGGGGAGCTGTCAGGAGATGCATGATTGAGGGGAGAAGAGCATGAAAGAAGTGAATTGAGCAGCTGCTGATTGAGACTGACCAGGGAGGGGGAGGGCAAACAGTGATACCCAATCCTCTGCCCCGAAAGGCTGAAGTGCAGGAGAGTAACATTCACCCAAGCTTTGTGAATTGATGTGTCACAGAAATACCTTGTAAAGCCCCCTCTTTGCAGCACTCTCTGTTGCACACTGTGGCAACAGGGCAGGGGAGGGGCTTTTACACAGGGCAGGGGCTTTTCAAACCAAGAATCTCTGTAACTGGTTCACCTGGAAAGAGACCCCTCTGGCAGGCACCATCCTCCTCGCCTCACTGAGAATTAGCGTGACACTTGCCCATGTCTGTGTAAGCTGAGAGTGCTGTGGTGACTCATGTGACACCCAAAGCCAACCTCCATGTGGCACAAATAGCAGCAGAACAGGCCCTGGAGTGTTTTAGGCTTCACAAGCTGTGAGATCCCTGACAGTTCTATCCAAGGGTAATTTTCAGCCTCTGGTTTCCTTCCAATCTGTCAAGTCTGCACTTGTATCTACAACTCTCTGTTTCCAAGTTGGGTATTTGAGTTGTGTGGCTGCATGGAATAGCAGTTCTTGTGCCTCAATGGTGACCTGTGGCTAGTTTTTTCCTACCTGCCTCTCTTCTTTTGTCTCGGTGTGCTCTGGCTGTCACTCTGAAGATCTGAGACTTCAGCTGTGGTGATGTAGCCTCTAAGAGGAACCATGCAGGTTTTGATTCAGGTTTGTCAGCACGTGCTTAAACTAAGCTGGATTTATTAACATGCTCATCTTGTCATGTCATAGTTCACTGTCCTTAAGCCCTCACTCAAAACCAGAGTGTCTAGGAACAAGGTTTCCCATTTCCATACTGCTCTATTTTGCAGTCTCTTTTTGGCATGGTATCAGAGCAAACCTGAGCCATACTTGTCTCTTTTGGCCTTTTTCCACCACTCCTGAATGTGAAAGAGCAATGAGAGCAGAAGTGCAGTGGTGTAGGTGAAAATGCTGGATTCCAAACTTTTCCTAGACTTTTCCCATTTGCTTTCCACAAAGGAAATCTTATTTTTCCATCGCTATTTCACTCCTTTTGAAATAACAAGCAAACAAGAATAGGGGCCACTGGACTGTATTTGCTGATGGTTTGGTGGGGTTTTTCTTTGGAACTTTTGACATCTTCCTGTGTTTCAAAGCACTAGCTCTCCAGGACAGTGTATTTAGGAGTCTTGTATTCAAAGCTGACCTCTGTAGTGCTGCCTCTGCTTGCCTGTTAGTCGGGTGACAGAAATATTTCTGTTCTGTGCTCAGTGTAATGGGGCTCAGCCAGTGCAGAGCTGCCCCTGCCATGGCAGAGAATATGATGCTTTGTTCAGAGTGTCCCATGAAATGTCTACAAGCTGAAGCCCTGCCTTACACTTGCTAAAACGTTTAAAAACTCATGACTAGCTCTTATTGCTACAATCTGTTTATATTTCCTGTTAAGCACCTCACAGAGTAACTTAAAAAAAAAAAAAGATGAGCATTTGAGAGTAGAAATGATAGGTATGAACCCCTGAATTCACTGAAATCAATGGAAAAACTGCCTTTGACTCCTACAGTTGGGCTCTTGCATCAAAAATGTGGTAACAATTAGGAACGACTGTCCTCTGACACCTTACAGCTCTCCTTTTCAAGAGGACATCTCAAACTACTGTCTAACAGATTTCAGTCTAATGCTAGTCTCATTTAAACTGTTATTGAATTGTACTGAGCTTTAAAAAGCCTTCAGGATCCAATTTTGTCTTGGATTTAGGTATTAATAAACCCTATTTCTACTCTTCCCCTGTAGCCTGGAAAGAACAAAGCTTCCAATTACCTTGATAGGCTTGCATATTGAGCAACTCCGTTATTTACATAAAGACATTTCTCCACAAAGAAATTGTATAAGCTCTGGAACTACTTTTCCACCCTGTGTTTACAATAAATCTTCCGATTATTCAATAACTTAAAGGTGTTATTCCTATATATAGTGCCCATAGTCTAATAAAGTGTAGCAAATAAATCTGATTTATCCAGTGACAGTTTCTTGAAATATTTCCTTTTTTCTTTATATGGCAAGATGAAAGAAAACTATGCTAGTAGGTGCCCTGTAAACAGAATTGTTCATGAACGTAGTTTAAATGCCTCAAATCCATGCACACATTCAACTCATCAGTCAAGTGTCAAAACAGCTTAATTGCTTTTTTCACAGCTTTGATCATACTTGTGTTTTATTGGACTGTTCACATTTTCTGTTATAATCACTTGTTATCTTTCCATACAGTTCTAACAAGTACTGTCTTCATCAAGATTTTGTTGTTCAACTTCCCTATTTCATTTTTAATCTGCTAAATGAGCATTTCCTTTCTTTAGAAAAACAAATAAATCAAAAGGGTCAATTTGCTTTTGTGTCTTGAAACAAAGCTCTTTTTGTTTTATTTCTGCTTGGTCATTTATTATCCACAGCATGTTTGATATTTGTGATAACGAATTTTACATGGAATAAATTATATGCTCATTCTGATGAATAAAGCCCCTGTTACTGTCAGTTAATAATGCTGGTTGCAAACTTTGTTAATGTCTTAAAAATATTTTTGGTAATAACACATCAGGCTTTATTTATATTTCCTAGGAGAAAGCTGTCCTTTAACAAACTCAGCAATTTATAAAGGGGCATGACTGGTGTTATCCAAGGAGATTTTTAATCTTAAACCCTCCTGTTCTCAATTAAAAGGTATGACACAATTCTTTGTCCAGTTTGCCTCCTGTTTATGGCATTTACATGAAATATGGCACATTTAAAGCAAACACTGTAATTGTGTGTGCTTCATCAGGTCAGAGCACAATGATGCATGTGCAGTGTTCAAGACTCAATTTGCTCTCTAGATGCATTATAACCTATTTGGCATGATTTTTTTCCCAGTGTATATATTAATGGCCAATAATGGCTCTGATCCAGGAAAGCTTTTAAGCATGCACCTAACCTTAAGTAGGTGCTCAGATCCCTGAAACTTGCCGTTCTTTGCTGGTTTGTGCTCTAAACAAACAAACACTTCACTGTTTGCTGCCCCAAGCCTTCTCTCTCCTGACATGATCCTCCTTGTTGTAAGGATCAGCTCCAGTAGCGCTGCTCTCGTGTCCTGCTGTGTTGCCTTTCATCCCATCCAGGGGAGGTTCGAGCTTCTCACAAGGACCAGGGCATGTGCATGTGAATCAGTCTGAAAATGGCTTTCCTCGACCAGGCAGAGCCCAGCAAACACCCACCACCACATCTCCTGTGCTCATCTGCCCTATAACCCTGATCCCAAAGCTCCCACTGGCTCCCTGTCCCAGGCACAGCTCCTCACATTCCTGCTGCTCTCTCATGTACTGAGCAGCTCCCCTTCCTCATCCTCCCAGCCTGTCCTTCCCACTGAGCCTGTGCCCAGCCATTGCCACTCCTGTTTGAGCTGTCCCACCATGTCCCTGTGATCCCAGAGAGACTGTAGCCCTGCAATGACACACACACACCTCCGATTCCTGTGCTTCATTCCCAATGCTCATCATGGCACTTCACAGGCAGCAGCCATAGACTGTCAACAGATTCATTAAATACATGTCCATAAATGTATCTATACATTTAAAAATATCTATGGAGTGATTTATAAGGTGAAGCAAAGTTTCTGCTATCTGAATATGGCATTTGATAGGATCTAGAGTCCGAACTAGAAATTTAGACTAAACTAGATCACTAAGGAAAATCAATCCAAGATACAATCCCTCAGTGAAGGCACTGCCACAATTGCTTACATTTACAATGCTCCTTTCATTCCAGTTAGATAAAAGTTAACCAGTTATCCAAAGTGTCCCCAGCAAGTCCTGGTGTCATCCTTTCATATGAATATTCTCCAATTTCCATCTTTTACATGTACCATTATAGTTAACTCTGTAAATTTTTCAGGCCAGAAGTTATGTTCTCAGGATGCTGGACTTGATCCTTATGGATCTCTTCCAACTTGAGATTCTGATACACCCTTTTGCATTTTGTGTTAACTGTATAAAGTTTGTTTATCGGTTCAGTGCTTTAAAATTTTTTAAAAAAACTGTTATGGGCCTGATAATTTTCACCTTGCTTTTTTACTTTTTTCTTCCTCCGAGTGGAAAATGGAGCTGTAATACCCATGATTTTTTCACTGTGCAGCAGAGGCAAGACTTGCACCATATGATGGTCATGACCTGATGCCTACCCCAGCTGTAGTGACAAGGATCAATAATTAGATAGTCACTTGACTCTTCCCACTGATTTTCCTCAGTTTGTTCTCTGTTACCTCAAAGTTCAGAGGTCACACCAATTTGAGGGAAGCTTTTCTCTTATTTGTAATTGCCTCTGTGTGCTTCTCTGTGATGATAGTGCCACGTGGACAAAGGCAAGTGTGAATCCTGTTTTGTTTTGTGTGTTACTTGGCTACAGAGTTAGCCAAAAAAGTCATTCCATGTCAGAGAAATTATGGAAGGAGAAGACAAAAGTGGATGACCAAAGTCAGAGAATTCAGATGCAGAGTGCTCTTCTGACACAATTGTCATCAGACAATTTCACCTTTAAACTGCTCAGATGGTCAGTGCAGGAATTCAGCTGGTTAGAGGCCAGGTTTGTAAGGTTAGTGTGATTTTAGGCTCAGTTTCCTGTCTGTCAATCGAGTTATAAAATAAACCCATCTTCCATGCTTTCAAATTGGGGACCATGGCAAATACACTTTTAAAAATCACACTTGAATCTGATCAAATCCTACAGTTGGGTGTTTATAGCAGCACTGAAGACAGACTCATGACGGCAATAAAACTAAGTGCCCATTTCAACAACCAGATGTGGGAGATAAACATGCACACAAGGCCTCACACTTAAAAACCTTCCACATGGCAAGTGAGAGCAGCCCATTGTTCAATATGGGTTCGGGGTTTTTTCCCCTCTGGGTTCTCAGCAGAAAGGGAAGTCAGCTTTATGGACTATTTTTCTTTTACATTTGCTTGATTTCATCACTCAATCACTCTCCAGATATTAGAAATCTACAACTTTGATTCCTTCTACTCTTGGGTCTGTAGGAAATAGGAAGGGCATTCTCTCCAAGATCCTCTTTATTAGTATCCTGCTTAAGTCTGGAGGTTGTGTTTACACAGTACCAGCCTGCGGCACTTGAAGTCTAGAAGTCTGATTTGCTGAAAATACAACTTCTGTGCTCCTTAGGTAATGGCTGATTTTGGTTGTTTCTNTTTTTGGTTTGTTTTTGTTTTTTTTTTTTGGGTTTTTTTGGGTTTTTTTTTTTTTTTTTTTTTTGGGGGTTTTTTTGTTTTTTTTTTTTTTGGGTTTTTTGGGGGTTTTTTTGGTTTTTTTTTTTTTTTTTAATTTTATTCTCTCTGAAAATACCTACAGGACTGTATAACTTGAACAGTTCGAGCAGTGGAACAGGGAAGAACAGCTAGAGAGCATTTATTTGAAAGTTGGCATTTCACATACTGGACCTACACTTTATTTTTGGCCTTTTTTGCCAGACTGAAATAAACAGCTCAGCTACAGCAAATGCGGTGGTTTTGTCTGATTTGGGTTTTTTCATGATTGAAGCATATATAGTGGTATTTCAGCAGGATTATATAAATGACAATGTAAGAATATTACTGAGGCAATCTTTATGCATTAAAACGATATCTTTTATTAAAGCAAAATCAATATAGTTGAAAAAAACCCAACCAGAAACACTTTCAGACATACAAGTGCTTTTCCAGATCTGAGGACCTCTAAGAGCCCATATACCCTAAGCAAATGAAGATGGGTAATTACCTGCTGTAAGTCATCCTGCAAGGTTGTACAACCTCTCTACAGGTGAGGACATGACCTGATTTTGGAAAAAACCCTGTTCTCTTCTGCTGAGGCAGCCACATGGAGGCAGCAGTGGAAATTGCATCCTTTGGATGTATGTACCAGGCCATAAAAGCAGGTGCTCTGGGCATTGTGCCTTTAGTTACAATGTGCCTTCTGGTCCTGGCAGCTCCTCTGAAGCAAAGGCAGTGGCAACAGAATTAGTCAGTGTGCAAGATGATGATGTCAGTGGAACTAATCTATTTTAGTCTATTTAATTATTGTGTTTAGCAGTCATACAGCAAAATCTTCCAGTACCAAAAACATAGATAAAGGCAGACTGACAATTAATTAAAGTCTACCTGCTTTGGAGTATCACTGTATTTATTCTTAGGTTTAGCAATTAAAGAAAGTTGATACATAGACCTTATAAAATATCCATATGCAGAAGCAAGAAGTTAAAGCCCTGAGTAAATCTGGGTTCACAAAACCCTTTGTTCCAAGTAGTGAACAGACACGCTGTAAAAAAACCCAAAACCAACTGTTTCTAGAGGACGTCTGTAATACCTAAGCATGAAGAAAAGAGCTAAACATAGACTTTTAATTTTGCTGTCCCTATCTCTTAGCTGTTGCAGCCCTATTATTTACATTATTATAAGATTGGGTCATTAAAAATTCAAGCAGAGCTAAGATGACTAGAAGTGATTTATAGTGTCAGTCCAGAAGATTGTTGGTTGTTTTTTGTTTATCCACCTGTTTTCTGACTCCTTGAATAATTTCTCTTTCTTTAATTAAAAAAAAAAAAAAAAAAAAAGGCCAGCCTGCTGCTACTGAAACAAATAGGTACTGTAGGGCACTTGAGTCCCAGGCTTTGTTTTGCTGCCTGCATTAGGTGGGTTTAGGGGCCAGATGCACTGAACTTTGCAACAGACAGTGCTGGGACCATCTGTGCAGAGTTGGGGGGTGTCAAAGAAAGGCTGTTTGTGTAAGTCGTGGGAAACGTAGTGGCCTGCCTGCCAGTGTGCTCCATGAATTGAACTAATTGAAGATTATACTCTAGAGCTTGCCGTAGCTCAGTGAGAGGATAATCCTTCATCAGCTGCAGTCGCAGCCAGTAATTGGTGCTTATTACAGGGAGGAGTTCCCCCGCAGTGCTGCAGAAACTGAGAGGCTTTAGTGTTTAATTACTGTCTTTCAATAGAGATGGGAGGAAGGGGGGAAAAAAAAGGCCAGAGTAAGAAAGTCCGGGAATAAGGGGAGGGGCAGCAAGTGTAATGCAATTTCTGATAGTCTAGGCTAGACATTTAACAAGTGAGAGCGCCTTTTGTGTGAGAACACAACATTCTGGCATGGATAATGAACCTCTGTTGTTTGTAATTAACCCCCGCGTCACCACAAAGTCTTTGTCTGGAATATTGTCTTAAACGGATTGTTTTCCACACCTCCAGCGCAGCTGAAAAGACTTTAAAGGTCTGACTAGCCACATTCATGACAACCTCACTTTTGAAAAGGTGTTTTGGTGGGGTGGGTTTGATTTGGTGGGTCTTAGTTAGTTAGTTAGTTAGCTACGTACAGTTTATTGCAGCCCCAGGTGACACTCCCATTTGTCTCTGACTCCATATTCATACTGGAAGCTGACAAAGCAGAACGTATGGCCATACACATATACATCTGTGAAAAGGCAGTTGAATGATTCTGAATTTCTAGACCTGACAAGGTTGATTCAGCTAGAAAGAGATGCTGGGTTTTGGATTTTCATTATATAAAATTCTACCATAGTTCAAACTGATGTAATATGATAGACCTAGAGTCCTCATATGTGCAATTTCTTCCTTTCCAGGCACAGTTTCCTCTTACTCCAATTCCTTCAATATTGATGTAGAATAGATTTGTCTTACTGGGGAGCAAAGATGAGCCACTCTGGTCCATAATCATCTGAATTATGGTTTATGTAAGAGTTTCTAAATGTTAATGGTATTGAAAAATAAGGACATAATTTAAGCAAGGTAACCTGAACCCATTTCCCCAGTTTAAATGTTAGGGATCTAATGGGCAGCTGACAGGCTTGTGTGTGGTGATGCCCTCTTCCAGATGCTGTGAAGAGCTTACACTGGCTCAGAGATGGGGCACAGCCTCAGCACTATCATAGCCTAGAAATGTAAATCCTCACCAGAGAAAGGCTGGGGGAGAAAGCAAAGGGGGCCCATCCCACAAGCACTGCAGTGTACTGCTCTGTGCTATCATTTATTTGTTTTGGCATCCTTGGAACAGGGCAACACTGCTCAATCATTTCATCACCAGCATGCAATTTTAAAGTTAACTCCATTTGCCTTTTGCTTGTCCAAATTGTACAAATGGAAGTTTGTTTCTTTCACCTAAGTCTGCTCGGAAAAAAATACAACAGGCTAGCATTGTTTGAGGTTACAGAAGACAAAAAGCATGCCTGCCTCTAGAAAAGTCTTGCAAACCTCATTATATATATGTTTGTCTGTCGAGATTGCTCCCTCTCTGCAAGTATGTAGAATGGGGGAAAGAAGAAGGTATGTTGCAAGTGGGTAATTAGGAATTAAATGCAACTCTTAAGTAAAAGCAATATACCTGGTAAAATATGTACATCTTTCCAGAGACTACATCTGACACTGTGGATTTGAATCTATTTAAGTTTGAAGCTTGCATGCTTTTTTTAATTATATTTTTTCTTCTACACACAGCCAAGTATTCAACTGTGCACTAAGACCTATGGACTTCATTAGAATGTAAGTATGCATTCAAATTCATTAGATCTCTACACTATCCATTAATTATTTTCCTTGTGGCATCAGATAACTAGCAAATAGCTGGGAAAAGTCACCATGCCATGAAAAAAATTCCCACCTTTATTTTATAAATAGCCATAGGGAGGTATAAAAGCTGTCAAAATAAGGAAATGGATCAAGATTTCACAGTACAACTTTTTGTATCAGAAGCAGAAACACTAACAGTGACCTTTCTGAAAAGAAAGAAGCTCTTTATTTGTCTCTTGTTGCTGAATACAGGCAACAATAATGACCTAAATGAGACGTGCTGAGTGCAAACAGAAAATAAATGCATAGTGGGTTTCTAGCCCAGCCACTCTCAGATGCTTAATTGCAAGTTGCTAAATGCACAGTTACCAATTTATTTTAACAAAATAACATTCACAGACCAGTTTCAGCCTTGGCACCTGTTGAGTAGCTCCTACCATCAAACAACTAATTTGGCTTTGACACTGAGTAAATATCAGGGCTCAAACCTTCGTTATTAACTACAAATATCCAAACCCATCAGTGTTCAGTACACAAGTGTGGTGTCAGATATATCTGGGAGGTGATATTCCTTTAGTAGGGTAAGGTGGAAGGAAAGGAAAAGATTCCAGTACGCTAGGATCTGTTTCTCTTCAATCTTTCCCCCAAAGCTCTAGGAAAAACACTGTAGCAGCTGCAGTTGTTCACTGCCCAGAAGTCTCTGTAGTGACGATAATCATATAAAGGTTGGAGGAAATGTGACTTAAAATTGATGCCACAAGGAGCCAAAGAAACAAACCAAACCACACCAGAAAAATTTCCTGAACAACCTGAATCGGTTTAGCTTGGGAAAAGTGAGTAGACAGATAAGGCATAATGTGGCAAAATTGGCTAGAAAGGATTAGCAAACAGGAACCTGAGCTCTGCTCAAACCAAACAGACTGAGCAGGAACCTGCCTGGGTGTGCTGGGCAGCTGATGGCTGACAATCTCTCACCAGAGACAACCTTCTTGACAGTTTATCCCCCATCTTTTTTAAAAATCTTTTTACCTTTTTCCTCATGCCAGCCAAGAGAACCTACAAATGTATATAGATATGTCTCTGTGTGTATGTGACATTCATGTTTATAACCCACATAACTTCAATAGCTTGAGTTTTGGAAACAGTTTAATCTAATTACGGTAATAATAAAGGCTGGAAAATTAGCCTGTTCTCATACCTAAAAAGCATAAATGGTCCCTCAAAAGTACCTACAGATAGATAAAATAAAATAAGTACTTTTACAAGCTATTTAGAGAGTGTTAGCCTTTGGGAAAACAACCTTTTTTCAAAGGTATTTATGCTGCTTAACAGAGATTTGCTTTGCAATTTTTAAATACCTAAACGTTTTTGTTCAAAATCCAGGAAACTTGTAATGGGTAGGTATTGTATAACTTGCAATGCCTTCTTAGACTTCAAAGTTTCAGGGATAATAAGTTGCTGGATGAAAAGAAACAATATTTCAGTTATGAATTTTATGTATAATAAAGAGTAGTAATGATTCTTGCCTTGCCTGCGGCAGGCCTCAAACCAGTCTTGTTGGAGCAGTTCATTAAATCCACAGCAATTGCACTATTAAGCTGAGTTACACTCAGGCAAGAGCAAACATTAAATGAAGGACATAATTACAGTTTGTTCCAGTAAAACTGACTGGAACAGGGCAGAGCTAAACAGATTAGCTCATGGAAGCTTCACGTTTGTCCCAGCCCTTCCACTGAAGTGATAGAAGAGGGAAGTGCCACTTCTTTAAACAATGTATTTTTAATTATGATTTCTAGTTTAGATGGTTGCAGAGAAAAAAAGTTGAACGAAACTTTAGCTCATTTCTGAACATAGAGATAATAATCAAAAAAGCGTGTAAGATGTTTATTTTTGCAAATAGAACTTTTAAAAAGTCATCCTATTTTGAGGACTGACTGGCACTTTTGAGTACTTGCAGTTGGTGATGCCAGAAAGCTCTGAGTCTGTGTGAAGCCACTTCAGCAGGTCAAAAACATGAATGCTATGATAATGTGTCATCCAGGATGTTCAGTGTTTGGTTTTTGGCCTCCTTGGTTTTCTCCCTCGTTGTGAACCCTCAGTGTGGCCCCAGAAGCAGATTCCTTTATCTGGACAAACTCTCATTCCCTTGTCCATGTACTCACAACTCTCTAGCTGAGAATTGCATTAAACAGGGTTAATGTTACATGATTTTCTTCATCTTTTTTTTTTAAGGCATTAAAACTGTCTACTGCATCTTCTTTCAGTGGCACCAAATCTGATGTTTGTTTTTATTTTTAATTCATTCATTGTTTTCTCCCCTGCATTATGTCATACCATACCTGGCTATGAACTGCTGCTGCTTAAGGGGCTTCCATAGCACACAAAGAGAAACACAAAATCTCTCAACCCTAGTTTAGAGCTTCATAAGAAGCGTAACTGCTCTTCCATAGTGCCCTCTGATTCACTTCAAAACTGCAAAAATGCAGTTTAACCTTTTACTGGCAATAGAGGCACAGTTCTGAGAGATTGTCCAACAAATGTAGGGCCTTGTGTGTAAAACCCTTCTATACCAAGGAGCCATGAGTAGTGTCCATAATTTACTATTTATTCATGACCATCTCCTACTGGTCATAAACTAATTTTCTACAAGAAGTCAGAAAACGTATAAGCAGCACTGCCTTTAGTAAAATGCTGATGTATATGAGGGGCATCTGTCTCTACCACTAAAGCAGCAGTGTATAACATCAGTTTACCCAAATTTATTAGGTGGTTTTAAAAGCTTCCTTCATCCTGAAATAATTACTAAAATTGCAAGGAAGTCATTGCTTTCTAATAAATATGTTTATTTTTTCATATACACACACACATACATATATATATACACAATTGGGGCATAATATTTTAAATAAGTTTGGATAACTTAATTCTATACATTTTCTTGGAACATTGCCTTAATCTTCACATTCCCTTTGGCTTACTGACCTCACAGTCAGAGATTTCTGTTTATAGTCACTGCCCTGTTTAAACAATAATCTACTGAGTTTTTGGCCTAATGGTATTTAAATAGCAAAGGTCAGTAAATTACTTATACTACTATAAAATATTAGGAGAAAAAAAAAAAAAGAAAGAGAAAAGAAGTTTGGATAATATTTCAGGTAACCAGTGTTTAGAACTGAACTCTTAGTACAAATTCATCCACGAGGCAGAGAGATATTAATTCCAAGTAGGCTGAATCTGTGGCCATGAAGGTTTGGTTGAGCATGGATTCAGATTTTGGTTGCAGACTTCAGCCCAGCAATACAAAGGGAAGTTACACTGAACTTCAGAGGCTCACAATTTGATCTCATTGATTGTTTTGACTGGATAAAAGAATCAAGCATTTGGGATTAGAGCACTTAACTCTTTTAGGATTGGTTAAGAATTTATGGCTTATTAACGAATTAATGTTTCTTTAAGCTCTTAGAGCCTTAGCATGGCTGGGCTACTCTAAATTCCTAAGGAGACTTAAGCATCTACAGTGTCTTAGCATAGTTAAGATTTCTTCCCTCATTAAAAGACTTAACCATGTTAAGGTTCCTTAAGCATTTAACAAGTTTATATGCACTGTAGTTGTTGCCAATTTCCTTCTTAATTTCTAAACAAGCAAAATCAGTGTAAAGAATTGTGCAATATGAATTTGAGAGATCAAGCTCTTACCTGAGACACTCAAGAAATGAAGTTAGCCTCAGAGTTAGCTCAGGCATGACGACTGATTGAGCACTTCCTTTGTGGGACAGAAACCTTCATCAAGTGGTTCTGGCTATGCCACCAGAGAGAATTCTTCTGCACTGATAAATCACTAGTGCATTGAATTACTGAAGTGCCTGACCACTGAACCCCTAATTTTTAAATTTAGGATTTGTTTTTATTGTGGTCGTATGTGTACCCTGAATTACTAAAGCATTCGTTAGTTTATGAACCTATTACTCCTATAGAGCTAAGCAAAAACTAACTTTTACACAGGTCAGTAAAGCCCTTGTATGAAAGAGATCTAAGTCAGGACAGAGTGCTCAATGGCACTGAATCCTTTCTCCTCTACTTCAGTGTATTCTGTTAAGTCAATAAAAAACATTTATTTCAAATTGTTCACATGCAAAACAAAGGCTATGCAATGCTTAAATTGTCTAGATCTTTCATGCACTTACGTGAGGAGAAAAAAGAATAAAATTAGATTGTTCATTTTGAGTTAGTCAAGCAGGAAAAGAAAACCTCTTAAAAATATTGTTGCCTAGTTTATGCTTAACTCTTCTTTTAAGCATCAAGATTGACATGACTGAGAATTGTGTTTGTTCAATTGAAAAATTCTAATTCTACTCCTAAGGGTTATAGAAAAGGTGCAGTAACTGGTATGATTCACTAAGAGTTCTTCCAGATGAAAAGATAGCTGTATCTATCCATAATGCAAAGTAAAATTGGGATGATTTTCAAAGATGCTCTGATATATGAAATGCTGTTATTGCTGCCACAAACCAAAAAAACCCCTCCACTCTTTCCTTTTTATGCAGGATAGCTTTTGAAGGAAGTGAGGACAAATTATTTTTGAGGCAGCATTTCATGGAACATGTAGTAAAATGTTTTTTCTCCTTCCTTCAGTTTATTCTTCTGGTGTGGGTTTTATGGTTGGGGTTTTTTGGATTTTTTTTTTTTTTGTGATATATGCTGTTACTTTGAGAAGATAATTTTTGAAGGTACTCTCATTCACTGAGTCTAACAATAAACACAGATGCGCATTCTCAACTAAGTAACAATGGATGACAGTCATAGGTAACAACAAGTATCCCTCCTTTATAACAGTTACTCTTCCATGGCCTTCCTTAAACTGGTTAGTCTGCCAAACAACTTTCTTGTCTTTCACAGGGATTATCTGAGGCTAAAAACATTCACAAATGTCAGAGGCTGAATTTAAGGTTCCCAAGCTTCAAGACCTCATCACTTTATTATTGTACTTTATATGCCTAAGCTGCAATTCCCAGTTACTGCAGCTCCAGCTGTGACAGCTCTGCAATCCCTCAGATGATGATCTTGAATGTCCAGTCAGAAAAGAAGCATCACATGGTTAGGTGTTCTAGCTGTGGAAAAGATCATTATTTTTTCCCCCCACCACACGACTTCTACAGAAGAAGCAGATATAGACCTTTATCCTCTAATTTCCATCACTTCTCCACAGTAAGTAAACTCTGTGGCTTTGCCCTGAACTCAAGGCCTATGAACTACCTCTCTCCATTCACAGTTTTATCACAACACTCTAAACATCTTCAGTTTCTGAATATTGTCAGTGATGGCAGCCAGATATCTATGACACAGACAACAAAGGCTTTCCATCTGCCCCAGAGGCCTTTGAAGGAGAACAGTAATGCTCTGGACTCTGTCAGAGTGATTCTGACTAGATGTTGCACCTGTGAGGACACCAGAGGCTGCTAAGCACAGAAGGGATTGAAAAGTCATGATGGCTGTGCCAGGACTTTGTGGAATATGGGAGCAAAGCCAGCTAAAACACCAAAATAGGAAGCAACTGCAACTTCCACAATTCAAAAACCAAGTTCAGGTAAGCTGGGATTTTGTGCATTCTTCATGACTGACACTGACACAAAGTTTGTTGCCCATCATGAATCTGGCAATTCTGCCCATCTTTTCTCTCATGGCTTATGAAGATGAATATCCCTGTACATTTGAAAGACTGATGGCAGGACAGCCTTGCCTCTTGAAATCATTTGGGTATCTAAGTTGGAGATGCCACATGTGTGCTGTGTGGGGTTTGTTGAGCATTGCAGTCTTCCCTTGTCCCTAAAGACTCAAACACTACGTCTAATCCAGATTTCTCTTCCCATTGACTCCCTTTCTCTGTAGGCATTGCAGCTGCTGCTGCAGGGCTGGGTCTTGTTCTTCCGATTCCTGAATTAATCAACTTCCTCCAGTGTGTTGGCAGCAGCAGGTCACTGAAGTACTGGAGAGACAGCTACCATGTCTTCTGTCTACAAACTCACCCTAGGAATGCCCAAGCCAGAGATGGAAATCTTCTCAGTGTGGACGTAATTGCCAATGAATTTGCTGCTGGAACTGCACTCCAGATTTGGGGCAAGAAGAATCTAACCCCACATCAAATTGCAAAGTGTTGTTGCCTTCTCCTGAAGTTTGTCTGGTCCTTAGGTCACCTTGAAATGCTGTTTAATGACTCTATTAGCAATTCCATCCCACCTCTTTCTCCAGCTTCTTCTGCTTCCTTCTTGCATTGAACTAGCATAATGGGTTTCACCTCATGCTTTGTGTTTTCAGTTTAACAGAGCAAGACAAGAGAGTGTCTGGGGGCCAAGGGCTTGCAGGAGAGCACATGCCAGAATTGTCTGTGGAGCTTCTGGGCCTGGGCATCTACTGTACACATCAGAATTGCACGGGACTGACTTCAGCCCATCAGGCAGTTTTCCCATCCCATGTTGCAGTAAATTCACATAGGCAACAAGTTTTCAAAGGCTTATAAATAGTCTATACTCAGTTGATTTTCACAGGGAAAGTAAAAAAATGTGTAATTCTAAACAAAATTATCCCTTCCTGCCAATTTCAGGGCAGGGAATCAGAGCAAGTGGGCTCTGCAGTGAAAATATCTCTTGATTTTTTTTCCCCTTCTCTCCCTTCCCCCCCTACCCCCCTACCCACCTCCAGCAAAACAGAATGTTTTTCCCCAACAGTCATTCTTGGAAAACATTCCATTTATTTTAGATGAAATTTTCCAACACATCTCAGATTGAGACCCAGACATGGCATGGAAAATTTCAACCCAAGTACTTAGTGTTTGGCAAAGTTGTAAGCAACTGGGACTTAAAATGGGAAGAGTTTGGCAATCTAGGATGCAGCAATAGCCTTCCTTCTAATGAACATTCTTGTTCAAAGGTTATTAATAGACTCAAGAACAAGTTTGAAATTCAGAATAGACCAAAAATAATGCTGGTGTCCTGTCTGAACTTTCTAGTCTTTATGATAAAGTACTTTGAAAGATCATTGGAAAGCAAAGTTGTGTGACTAAAGCCAGTATAAATCTAACTATAATTTTCTGGTAGGTTTAAGAGTTGAAATATTGTCTTCAGCTTCAGTGGTGATATTAACAAAATGCAGTGTAGCACTAGAAAAGATACAGAAAAGGAAATTGAGAATGATCTCCAGAGATAAAGGAATGTGCAGGATGGAGTAAAGTAATTTGCATAAAAATTGTTAGATTGGTATTTAATTGAATTATATTAGGTCTTACATTTTTTTAGAAAATATCAGTTTGAGTTACTATTGTAGGTTATTATAGACTAGTGTATTATTAAAAATATATATTCTTTAAACAAGTTTTGACAACGTGCTTAGCCGGTAAAGTCACCTGTTTAAAGCCCTCATGTTTTCTAAACTAGTGAAATATGATAGCACTAAATAAAACCTATTAAATTGGTGGTTTCTATCATTCTCATTATGGATCTCTCCCACAGGTGCCTGGATTATGTTTGCAGCAGATTCAGCCTTGTGCAGCAGGCCAAGGACAGTACAATTTGGTGTGTATTGTTGATTGATGCTGTATCATTAAAGTACAGTCAGCCCTTTCTTTCCATGCCCCTTCCTTGTTGTTCGGCCATTAAAATAATACTTCCAGGTTAAAAATGCCACATTTTTAAAGCTTACTGCATGTGAGTAACACTGTTGTGGCACGTTAAAATGCCACAATGCTAAGAAGAGTGGTAAATAATTGAATAAATATGGCTGTGTTTAGACTGTTCCTGTTTGTGGAGACAACTCAAAACCTGAAAGTACATTATCTGCCACAACATGATGCAGAATGTGCTCTAGCAAATAAAAAATACTGCTGACAACTCCTGTGATGACTGGTTTAAGCCATGGTGTAGAAGCCAAACTGCCATTTTAATACCTATACATGTGTTCTTTATGTAAAATTTAAGCAACATTCAATTTTTTAAATCTAGCTGAAAGTTTTGATGTTCGATTCTCTAAGTAGTGATTTCATCATTTTCCTGTTCATTGGTGATTTTCTCAAGAGCTGAAACTTGTACTTAAGCTTGACCTGTGAGGTATTACATTAATAACTGAGACATTTCAATATGTGTGTGATGAACAACTACTGGCCAGTGGTCACTATATTACTGTCCTCTATGCATTAAAAATAAATCTGCAGACTGTCTGCATGATTTTAGTCATACTTGTGCTTGGTTTTAATCTGGCTCCCCTTGTTTCCACAGCAGACTGATGAAAATCATGCAGATCTTTCTAACTGATGCAGCAGTTAAAAAATCTGATGCTTTTGGCGTATTTTTAATCTCAGCACTCCCAAATAGCAGGTCACAATACTCTGGTCCCTTCCACAACACATGGAACGTTGAAGTGTATCCCACTATCCTTGCTTTAGTGCTGACTGTTGTGAGTCAAGCCAGACATGCAAAAGTTGATGACTGCAGCAGCCCAGAACACTGATGCTTCTAATTTTTGTAGAAATCGAGTTTATGGTAACTTCTATTTAATGTTACTATTTACTCATTTGCAATGGTAGGTAGTTAAAAAAAAAAAAAAAAGTTCTGATTCTGTCCCCAAGAATCTTGATGTATTGTGGGCTCTACTGGGATATTTTTCTGTGTGGTTCATCCACACCGCCATCCACACTTGGACCAAGGATTAAAAAATGGGGTTAATTATAAAGCTCTCAAGATCTCAGATGGAGATTTGCTGATATTTGCATTTCTAGATTTCCTAGTGATGCAGGCCTGTGAGGATGAATGAAAGCAGTGCTGGGGGAGTCTAGGTGGTCAGGCTGGAGCTGTGACCCTGATCACGTAGACCTTCACAGCCTGCTGAAGCCCCTTGATATTCATGGATTTTCTTCAGAGGGACAAAAATTCCACCTGCTTGGTTCAGCTTGCCAATGGCCCTAAGGGAGCAGCAAAGTGTACACATAGCTGCAGGAACTCAGAGGAAAGTTAAGAAATTGTATAAACAGGCTGCATTCTGTTCTGCTTGATCATTTTGGGGATTAGGAACTGATCCTTTCCAAAAATCGTAGGTGAGGATTCTGCTACTCCTCCAGAAACTGACAGCAGCTCAGGAAAAAAGACGCAGAAACCCAAAGAATTTTCTGGGCCATTTGGCAGTGTTGAGTGACATCAGGTCAAGTTCAGTACAAATGCAGAATTTGCCCTGATTACTGCTTCAGAAATTTGCAGCATTCTGCTTGCTTAGTTTCCTTGGAAATGCTGGCAGACACGTAGGGAATCAGGGGCTCTCTGGAGCAGAGATAGAAAACCCAAGACTGAGAATGACCTCTTAACATGGTGTTTAAGGCTCAGAGAGGGAGCTCTGTATTCTAGTTGGTGGTCAGAGAGAAACTGTTGTTATTTGAAATGAACATTTGACAAAATAATTTCTCTGAAGGATGGAGTTAAAAAGGCAAAACCTGTTTCTCTCTTGGCTTGGTCCACAACACTTTCTTTTTTCTTTGAAAGAGAACATCACTGCCCAGACTCAAAACCAGTTTGGGACTTTCCTGCTGCCAGCTGTCAGGCGTCTAAATCCTCAGTGTATGCACCTTTCTAGTTAGTGTTTCTAACAGCAGCCAGGTAAACAAGTTCCAGTTCCCTCTGAACCTGTTTCCTTGTCTCATTCCAAGTAGTCCTGAATCGTGTATAAACTAAGTCACTCACCTATAGTCAGAGACACTTGTGCAGTGGGGTGTCAGAAAAAGTACAAATGAGTGGCAAATAGACCAGAACTGCAATACATGATTCCCTGGTTGCCAGCTCCTAATTGCAATGGGAGGTGCTGATGTCTGCTTCCACACATTTGCTTTTAATCAACAAAAACTATGTGTCTATGATGAAAAGTTAATCCTGTATGACATGGGGTGTCAGATCTCATTGCCATTATCTATTTTAGCTTTAGATCTGTTGTTTGGATCTGAATTTTTTGTTTTAGTTTGAAGGGAAAAAATGGAAAATTATTATAACCTAATACATTCACCTATGTAATTCTCATTGCCTAAATTACTGCTTTTCAATAGCAAGCTTTCTTTAAGTATGGCAATACAGTTTTGGCATGACACAACACATAATTCTTACGTTTCTCCTTGTAAAATTCCACTATGGTCATCATTTCCAGCTGATCCTCCAAAAATTTTGCTCTTGGCTCCTATTTTATAAGTACAATGAAGGCTGTGCCAATAGCTTGTGCTTATCTAACTTGGTTACAACAGTTACAGTCTGGTTTTCCAGCCTTAGGAAACAACTGAAACAATATTGATTTGCTCCAAGCCTGCCAGTTTAACTGGCACCATAATCAAGATTCCAGTAGCTTTCTAAGTTTGGGGTTTTTTTCTCAGTACATCTGCCATGTATGCAACTTGATGAAAAATAAGGAAAAAATATGCTGTTTTAAGATTTTTTTTTAATACAGTTTCAGAATGGAAGATTTGCTTCTGTCAGTGTCACGAATTTTTTCAATTAATTTTTTAAGCAATGCTGTCACATAAGTTCTTGATGGGAACCTGGACACTCCAGCACTAGTTAGGAAGCTACACTTCACTCAAAAACTTGAGGTAGTATTTTCTTTCTTACTACAGGTTGAAAACATGTCCTGTTCGTTGATCTAACTTTGAGATATAAAAATGCAAACCTCTAAGGTGCATGATTCAACTAAAGCTATACTGAAGTTATTCTTACATTTGAAAAAAATCACAAATAAATCCTTTATGTGGGATATAAACACATAAAAGGTCAAGCCTAAAGAAACCTTAAAAAGTAGTGATGTAATGAGAAATTCCATTTTAACCATATGGTTTTCTATTTGCTGTAATGCGCGGATAAACATCTAGAACTGGTATAAAAAAAGTAGCAAGAATGTGTGCTCACAGCTTAATATTTTACTATGAAATTCCAACGACACAATTTGTGTATAAGTAAGTAATTACACAGCTAAGCCAAGTTTTAACACTTGAGCCAATTCTTGCTAAAATAGATTGCACCTCACTACTGGAAGGGTGTTAAGAATTTTGTTGTTTACCGTATTAATTTCTTCAAAGAAATGCCTAATACCCCATTTCTCCAGTCATGAAAAACCTTCCAGAGGCTTATATACATACTACTTTCAACAGGCAAAAAGAGGTGGAGACAAACTGAATATATGAAAGAAGACACTTTTAAGAGTGATGATGAATATGACTTTAAAATATCAGGCCTTTTCCACAACACATGGCAGAGCAAACATGGTTGGTATCTGTGTTAAAAAGAGGCAGTGTGGAAATCATACTTATTTGACACTAATGCTTTTAAGCTTCTTCTTTGGCAAGATAAGAGAGTCCTAAAATGAAACAATTGAGTATCTTAGGTTTTCATATTGATGTGCAAGTGGTGACTAATTCTTATTTTTATTTTTACACCTAACATGCACAAGCATCTAATCAGCTGAAAATAAACACTAATATCTTTAACACAAAACATTTCCAACGCATTTATGATGTCTATAAAATTTCTATTATATTTATGATTAAAAAATATCTTGGTTTTTTCAGAGTTTCCCAGTCAGAAGTGAAAGCTTTGCTTATACAGTTCTGCCCATATGTAGATAGCTAAACCCACTTGAACACTTTTGCCTTGTGAATTGGGAATGAAATTTCCCCTGTATACTGAAGGGTTTTACTCCTAGCATTTGATCACTCCAAAATAGCTATTGAGAGGTTGAATTAATTACTTAATAAAATAAGTAAGAAATAACATAATTTAACTGAAAACAGAGACTGAAGTTTGATTACTGGAGGCACGAGCTACATTTCACCCAGATCATCATCGTTTGGAATACTGCAGGGAGTTATAAAGATATCATACCAGCAAGCTGCAGCTGGGCCCCAGTTTATGAACTGTAACTTCCACAGTCTTTTAAAGTTTGTTTTTCCTTTACTTTATTTTAACTAAACTGGTTTCAGGTAAGTTATTTTAGAAGTTCAATGTGTGTGAAAGATCACTAAAAAATCACAAATTGCTGTTTTAATACTTTTTTCTCTTAGATTACAAAACCGGTATTTTGAAAAATACTCTTTTTTTTTTTTTAATTACTTTTAAGAATTGCTATCTGGGTTTCATTCCAAATCCAGAGATTTGTAAAAACTCAAGTTTTTACAGTTTTAGGGGAAACTATTGATAGATGTGTAGGGTTGAAGATACAAGGTGCATCGTTTCACCTCCTTGGGACTGGATGCAAAAGGTGATTGAAATGCACAGCAAAATACTACTGCTCCACATTTTTATGGAGCTTTGAGTAATTTCATTAATCCTTTAATATGATGTACTGAGAATTGAGGTATCAAGTAGTTATCCTGGGGTATTTTTTTCCCAAGTTGGACCAGGGCTGCCCGACCAAACCGTTCCACTCCGCCTGGATAAGGAGTGCGTGTCCCTGTCGGGACTGTTCCCAGGAGGGGACGCGCTGAGCCGCGGGCGAACACCTGGATCCTGGAAATACCGGGAGTGCGGGAACGGCACTGCAGGACACAGCGCCCCAAGCCAGGGCTGCGCATTCTAAACTGCTCTGGGAATAAAGGCGCTGCACAAATACACTGCTTTTTAGATGAGTGTCATTGTTTTAATAGGAAATACATTAAAGAGGTTTCCGTAGCCCCTTCAGCGTGCAAAATACAAAGAAAAACATAAAATGCAAACAAAACAAAACACCCAAACTATCCTGAAATGAAATNGCCCGCCCTCCGGGCCGGCCCGCGCGGAGCCCGCGGCGCTCCCCAGCACGGCCGGCGCTGCCGAGGTGGGAAGGCGGTGAGGGAGTCCCGTGAGGGGCCGGAGCCGGCTGTGAAAGAAGCGCTGTGTTCTGAGGGGGCCGCGGGCGGACCGGCGGGGGCCCGGCCGCGGGNCTGGAAATACCGGGAGTGCGGGAACGGCACTGCAGGACACAGCGCCCCAAGCCAGGGCTGCGCATTCTAAACTGCTCTGGGAATAAAGGCGCTGCACAAATACACTGCTTTTTAGATGAGTGTCATTGTTTTAATAGGAAATACATTAAAGAGGTTTCCGTAGCCCCTTCAGCGTGCAAAATACAAAGAAAAACATAAAATGCAAACAAAACAAAACACCCAAACTATCCTGAAATGAAATGAAATGAAATGAAATGAAATGAAATGAAATGAAATGAAATGAAATGCAATGCCACCTTCATGGACGAGCGCTGCGTTGCGGTGCCTCTGCCCGTCCCCGCTCGCTGNGGCTGCAGCCGCCTGAGGCGGGGGATGTCGGCGGAGCCGGGCTGGAGGGATCTCGGAGAGCCCTCTCCAAACCCCTAACACAAAAATGCCCCCTCGGTCAGGATCCCGGAAAAGTCCAGCAGCAGGTGGGTTTTGCCCAGCCCGTGCTCGGGCTCTGTCCCTGTGTGCCAGATGCCCGGGAAGGTGTGTGGGGAAGGCTTTGCTGGTGGTGCTGAGGGCATGAAGGAGCTGGCTGTGATGGTGTGTGGGTGATCGAGCCAGGTGATGGGATAACATGTGTGTTAGCATCTTTTTTTAGGGAGAGATAAGGTTGACGGGCAGCATCCATTCTTTCCTTCTGCATGTACTAGTTACCTGCTTTGTGAATAAGTTAAGGTTATATCAGTTGATCAGAAGTAGGACCTTCTTTCTGAGCTTTAACTCGGCAGGGTCGGGGAGCAGAGGGAACAAGGAGATGAATTAATTGTCAATGATATTTCACTTTTTCCGTAGTCTCTCCCTCTTCAGGCAGCCCTTTGAATTAATAAATCCGAATAAATTTGTAACTCTCTCAAGTAGCTGCCAGCAGTGTAGGAGTGATTNTTTTTTTTTTTTTTTTTTTTTTTTTTTTTTTTTTGTTTTTTTTTTTTTTTTTTTTTTTTTTTTTTTTTTTTTTTTAAATTTTTTTACTAGGATTTCACCTTGCATTTTGAAGGCTGATTTTGATCTGTTTTCCATTCTCATAGAATAGGTTCAACAATCAAAGATACTCACTGGGGCTCAGTAGTGATATCTCTCCCTAGCTCCTGCTGACACCTGTTGCTGAACTGGCCTTTATGGTTTCTATCCCATATGTATGCTATGTACATACAGCTTTAAAATGGTTTTGCTCTAGTGCTAAATATTTAAAGGCCTTACATGTGACTCGGAAGAAGCTGAGGCTGCTTTGTACATGTTTTCTGAATCTCATAGTCAAACAGTACTACTTCAGTTAATTTGCTACTGCCTATAAAGCCTTTAATTTGAGTTGACTGGCCCTGCTGGAGCTGCTTCAGCAAAGCCCACCTCAGCTTTCCTTTCACAAAACACCCAGCACGGGACAGTCTGAATGCTGACCCTCTACTTGCGGGGAAGTAATGAAATGAAATCTTATCTCCATGTAGGATTTTTTTGACAAAATGACTTTAAAAAGTCAAGTACGTGTCAGTGAAGGTAGACACTGGTGCTTGGGACTGAGACCTGCAGTAGCTGAGGGGCTGTAGCCATGCAGTGCCTCCCTGTCCCATGACAGCTTGGAGAACAGGGCTGTCTGTTTTGAAATCCACATTTCAAACCACATCATGTGTATTTTCCAAAAGCAATAGGTAACACTGTACAATTAAATGACCTGAAAATAACTAGTGGTTTTTACAAATAAACTCACCTGGTCATTATTCTTTTGATGAGATTTTCAGAATTTTCATCATCATAGCTGATGCTTGCTTTTAAATGCTCTGGTTTCCAGTGTATAAGTAATGTAAAGTTCACAGAAGAAGTGGAAATCATCAAACTGATGCTATGTTTCCTTGTTCATAGAAAAAACCGAAATCCAAATACACAGGGTATGCTGCATGCATTTGCCGACTACATGGTTAAGAGATCCCCTGAAAAACGGCGGGGGGGGTTTTTGTTTTTTTTTCCCCAAGAATGCAGGATAAGGATGGGATTGGGAGAAAATTGCTTGCAGAAGAGCTGGGGAATAAAATATAGGTTAATCAGAGAGTATAGTTAACTTCATATTATGTATCAGAAATACATATTTAAATTTTTTTACAAAGTAAATGTGAGTCTCAAGGAAGGTAATTAGAGTGGGCAGAGGGGAAGAAGACTCTAACTCTGTATAGAGTGAAACCTTGATAAATGCACAGCATGAAAAAAAGACCTACAGTGTAACTAGGCAGCATAAACTGCCCACTGGCCCAGAAGGAACTTACTGCTGCATATACTTTTATTCTGTTAAGGTGGGGATATTATCATTTACCAAAGGGAAGGATTCCCCGTTACATAACCAGACATCTGAAAATGAACCACTCTGCATGGGAAATCTGGCACAGCCAGCCAGAACCTTTTTTCCATTTCAATAAACTAAGCCAGATTTTAGTATGGATGGAGAGCACATTTTCAGGTGCTTAATGGTTTTTCTGATCCTGTGACCTGTGTGCCTTAGGGAAATCTTCCAAGAGTGCCCCATGAACCTACTGTGTGGCTGTATTATACCACCTTTGGGATTTGGATGTTTACTTGGAAACAGCAGTGGCTGGAGGAAAGAGACGTGATGTTTTCACTAGATCAGGGTAGAACGAAGTAAAGCAGTTTGAAACTTAAGTCTTCTGTAACTGATGCTTGAAATTAGTGTTTGAATGAATATATGTGTGATTTCTGGTCCTGACTTACTTTTTGCCTCTGTTATGTCTAGATAGGAAAGTTTTTTATAAACTTCGAAAAAGAACATGGCCCTAGTGTCAGGCCTATCAAATTGTGTGAATTAACACAGATCTTTGCTGATGAAGTAGTGGATAGAGTAGATGAGTGTTTCTCAGACTTTGTGCAAATGTGAGCACCGTTGGGCTTATCCTTCTCTTTTTATGCACTTCCTGAATAAACAGTTTCTTCTGTACTACTTTAATTGCTGGCAGTAGCTAAGTTCCTCGTGGAAAAGGGTGGAAAAGGGCATGAAAATCAGCTGTAGGTGTAAACACTGTGCATTGGCCGGAGCAGCAGAGTGCTGCTTGCAGGTGAATGGAGTGGTAGTTTTCCAGCCAGTGTAAATCCATGCAGCAGGTAATTACAGCTGCTGCTGACTCCCCTGGAGGAAATGAGCTGCTTCCAACTGTAAATCAGGGCCGTTTGGTTTTATTGTTTTTCTTGTTATTTTTTAATAGCTCAATATTTTAATTAAGTTTTCCCCTACCTGTTTATGACTCCCACCATTTGAATCTTCCTCTTAGTTCATTGAGAAGTGCAGCACAGGTAAGAGAAACACTGGTTGGTTTGTGTCCTTATTTTTTTAGAAAAAGTCAATTGTCATCAGATAGCAGCATTACCAGAATGCCCACTGTGGCTTGTTACTGTAATTATACCAAATAACAGTTTGTCTTTCATAAAACGACTGATTCATAAGTCCATTTCTTTGGCTCAGATTTGATGAAGTGTATTACTACTAGCATAAGTTATTTCTGCTAGGGTAGGGAAAAGATGTGTGCAGCTGAGCAAGATTGGAGGATTCTTTTTGTAAACAATTCTTAATTCCAGTCTGCTAATACTTCTAGTAAAATAAACCTTAAATTTTTGTCCAAGATATTTTAAAGTGACGAGGGAAGAGGGAAATTTCGAACTTATGAATTAAATTTCAAAATGCAAACAGCTCACATAGTTGTTTCTCTTTTTATTCCTTAATATAATTTGCTGGTATTTTAACGTAATACACAGGAACTTAGGAGAAAAAAAAGGTGTCACTACTGAATATTGGTTGGCTTGTAACTGAAAGGAAGTCACCTGGTGCTGTGTGTTTGTGAGCACAACACAGCAGCAGTCTGCCTCCTGTCAGTGCCACCTGTACCTGCTGGCAGCCTGTGCCATGAACACGGGCTTGGAGCAGGCTGATACAATGCAATGTGCATCAAATACCCAGCTGCTGGTTTGCTGGTCTGTTTATTAGTCAAATGCCTCCCTTTGGTTCTAAAGAAAGTGTCTGTCTTTGCTTTGTTTCTTCTCATAAATGAGGGAAAATCAGGCAAGTGTTGATTTTTCTGCACAGTACTTGTTGGTACCTTTGTTCAGAATGTACCTGGATACCAGTTTGTGTATTGGGACAAATGTAAAAGGTTTCTTTTAAAATCCGCGGGGTTTCCACTAAACATTCTCCATAGTGGAGGAAAGGAAGGCTCTTCCAATGGAGCTTCCCTTTGTGACATAGGGTATGGTCAAGCATGCTCCTGGCCACAGCTGTTTAGACTTCCATGCTTACCAACTGACCTCATTGGCAGTTTTGTTCTAGTTTGGTTTGGGCTTAACTTTGCTGAAGGTCCCCACCCTTGTACTCTGCAAACACAACTTCTGTGTGGCTGCTCCAGCCTGGTTGAATCAAAATTGTCTTGACGAGCTTAAATGTTTTCAGTAAGACATTTAAAAGACAGATATAGTTTGCTGAGTCTTACCCGTATGAAGACTCACAGTGTCCTTCTTTTGCAATATTTTGATAGTGAGTGGTATTTTAATGTGTATTTAATCCTGTCATGTGTTAATTTATCACTGGTTTTCTTGTGCAACAACAAAATGATCCTGAAAGTGGAATTTAAATATGGATGTATTGACACTTTTCAGGAGCTAGTTCAGCAAGCAAGCCTTGGCTGCATGTTGGCAATCTGGAGCCTATATGTGGCCGTGGTGTTGCATCATTATTAGCTCAGCCCCTCTATGTGCAGATACAAACAACAAATACTGCTTGGTTTCCACACAGCACACTAGAAAAAGGTGTTCCTACATTTCAGGATTAAGACATGAAAAATTCTTCTAACCTTTTTGGAATTGTCACTCTGATGAGTTTAAAGAAACTGCTTTCATTGTATATCATGGCTCCACCAGTCTTTGTCCCATCCTTCTCATCACAAGTTGACTCTAGTTTCATTGTTTTGACTCATTTGCTATAGTACCCTTAAATTAAACTTTAAAAAATCCTTTCAGTGGCAATGTCATACCTGACAATGATCAATTGCTATACAATGTATACTGATAACATTGTGCTGTGATCCAGCTCTCAGTTGTCTTATTTATATAATATTTTTCACTTTGGAGAAGTGAGACAGCTTATGGAGGTTATAAAAACATCATATTTGAATACTGTGCCAAGAGTGAAGGCTGCCCTCTGCTTGCATAGCTTGGACAGAAATGTAGTTATCTTTACTCTTCTGGTGATACTGGGGAGAAGCATATGAAGAGAGGTAAAGTAGGTACAGCTACTCCATTCCCAGGCACCTTTTTTGCTTTGGAACCACAGAAGTGTTGAAGTGTTGAAATGGATATGGAAGCTGAGGGTGTGTTGGCTTCTTAGGAATATGCTGTGAATACCAAAATACAGCTTCTCTGGGTTTGCTCTCATTCTGTAACCTTTCAGAAGTATTGAAACAGCTTCAAGATGCTGAAGTAGCAGATAGCACTGTTACTTATTTTGCTGGCATGTAAGGAAAGTTAGAACTGTGTTTGCTTTAACTGGTCTCTACCCACAAGTTGGTAGAATAATTAAAGATATGCAAAAGTTCCCGGGGGTGGCAAGAATGTCTTTGAGGAGCATGTGCTGGGCACCAAATGCTGCATCAAAACATGCACTGTAGATGTATGGAATAATGTCTACATATAAACTTGTTTGTCCACTTCCCTGTGATAGTGAAATGTGAAGGACAACAGCAGGAAAATGTGAGACACTTTTGAGTGGCCTCTAATAAACATGGCACAGACTTCCATCACAAACTGCACACATTGCAATTCCAACAGTGCACTATAGTGTTTCTCAGCATCTTCTATGGTATATTTTTTCAATGTCTGGAAAAGTGAGGGAGAGTTGAGATTTTTTTTTCTCTTTAGTAAAAAACATGCTGAAATGCTATACTTTTAATTCCAGAGACATGATTCTTGTAAGCTGGATTTAATGGCTTTGCCTTCTGAGCTGTGTGTTGGTCATTCCCCTGCATCCAACTTTTTCCCTATGAAATATTTGTATGTCAGTCCTAATTTTTTGCTTCTCCAGGAGTGATGTTTGCAATGTATTGTACTTCTCCTAAAATAAATGAGGGGAAAAAATATTATTATTTTTCCAACTGGAATGACCATCAGTTATAAAACTGAATGTTTCGCTTTCTCATTTGACTTCTGTATTGTTCAAATTTAAATTCCTCTTGTTGTTCCCCTAAGATTAGTGCTGTATGTAAAATGCTGGAGGTTGAGAAGACTGGAAAAGTTGGTTTTTACCTAAGGGAATGTATTAGGTCTTTGTAGGTTTTGCTAGAACATCTGATACTTTTATGAGGTATGAAATAGGGTTGCTACCTGGTCTTCTCCAGTTTCTGCACAGTTTTAGTTGTATACATGTTTTATGATGCAGAAGTGATGCCTTAAGGAATCCTCTGCTGTGCAGGATGGCATTCATCTTCATTAGTAGATACGAAATCAAAAAGATGCTTAATTCTTTTTCTTCCACTAGAAGTGAGTTGCTCATGCATCTCTGTTAGTATTCAACTGCAAATTTGGAAACCCACAGATAGGTTTTATGGGACAGAAAAGGCATTTGGAAAAGTTTCCTGAGTATGGAGCCAGTGTGGGTATCCATTTTTAATTATACATAAAGCATATTACCCTGAATAGGTACTATTCACTGGCACTCTAGGTTCTGGTTTCTGTAGCACAGCCGAGCAGACCTGATTGTATGAGTTCTTTTGCAATTAATCAGTGCTGTCTCACAGAACAAGATTGGAGTCTTAAAAGAAATCCAATCAAGGCATTGCGACTACATAGAATAGCACAAAACTATTGACTTAATATCGAAAGTATCTTAAAAGAGTGCACTGCTGTGGCTAACTATCAGAAATAATGCTCTAATCCAAATATCAGGCACATTGCACAGGTTCATTCGCTGTTCTGCACTTGTTACTGTGACCAGACTTGCTGATTTGTAAGTTTGGGGAAGGGAGAGAGAAAAAGAAAAATCTTCGCAGTCTCTATGTATAAAAACAAATTATGCATAACAGATAGAAAATGCTTCTTATTAATGTAGTTCTTAACTTAATCTTAGGAATCTATCGATCAGTGCCTTGAAAGCATTCGCCAAGGAGAATATTAATCTAAATATTTGTAATTATCCGGACTCTTTGACATTTAAGGACAGCTTATTTCATTAAAAATGAAAAAAAATAGGTAACCATTGCTTTAAAAACTTTGTTGTTGAATTTA
Source organism: Rhabdornis inornatus (assembly GCA_013397075.1). Taxonomy (NCBI): domain Eukaryota; kingdom Metazoa; phylum Chordata; class Aves; order Passeriformes; family Rhabdornithidae; genus Rhabdornis; species Rhabdornis inornatus. The sequence continues at coordinate 1,654,492 of VWZS01007432.1, read as the reverse complement.
ACATGGCCTGCTTCATACTTAGCATTGAATCTTGCTGTATTTATGCAAAAGGTTTAAAAGAAAATAAATTTTTTGCATGCAGATTTCCTAGGCACTGATTTTCTTTATCAAGTCTAAAGCAATTTGCTTGGTTCTAAGTTATTTTACTGATTTTGCTACAAAAGTGTTTGTGGAGGGCTTCAGTTATGAGCCAGTTTTTTTCAGGGATTTATCACTTTTGCCATAAAAATGTAGTCCTGGTTATAGATTGGTACTGTGGTTTCTGTCTGGGAGCACTTGTTCCCTGATGAAATAGTGAAAAGTAGGCTTTTAAAAATTACACAAAGGAGCCTTTCAGGCTAGAAGGCCTTAATTTAAGATTTTCTTGACTTTAAAAGGGGAGCAATTAAGCGGTATTAACATATTTTTTTTTATTATTAGTATAATCTATCCAAACAGGAAGGTCAGGGACTAGTGCTGCAGGTCCACGCGTCCTAAGGATCCCTAAGGATCAAGGTCAGGATAGACTCTCATGTGTCAGTGTCAGTCATGTGTCAGTCATGTGTCATGTGTCAGTTGTGTGTCAGTCATGTGTCAGGATGATCTCATGTGATCAGTATTTTCCTTTGAGTTCTACTTAAAGGAAAACTAAAACTGCAAAAAAGAATGGTTTATTCCTCTAAAATCTAAAATGTACCAGAATTGTGGAATCTAAAGGGATTCCCTGCGTGGAAATGCCCAAAAAAAGAGGTCTCACCAGTAAAAGTTTCCCACCAAAGAGAATTGCAGCTTTAAAATGAAAAACTGAGAACTTCAGGTTTTCATTATAAAAATAAGCTTACTTGCTTCAGGGTCCCAGTTTCCTAGCTGGATTGCATCTCAGGAAGGCATCCAAAAGCAGATACTTTTCACCGAAAGAGAAAAAAAGGCTTTATTGAAAACCTGGTTCATTGCTGACGAACAGCTTTCATGGAAAAATTTTGACTAGGTCTGTCTCAAGCATAGTAGAATATGAATTTATTCTTGTTTATTCCTGAGGCATCCAGAGTTAGGCACTCTGATATTTCTGAAATCAGCAATATCCTTGAGAGCAGGCAGTATAATAGATTTCTTGTACAGAGTCCAGTTGCTGTATGTTACTCTTGGATCTGCTGGATAACACCAAGTGTGCTTAATAATAAAGCCTGCCAGTTCTCTTCCTTCTGCTCTTCCCCTCTCGGCAGATTACCAGATTTATGTTTGATTTCTTGGATCTTTTTGTTACCTTTTTTTGCCAAAGAATTTGCTCTGACTGAACTTGTTGGAAAGGAGAAAAAGCTGAAGAATGAGTTTCTTGCTCCTCTTTGTCATTAACAGTTCTGGTATTCTCTGCTGACAGCAGTAACCGGTCTGCACCATTGCTTTACTCGTTCGGAACACCGGCTATTCCAGAAAGGGGTGCAGTGTTCATGGAATTCTGAGGGACCCACCAGGATCATTGAGTCCAACTCTTGGCCCTGCACAGACACCCCAACAATCCCACCCTGTGCATTCCTGGGAGCATTGTCCAAATGCTCCTGGAGCTCTGGCAGCCTTGGGGCTGTGACCATTCCCTGGGGAGCCTGTTCAGTGCCCAACACCCTCTGGGGGAAGAACCTTTCTCTGATAACCAACCTAAACCTCTCAAGCATTCCAGAGACCAATACCAAGAGACCAGGTATGGATGACATGGACCATCAGGCTGTAGCACGTTCCAACTGCAGCAGGATCTTGGTCCTGTCTCCTTCTCACAGTTAATTCCAAGTCAAGAAAAAAGTTTGTGCTGTATGCTTGAGACTGGAAAAAGCAAGTGAGATTGCAGACACAGCAGCTTCTCTGCAGGTGTGAAAAAGAAGTGTCAGTGTGCCTCGGATGCTGTTCTCCTTTCCCTGTTACACCTGGTTGCCTCTAAGGGTTTCTGCTCATCTCTGGAGATTTTTCCTCCTGTTTTTTCAGCCCGTGGGCACTGTAACTTCACTGCTGTGCATGGGTACAGCTCCAGCCAGGCCATTGAAATGCTGCAGGAGGTTCCCCAGTCCCCCCTTCTTTGCTTCCTTGAATAGAAACCTTTTCTTGTAAACCTAGCAACAACAACAGCAGCAAAGCCCAGACAAAAGAGAGCTTCTGGGTTGCTCGGCAGTCCCAGGAGGGGCACTGCCAGCTGCGGGTCACTCCTTTGTGCTGTCTCCAAGCGGGATGCATGGGCTCTGCTCTGCCAGCTTCAGGTTGGGGAGCCACAGGGTGATCTGTGCCCCAATAACAGCTTGTTTGTCTGTCTTTCCTATTATGAATAGCAATGGGTGAGCATGTTTTGCATGATTTCAAATCCACTTAAAGTTCATGGGTTTGAAATCAAAACCAGAACTCAAATCTTACGAGGTTTGTGTTCTGTTAGGAGCTGGCCTTTTGCCAGGATGTGTCTGTTCATTTAACTTTTAACCCTGAAATCAAATAGATGCCAGTTTGCAATACCAGGTCACTTTGTATTGCTTTGTATCTTCTTCCTTACATTTTTTAGCATCTGTTCCATTGCATGCATGTATGGATATCAGAAAGTTGCTAGCATAGATGTTTGCTCTCTCATGGGCATATGAATTTTGTCTTCCATCTTCATCTTGTTTCACAGTTTCAGGGCTCACAGCATGTGCCTTTTGCCTGTTTCTCTATATATCTAACGCAGTGAAGAAAGGCTGAAATCCATCCTCTTTGAGGGCTGTATTTTAGATCCTATATGCTTTGATTATGGACTGAAATAAAGCCCCAACTATCTGTGCCCTGTAGTGGTTTGGTTTACCCACCATTGTCTGTTTCTGAGAGGTGACACAGTCACAGCAGCTCTGCAGGGCACTGAGGAACATGATCTTGCCTAGTGCAAATATAGGATTTTAATTTTTAAATTTTTTTACACTAAGCCTGTCTTGCCTCTAGTGCTGTTCTGCTCTGTGCTGGTGTGCTTTTATGCAGGTGCATGGAACCCCAAGCAACCCAGATGTGGAAGGTAATAGAAAGCTTGCAAATTGACTGAAAATAATCTGCAGTGTTGTGTTTTGTAGGTGAACCCAATAGTAGTCTAATGATTCCATACAGGTTCACTTGCTGATTCTTCTTGGGCTTTTTTCCCCTTTAAATAGTTGCACCTATTAAAAATATTAAAGTGTGGGTGTTTCTGTGTATCTATAAAGAAGAGATATATGTGTTTATTGTTATGGGCATATTGTAGTTATGTGTTAGCAGACATTTTTAAGAGGTAATTTGTTGACTTAATAAATTATATCCATGCTTTCCTTTGGTGAGCAGGAAAGTGTTTATTTTTCAGTATTTTATACTGTGAGGTGATTATGGGAACCTGCTGTGATCATAGCCATTCACTTAAATGTAATCTCTTTGATCGTGATTATCTGTAAATCAGATGCAATTTTTTGGTGTTTGTTTGGTTTTTTACAGACATGATCAAAAGCCTATAAATAACTTGGTCTGTCACTTCTGACATCATGTGAAATAGGGGTTATTTGAACTGCAGTGTGAATTTTATGGTGTGTATATGTTCTCTGAGTCCAAGTGCAGTAGATAGGATTTTTAACATCAATACTTGTGATTATGAACTTTGAATATGTTTTTCTGTATATTCTGCATTTTAGCTATTGCTGTTGATATGAATAAGCTTGCCGTAACTCACTGGAGTGTCTCAGAAAGCACTGCCCAGCATATCCATGGAAGTACTCTTTTTAGTCTAAATATATTTTAAATTTATTCTAAATACATTTTAGTGATTTTGCTTTAGATTAAAAGAACTGTAAAGCTTTTAACTTTTTACAGTAGCCTCACACTGAATGTTCATTGAAACCATTCTGTTTTTAGAAAGGATCATAATACACTATTTTACTTCAACCTGAGAAAGTAATACAAAGTAATTTGACCTTTTCTTAAAAAAAAGAAACAAACCCAAATCAAAGAGAGTTATTACTTTCACAGGTTGACTATTTCAGCATTAAATATTTCATTTGATACTTTTAAAAGTATATTTAAGCAACACTTTGTCAATTCTGTATTCAATTGCTTGAGAGTTACTTTTGCTGCCATAAGCAGCGTAATCAAAGTATGTGAGAAGCAGAAACTTTAAACAACAGTATTGGTTAATGTTCTGATGTTCATTAAAATTTCCACCGGGATTTTCAGTGGCTGTGTTACTGATGAAAAGTGACTAGAGATAATCTTACTAACTCATTTTGCTTTTTCTCAAATCTTAGTCATTTAAGACAGAATGGTAGTGAGAGATGCAACTTAAGAAATTACATTAACACCATTTTGGGATTGATAGTTTTCTACTTAAAATGTGAATGTTTCTAATGTTCCTTTTTTTCTGTTTTCTGTCCCACTGGTGATGTACTGCATGAGGTCTGTAACCACAAATTCCACTCTTAATTTCAGAACAAGGTTAAATTGGGTGTTAAGACTTACAGCTCCTATGCCACTAAAGGAAGATTTCTCCCCATGCCTGTCCCCCACCTATCCTAATGCTTTAGAATTTCACCATGTTTCCTCTAAGGACTTTGGATCAAATTTTGGATATAGTTACTGGGTTTAAATAGCAGACTTCTAATAAGAACTATTGTTCACTGTCCTGCCAGCTGTTCTGTACCACAGTCTGGGCAATGGGTCCTAGTCAGCAGATGTTATAAATCATGTTATTTGTCCTTTGCCAACTTTGCCCCTTCTCAAGAAAGAAGCTGCCAGTCTTAATCTTGAAAGACCCTCTGTGAAGAGCAGAAAACTTATGGTAGCTTGAAAAAAGCTTCTTTTTCTCTTGTAAAGGCAAGTGAGGGGATGAGCAAAAGAATCTATAAAGATACAGAGAGTGTAGAGCCACTGCTGAAGCTGGAGGCTTTCACCAGCTGCTGTTTATTGTGAAGATGGCTCTTGGTTTATGTGTACATATAAGAATGATGGATATGGAACTGGGATAAGTTCATCTCTTTTAAAATTATGATTAAACAAGCAATTTCAATCACAAATTATGTGTCACCCTGTCTCTAATCTACCCATTCACTTTATAAAGTAAAGGAGGCAGCTGATTAAATTTAGCCGGCATGTTTTTTTGCCTGCTGTCTAGACAATTGGCTTGGTTCCCGTTCCTCTGGTCTTAGCTCTCTTTCTTGGTTGTAGGCCCACTAGGCCACTTAACCATTCTGCTGTTGTTCGAACAGTGTGTTCCTGAGGCTGATAAAGAGCATGTGGGGATGGGCTTTTTTTCTTCTTGGGTTGTTAACAGAGAACATGGTACCAGTAAATAAACGCACACAGGATCTCTGTTAATGCTGAGTGAGTCCTGTTAGAGTGAAAATTATTCAGCTCTAAAATCAGCTCCTGTTGTACTTTGCTGCTCCTGGAATATAGATAAGCCCTTCCACCCGACGTCACTGCAGAAACAGTGGACAGATTCCAATGTGCTGTCTTTCCCACTCAAGTTTGTACAGACATATCAAATCAGCAAAGCAAAGAAAAAGAACCTGAAAATAAAACCTAAACCTAGTAACGTCCCCCAGCTCACCTGCAATCAACACCAAACCCGAACTGCAAACAGCCCTGACTTGGAGCACCCATCTCCAGGTTCTTTGGATGTAATCATCGTTTGCATTTACAGACCCAAATGATATTGATATCATTGAAGCATATTGCAACACTATTGTTCCACTCCAAAATACCCCAGTGCATCTGCTGTGCTGGGTTTGTAGTGTCCTCAGGAGTCAGACTGATTTGTTGTACAAATGATTGTTATTTCTGGTGTATGATTTCAGGCTAGAACTGCAGACTGACCTGTTTAGACATGGGGTAAAGCGGAGTTCAGTTTTGAGTGATGTTTGGAATGTAAGTTGACAATCTAAAAAAAATTTCACACAGAAAGTGCTTGAAAATTTAAACTGCTCTTATGTGCTCTCTTTTGTACAAGGGGTCAGCCCTGCAGACAAATGGATGCAAAACAGTTGGGAATTGCCTCAAATCAGGGCATGTTGGTCCGTGCGGCACTGAGCCCAAGGGGTGTCCAGGTGTCACAGCACCCAGCCAGGCTAGAGGGCAAGGAGAGATGCTGGAGCAGTTGGGAATTGTGCTGCTTAGTGCATTTTCCAAACACACTCCTACAGGTCCCTTCAGCCAGCCAGCAATCTGGACTTCCTGTGTAGAGTGGATACAAAATGGACTAAAAATTGAATTCTCACAAGAGACCTAAAGATTCAGATGAAGTTGAGTTTTCTGTCCAGGCCATCCATAATCAAAAGCTTATTTTTTCCTCAAGAAACATAGGCATCCTAGTGGGTATATTTTTAACAGCTATATTGTTATCTTCCATTGTGGTGGGTTTTTTTTCCTTTTTTCCTTTTTTTTTTCTTTTAGAAGGCTGCATTAGTCCAAAATGCTGTGTGGTGTTTGCTCTAGTAATGTCTTGTGGTTTTTGCTGTGACAGTAAGCAAGATGCATCTCTCATGCAAATACTTGTTTATTGGAGCATTCAAATAGGCAAGCTATCATTCATCATTTTAAAATTGCAGGGATTTGGTAAAGAATATCTGTAGCAGCCAATGGTTTCATCCTTTCCAGGTCTATTTTCCTGATTGTCTGCATGGGATGTGAAGTTGTTAGGGGGTTTTGTTTTGTGTTGCCTTTTTCTGTTTCTAGGATCAGCAGAAGTTTGTGCAGATGCCATCTGTTTTGTATTCAAACTTACTGTACCTGCTGCATTTTCTTCTCTGAATGGGGCAACCTGAGATGCCACAGTCATGAAACTTAATTCAGAAGTTGGGGTTTTTCCCCTTTTACCCCCCACTGCTGATTGTACTGTGCTCCTACTAATCCTGCTGGGAGAACTGTATTTTCCCTAGCTCAGTTTGCTGTGCCATTTTTGCCTCACCTGTTTCAAAGTGATCTCATGCCACAGTTCCCCAGAAAACCATCTGTTTAAATTCTGGGTGATTTGATGGTCTTTCCTGTCTTTTTCCTTGCAGTCACACACATTTCTAGTGTTTGGCCTCACAGATGCTTTGCAAAAATACTTTGCACCCTGCCAGAAAGTCTACACTTTTGTCTTCAACTAAAAGTTTGTTTTTAATGCACGTGTCATAGTTATTTTTTCTTTCCTCTCTTTAGAAGCAAAAAGTCTATGTTTTTCAGGTGCACTTTGCACTTCTTACTCAAAGGAGCTGGCCTCTACTCTGCCATTTTTTGGTTTCCAAGTTAGGCACAAGCTGCCACAGAGGTAGTTCTTTGATTCTTGTTAATAAATAGAAGGCATTGTGTGGCTTCTGGATATTTTCTGCAAATTATATAGGTTCAATTTCATACGATGGAAAGGAAACACTGAATAGTTAGCTTCTAATTCCAAACAACGATTAATGCAGTAAGGAAGACAATATCCTCTTTAAAATCTATTTTTGTCTTTCCCTCCAATTTTGCTATACAGTTTCCAGACCTTCCCCCAGACTCATCCTGCCTAGCTTCCTGTTGAAAATGTGAGGAAACGTTTGCACATATCCTCACAAAGAAGCTTTACTTATTTGTTGGTCGTTGCATATAATTTTTGTAGCATTATTTGCAGCTTAGACCCTCCCGGAAAAAAAAATCATTTCTGCTACAGCAAATGAGATTTTTTAATTAATTGGGACTGTTTTGGCTTAGAGGCTAACACAGGCATAATTCTAGTGAGAATAATGTCTAAAACTGCGTATCATGAGCTAGGAGGAAAAAAAAAAGAGGCTACTCTTGTACCAAATTTCACATTGTGTTGTGTGAGAGATTCCACATGTTGTTACTTCATACAAATGTTTTCTCCCAAGAAGGAGAACAAAGTAGGATATTCAAAAGAACATAACAATAAAACATATGGATTAAAAAAAAATCTGTCATCTTAAATGAGCAATATCATTCTTTAGCTTGTCTCCAGTGGGTCTGAGATGTTTGTAGGCTCTTAAAATATGAGTTCATTCTGGGACAAAGAAGGTTTTCTGGTTTTTACGTTTTCCTCTGTTAATCATTGGTGGGGGGGAGAGAAAAAAGGGTGGAATTATGCTCTGGACGCTGCTGCCTTTGCATTTTTGGCATTATGCCTTCTTACTGTTTTATTGTCTATTTTGGCTGAACTTGAAGTTCCAACCATGCTCCCTGCCAAAAGGAAAAAAAAAAAGTCGGGTCCTTTAAGGATACTGGAAAATGAAGCCAATTTTTGAATCCGCCACGTCCTGTAAGCAAATAAAAATGAATCTCTATGGAGCTCAGACGTTACTTCCTGTTCTCCTTTGGATTCCAAGCAGGAATGGAGCAATTTTTCTCTGAATCCAAAAAAAAAAAAAGGAGGGGGGAGGGGGAGAATAGATGGCTTCAAAGCAGCACAGGAGAAATCTTCGAGATGCTTCTATGTGGATAACTGTAAAAATATAGGTAAAATGTTTTACACCTTAAGTAATATATTTCTGAACTTGGAAAAATGTGCAGCAGCTTTCCCCCACCACTCCAGCGCTCATATTTTGTAAGAGAGTGGACATATTAAAAATATACAATTTTTTTTGTTGGCTGTTTCCTTTTCTACTGGTTTTGTAGCTTGTAAACTAAGCTTGCAAATGTTTCGGTCTTGATAGTATGTACTGATTCCTTAAGGCATGTGAAAGTGATCAGGAAGATCTTACTTGTGGTTTCCTGAGGAGACCAAAATTGGGGTGGGGGGGGTGTGGAAAGAATGAGAGAGAGAAATGCTTTTCCAGATAAGATAATTGGGATTTTGTTATGGTAATCTGTGTATTGTGATAACTCCATCAGTAAAGATCTCAGCTTTTAGGTGCTGCTACTTTCCCACCTTTTGAATGACTGCAGAACTGTATCCTGACACAAAAGATAAACTGCTAGCATAAAGTAGACTTCTGGATTTTTGCCACTGTAAAATTAGGAGTAACTGTAACCCAAGCAGACTAGCCAAGCTTGAAATTCACTGTGGACAAATGTTCTTTGTGCATAATTCTAGAGGAAACTATTTTTGGTAGTGAATGAATATATGTAATCATTAACACATGACAGGGCTGCTCTAAAGGCATCAGGCTGAAGCATGAACGCTTCCAGCACCCAAGAGGTGCTGCTGTATTTTATTTAATAAACTGTCTGGAATGTTCTATTACTTTGACTTTTTGTTTTCTTATTTCTGAAGTTTACATTAATAAAGCAACTTTAAAATTATTTGTAGGAGAAAATACTTTATTTCTTTTCTTCAAAAGAGGCAAAACGATGTAGCTCAAAAAAAGTCAGTTATGCTGTTGCAAGGAATAGGAAAGAACACAAAGAAGATTCTTCCAAGATCTCTGAACATACTTTTACAGGCAGTTTGTAGTGTGTATATTTATTTATGTTTGTCTGGGAAGGGTAAATTACCTGAGAGGCACTGGATTTCTGGATATAAGTAGAAGTTATTCCTGCTTTTGCAGAAAGTTAAGAGATCCCATTATGGCTTCTTGCCAATGTTGAAAAGGTTCCTTTGATTTCTTATCTTGGCATGCAGTGGGACACAGGAGAGCTGTCGGCATCATAGACCTGATTGCAGGAGTTTTCTGAAAGTAGCTTTTAGCATTTCCATGTCTTGCTGGGTTTGTGGCCTGAGTTCCAAGGAAGGTTAAGAAGTGATAGGAAAGCCTGGAGTCACTGAGTCCATGTCCCAAAGGCTGCTAGATGGTGTGGGAAGGGATTTGCTGTGCCCTGCGCAGCGAGGGCCGGCCCCTCGTGTCGGGTAGTGCTGCAGGGAGGGGATGTGCTCTCCTTTGTCTGTGGCATGGGCATTTGGGTAACGGCTTCCTTCTGTCCCACTGGAGTGTCTCGAGTGGTAGATGATGCCCTGGGAAAGCTGTGCTATTTCTCAGAGCAGTGGGAAGGGTCAGGAGATTGTCACTGTCTACCCCACACTCTCCTTCCCAGTGGTTCTGAATCTGGTTGGAAATGACTGGGGGAGGTCCTGTGTTCCATGGAAATCAGTGGGAATTTTATCTTACTAAAATGGTTGATCTTGACTGATGGCCTATGTCTGTGTTCCCTTCTCTTTGACAGGGAATAAGGAAGTTGTTAACTTTCCAGTGGATATGGACTTATATTTTACTTCCCCCCCCTCCCCTTTTACTTTAAGGCTGAACTCTGAAGGGTTATACAAACAGTAAGTAGTGGGAATAAGATTTACTCCTAGGTGGAGTACTAAATACAAGCCTTACATCTGGAAACATTTACTGGATCAGACCCTATCTGGGACTGCAAGTCAACCAAGAAACACAACAGGAAACAAAGAAAATGGTACTAGTAACTCAGAATTATTTTTTTTATTAGTAGTTCTGTATTTCATTCATGCATGTTAGTATTTATGATTTTACCTAAAATGCATACTTTTCCACATTAGGGTTGGTCTAGCAAAGTTTTCACCTGTAATGTTTATTTTAGCCACTCCATTGTCCAAAACATGTCTTTTATATTTAGAACCTTTTTGGCCAGTGATTCCTGATTGCTTTCATAAACGCATAAAACCAGAGTTTTAACATTGCACCTTCCATGCACCACAGAAACTTTGTGGTAGCTCTCTCCCCGACTTTCAGACTAAAGATTGCTGTGCCGTTGCATTAGACTTCAGACTTAGATTTTGCAGAGAAAAACTTTAACACTATCCCAAACTTTTGCTTCAACTGGATTTCCTAAGGAGATGAGAATTACTCAGTTGTCCCATGTCTGTCTTTCATGACCTGGCTAATAACCTCTGAACTGTTGCCAGGTTTGACAGGGAGTGCCCAGTTAGATACTGTAGTTTTTTTACACAAGGCATTCTCTGTAGGCTGTGCCAGGCCCTGTGCAGCCCTGAGGCATCAGAAGTGCAGAAAAACATAATGGATGAGAGTGAGAATCATAGGGGTTGTTGGAAGGATTTGTGGAGTACCGTGTGGGGGAAGGAGAAGCTTGGTCCATCCCTGATAAAATGAAATTATCAGAGGATTGTCCACACTCAGCAAGTTTTTTAAAGAAGTTTGCCGAAAGGAAGTGTCTGAATAAAGGAAAGAACTGCATTGTTTTTGTCAGAGGCAGTACAGCTCTCCCCTAAGAGGGTATACATTATCCTGCTCTTGCCTCTGCTGTGTTGCTTTAGTCCTGTTTTACAGAGACAGAGGTCGTGTCATTGCAGTGCTGTTGTGGGCTGTTGAGTCTGGAGAGAATTAAAAAAATAAAAATTAGTGATCCAAAGACAGAGGAAATTTTACAGGATCTAGGGACTGCCCAAATCACTGCAGCAGATCCAGTGGAAAAAGGTCTTTTAGAAGTACCTGTTGGAAGAGCTGTTTTTTACCTGCCGAGGATGGATGTTTGAGGGCAAGCTGAGAGAAAGTGAAGCATGTTTCTGAGTTTGGCCTTCAAAAGAGCTAATGAATTATGGCTTCAGCTATGTCTTACACCTTTGAACAGAGAGATCATAATTCTTTTTGGTGTCATCAGTACAAACTCCCTGCTTTCCATGGAAGAGGTATATTCCTTAAACCACCTAGTGGAGCAGCAGCCAGAACACCCAGCTCATTTGTATTGCTGGCTTGGACTTGCATCCGAAAAGATTAATTCTGTACTTAAAAGAATCTGAATCTTACATGAAGTAAATGTGTGATGCAATCCAAAAAACAAGTGTTGCATAAGATCATGGGGCTTTGCTCAGATGTAATCGAGTGACTGGAATTCCAGACCTCACTGTTGCAGCCATCTGAATACTCAGCTATTCCTGCTTTCATCTCTTGGCTGTAAAGGGAATGCAGCAGTGGTGAAACCATGTGGGGACATGGAGAATTCAGGCAGTGAATTTAGCATATTTTTTCTGTATTTTAGCTGAGACTAGACACATTGTGTTTCATATTCTGGATGCTTTGTACAAACTGAAATTTTTTTTTTTCTATAATGTCTTGCATTTCAGATTTATTTTAAAGTTTGGCTGATACAGTTCTGCTGCATACCTACTGGAGCAGTAATGCAGGGATTCACTGGAATTTTTATTGTGGTTAGACAGCGGGTTTGCCGTGTTAGCTGTTCCACTGAGGAACAAATTGAGGGAAGGAAATTTTGTTAATTTACATAGAAGGAATTTTAAGTTCCTACTCTGGCAGCAATGTGTATATGCTGGCTGCCATTGACACAATGAACATTTGGGTCCATTGTAAAGTCTTGAGTGTTCTTTGTTTTGCAGAATTACTAACATCATTAATAAGGTAATTAATGCAATCTGTTAATAATTATGTTCCTTATATCCAGTTCTAATATCTCTTATTGCCTAGGTGGGGACAGAGTAAAACAAAGAATCAATTTACTCAGGAGACCTGCAGCTCTGAGTTAGAAGCTTTTTGTTGAAACAGTAAGTGGATATGTTCATGTGTGAAGGCTTTTAATGGCTGGAATTTTGTGTTATTAGAGTTTAAGATCTTCAGTGAAACACTGGATGGTGCCTTTTGGAAGGGTGTTAGGGGTGATGTTCAGTATTGTTTTCTCTTGTGCCGGAGTGGGAATGTGATACTCTTATACAGGTTAACTACATCAAAAGGTTTGGAATTAACAATGATATCATAGTGTCTAAAAAGTGTTAAACTAGAACAAATTATTCATAAATCCTTATCTCAAATCCTACTTGATCCTTTTTATATTGCTTGTTATAAACAGACGTGTATCACTATATACACAGATTTTACATAATATTTTATTATGTGTATTCCCCTACTGAGAAAGCTCGGTCAGTGGGGGATTCAATGTGGCCTTTGTCACAGGTATTACTAATTACAACTGGGTGACCGTGACAAGAAAAATCTGCTGGCATTTGCCTAAGTAAAAACTGAGCATTTGCTTTGATGTTTGTGACAATTTATATTAGTTTTCTGAATATGTCTATAAAATCACTGTTCTGATGATGAAAACTCTGATGAACTGAAGAAGTAATTTCACTTGTATTTGGATTGGCCTGCCTTATACGCAAAAGTTTTTGTCTGAAGAGTTTGAGATCACTAAAAAGTCTTTTCTCTTGTGTCAAATTGCTTTACTTCTTAATTGAAATTTGGCATAAAATTTAAAAATAGAGAATATGGTGTATTTCGGGTGACCAATCATCATGAACAGTATAAAAGCATGATCAAGACCAATTGTTAACAAAACTCAAGCCCCAGAAACCCAAGATGAAACAAGGGAAAAGAGCTGTCGGTTTTCCTGTTTAGCAAACAAGGTCTTTAGTAATTTTGGATTGATAAAGCAAAATTGCCAACACGGACTTTCAGTATTTTGCTTTCCAAAACCTACAAGCCTAACTGTAGTCTCTTACGAAACCATAACTTTACTGGATGCCTTTCCTACTAGCAAGTGTCTAATTGACCTTTCTGAGCCAAGAGAGTTGTGAAGAACAGAATTCCTTGTCTCTGCCTACATTCTGCAAACAGCTTGGAACCTTCCCATCTCAGTGTCACATTCTAAATATTTACACTCTAAGGTTTCTTAGGAGAAAAATGACACAATAGTTGCTATTGAAATGGTTTCTTGGGGTTGTATATTTAATTTAATTTCCCTAAGTAATAATAGATACTAACTCCTGATGTGCAGTAGTCATGCAAAACAGGAAAAGCTCAGTCCATGCAGTATGGATTTTGGGAGCTAACTTTTTCAGCTTGTTTGTATCAGTGTGTGAGCTGTACTCAGGTTTAAAACCAGGTCCAGTCTACAAGTTGGTGGTTTATTTTATGCAGTAACGGTGCTGGAATCTGCTGGAAATCATTGCATATTTTGCAACTCTAAAAAAAAAAAAATGTTATTTTACTTTTGTGAAGTTGGCCAAAGTGCTCAATAACAGTCCCATTTACATTAATAGCGGTCATTAATGTTTAGTATTTCCCACACAAACATTTCTGTGCATTGGCCTAAAACTAAATTATTGATATTTCTGATTTACTATCCCCTACATCCCTTGCTGCTGCTCTGTGCTTGGTAAGGTGATTGTATGTGACTTATGTCTCATTTTCAGCTGAGACAAGAAGAGGATGCATTTTCACATGGCCACTCAAAACTGCTGATACTGGCCCAAAGAAGCTGCACTACAGCTAGATCATCAATTTGATTCTCTTTGCCCCACTTTGTGCACAGAAATTGCTAAGTTAGAAATACTAACATTTGCTGCTAAGAACTGAGGAAAGCATTAATTTTTTGTCATTCTTTAGTTAAAAGCAGAGTCATTCTCTGCAACCCTGCCAGTTGAAGATCAGAAAGCAGTACTTTGAACAGATGCTCTTTTGTGTTTGCTATGTCAGTAGCAGGTTTTCATGACTCTCTTCTCCAAGAAAGCAGAAAATCAACGTGGAATTCCAGTAGCTAAATTGCTTTCTGTAGTTGCAGCCAAATGGTTTGTGTGCTTCACATGTTACTCAGGTGCAGTCCTGTCAATATAAGTTCTGCCTTCCCCCATCCCCTAATACCTCATTTAATGGTATTGAAAAGCTGTCCTTTCAAGATGCATTTATTTCAATTGCAGAATGTTGTACACTGACAAAAGCAAAGTCAGTTGATCATTTAATGTTACTCTGAAATAAAAAAAAATCAGGTGAGAATTGTCTCAGTTTCCCTAAAAAAAAAATCTTTAAATCTTGCATATGAGGAAGCAAGCAGCACCAGGCTTATCTGTCATCCTGAATGAAAATTTGGCACAGGACCTCTGCTCATCAGATCTAATTCCCTGGATACCCTTTCTGCATCCTTTGCCATTTCTTTTTCCTCTATGTGTGCGTTGAGATGCCTCTGTCTCTTTTCTTTACGTGATTGTTCTCCAGGTGCCTGTGTTTCCTCTTTTGCCTTTCCATTTAATTTCTTCTTCCCTGTGCTTTCTGACTTTCCTCCTTGGAAGAGTCACAGCAACTATATTGAGCATGTTGTTTTCTCTCACTATCAGACTAATTCTTCTTCTACCTCTCAATCTACTGCATAAACGAAGCTATTTTTTCCCACTGTAATGGTGCAGAATCATAATACCTCTTTGCTAGGGATCTACTCAGTTTGCCACCTTTCCCTTTGCATTTCTGGAAGGCAAATTTCTTCTTCAGGAAGTACAAAGAGAAACTAATTTCTGAGAGACTCTTAACAGGTATTTTGTAGCAGTCTTTAAGGCTCATTTCAGAGAGACTGTTAACAGAATCCTCATTTAAGAGACGTGTATGTAAAGGCAGGCTCTGTGCTTGTAGGCAAAGGCAGATTTTGTTTGAAAATTACAGAAATAACAGACAAAGTGAATGCCTGTAGTCACTTACTGCTGCAGTAAGTTATAAAGTCAGCTATAAAGCATAGGGCTTTGTATCCACCCATATCTGAATATGTGTGGAAACCAAAGGACTTAAAGAAGCAAAATTTGCTCTTATGTCCCCCTGCCTTTTTTTTTTTTTTTTTTTTTTTTTTTTTTTTTTTTATTTGGTTTTTTTTTTTTTTGGTAAGAAGTGGATTTGCTAAGACTCATTGGAAGAGTTGGTAAATTGAGCATCACATCCTGAATTTACCACGATTGAAGCAATAAGGGGAGTTAATGCAGGTAGATAGGTAGGAATCAGAAATGCTCTAATGGCTTTCAGATACCATGTAACTTCTGGTTCACTGAGAACGAGTCTCTGTGTAAACCTCCTGGAGAGGAGAGGGTGTCAGAATGGCTGTCTCTCTTCAGGCAGTGAAATGTCCCATTATGCTCTTTTAAGTTAGAGCAGTATCACAAAACACAAGCTTAACTTCTATGGTGGAAGGAGTTCTCATTAAGATAAATTAAAATCTTTGTCTAATCTGATGTCAGATTACAGTGACAGGAGTCCTCTCCACAGTGGGTACATGGGCACTCCAAGCAAAGCTCTCTATATGCTTGTACACTCTGTGCATCTCGTTGGCCGTGGGGTTTTTTTTGACTGAACAACCATGTGGTTTTTTAAAGTGTGTTTGAGCTAACTGCCATCAAACTACATGTATAACAGTGATTATTTTCTCTGCCTTAAATGCATCTGAAAATGAAAATTCTCTATTATGTTATTAAATTGTGTGAAATTTGCTTCAGACTGTGCAGGTTTCTCCCCTTTTAATAGCTAGTATATCTGTTATTTTCACGCTGCAGAGAGTGAAGGTTTCATGTTTGTGGTTGATGTCATCCCAACTCAAGGCTGTCTATGGCAGGACCCTTCTGTATAGCCTGCAGGTGGACTTCTAAGCTGTGTGCCCCAGTCACTGGGGCTCTGGGAGCCACAGAGAGTCTACTGTTTTCCATGGGTGGGGTGAGTGTCAGAGTTCTGGGGAGATGGAGTTGTTGGGCACATTGAGCCCAAGTTGAATGATGACACTGAATTCTTCCTCTTGGAGCTGCACTGGTACACCTGATAAATAGAACAGTGCTGCACTTCCTTTGGTTAGTTGGCATGAGTTTAAGTAACTTCTGGTAATTCACAGTGTCTGGGCAATGCTTGGGGAAACCATAACTGAGCTTTTGGAGAAGGTACATAATGGAGAGTTCAGCAGTCCGGGTTTTGTCAGAGGTTTGAGGTTAAACCACAATCAAGTCATTTACTTTGTTGAACCTTTCCATTGTGTGTGGCTAAAGATGAAATCAAAGATGTACTGGATATTGAGGTTTCTGTACATAGAGGAAGAAAATGTATGGTGTATTTTTTTGTGATGATCTCTAAGCCTCAATTAAAAAAATGTAAGTGTAAAGCTAGCTTAATTTAATTATCAGAACTAATGATTCTTATTTCAACTTTATTACATTCACTGTTTTTAGTAGAGGTATTTGCAAAGAGTGCATTTGTTCTCCTCCAGTTTGGTGGTTTGGGTCAGATTCAGGTCTAGAGTGGGCAGGTTCAGCACCACTAAATTGGTGCCTGTATGTGGCCTCTCTCCTTTAAATAGCTGTCAGTCTTTTAAGTTGGAATGGAGTCACTATTCCCCCCTTTATTTGTATGTAAGAATGGCACTAAAACAGCACTTAATGAGTCATACCATGTTATTAGTAGTTGAAAAGCCTATTGATGCTGTATTTTACCACTGCATAGGAAAGCCAGGATTATTATTTTGATCCCAAAGTGATTAACATGTCCAAACATGCTGCAGGGAGTTAACAAGTCTTCCTAGCCACACACAGACCAAGCAGAGCAAAAGTGCATCTTTACAGTTAATTGGAAGTTAGCTGAGCTCTTTCTACTTTGGGCTTTCCCACTTAATGCCACCAGCAAGATCTGCCATTCCCTGTGTTTCTTCTCTAACATTACTGCCCTCTGCTTGGAGATTCTGTTCTGCCTATATCTATCTGGCTTCCGCCAATACCATCTTTCCATGATGTCAGTAAACTTCGAGTTCCTCTCCCTCCCCAAAGGGGACTGACAAACAGATTTGCATATGTTGCACGTGGGTTTTGACACAAGAGAAATGAAGAGTTGTAGTGGGAATCTGTGCAAGCTGTCATGAGGAATTGCTGCTGTAACTCAGTTCATAATTTGGTTTTGTTTAGACCATCCCCTTATACTTGGGTGGGTATTTCCTAGTAGTCTTTAAGACTCATAAAAACATGAGATGAAAAGTAAAAAAAGCAAGCTAACACTGATATCTGATTCTTTGTCCTGGTAGTTAATATGAAATGAAAGCAAATGTGTGTGTTATTTTATGATGGAAAAAGCTTTTTTTCTATAGATATTATGTTGATTAATGACATAATTCTGAACTTTTTAGATAAGTTGCAAACACTTGTCACAAAATTTGAGTACAGAGACTTGTAGCAAAGAACACTGAAGAAACTTTTATTTCCTTAACTGCAGCATCACAATATTGGAGTCTGGGGAAGGAAGGGGAAGAGATGGTTAGAACAACTTTAAGACTTATGGAAAAAGAAGAAGAAAAATAATTTAGTAGTTTGGTTCTCTGCACACTGAAAAACAGTCCCATTCCATATGCTGATTTTTGTAGAGAGTATTTTCTTGTCACTTCCATCTAGGCATGTTACATTTTTGGGATCTCTGCTTCTGTCTGCAGTAGGTCCTGGAATTGACTATTTCCAGCTGTTGCTTCTCATTGAGGTATTTGTTGGCTTGTTGTAGCTGGTCACTGTGTGGGTTTGGGTTTTTTGTTTTCAGTTGAGTGTGATTTTTTTTCCCCCCATCCTCTCTCCATATATTTATGCAGTTTTCCAGCGTGTCTGGCACACAGATTTTGGATCCATACTTTCTTTTGTCCTCAACAGACAATACTTTTCCATGTATGAAAGAACACTTTTGGTACTTCAGATGCATGTATATAATTTGGTGCAGCCTTCTTGCACCGTTTGTCCTTAATCAAAGTCTGGCATGGCAGAATTTCTGGTTTCACAAAGGTTATTAGGCATGTTGTCATGATCGTACAGAGGCACTGTCAGAATCTTACCTGGCAATATCCCTGAAGGTATTTTCCAAGCCTTCGTTAGACATGGTGTTAGTAACCACAGAATGGAGGTGCAGATGTCTGTAGAGCATGTTTGTGCTTCTCATCAGTGGTACATGAAATGATGTTTGCCAGCTGGCCCCGGGAAAAGCGCTGATTTGCTTATCAATCGAGTCTCAGCCTTTCACTCTGTTCCTGTCTACTGTCCACGTCTGTACTAATGTATTTATTTTCTCCTTTTTGTCCTGGGTGTGAGTGGCCAAATGTGCCACATAAAATCTCAGGCTCAGGTCATCTCTCATACAGGTTTGCAATCACATTTTGGAGAAATGCAGTTCCATTTCAGAATCCCTTTCGCAGCTACTCTACCAATGAAATATAGTGCAACTTCAGCACATTTGGAAGGAAGAAGTGCAGCATGGAAATAAACCTATGTTATAAACCTATATATAAACCTATGTACAGGCTTGAGTTACTGTTATGTTTATGTTAATGAACTTGATTGAACTGGATTGATCTCAAGGGCACAGATTTTATTGTGCCAGTTTGGCAGAGTGCTTTTTCTGGTGGACTTCACATGAGTCTCACCACAATGGTATTTTTCATATATTTTAATTTGTAGTCTTTAAATTACTCTGCATCTGTTTGTGCCTTCATTCTACATTAAGGAAGAATCCTACAGAATAGTCAAAAGACTCTCATGTGAAAGAGTAGTATTTCTTTTCATCGCTGTTAGAAGTAATTATTATAGTTGGCTACCTTTAGGGCTTATCTAAAATCAATGTAAGTATTCTAGGAAAACATCATGTTTCTCTGCCTTGTGTTTTAAGCTGGAATGAGTTTAGTTTGGTTTTATTTTTAAATAGTTCAATCAATGGAATTGCTCTTCTGTAAATTTTCCATTGATTTTTCTTTTACTATGCATCATCTTATTGTCATGAACTGCAGCAGAAGTTTGTAACTTAAAATAACTATATGTAAAGAAGTACCAGGAGAAAATATTGCTGTTCATGTACAGTCTTGTGGGGAGGAGCTGGGAATAGGATTTGATGTGGAAGTGCTTTGGACTTGGTCAATATGTTCAGATCCCCTAATAAAAAGACAAGTTTTCAGGAAACACAGGTCCCTGAGACTCAGAGAGAAGTATGAAGCAACCAAGACTCGCTCTAGGTGGGAGAGGATCAGGTTAAGGAACACTTCAACAAACTGGACATCTCTAAGTCCATGGGGCCTGAGGGATCACATTCATGAGTTCTGTGGGAGCTGGCTGGTGCCATTGCAAGGCCGATCTCAATTATCTCTGAAAGGTTCCTGTATTCTGGATAGGTTTCTGAAGAAAAGAAAAGTTACATCTGGTAAAACAGATGTCTTTGAGAGGGGAAACTGTGGGCTGGTCAGCCTCACCTCAGGAGGTGATTTACTGGAACAACTAATCCTAGAAATGATTTCCAGAAGTGTAAAAGATAGGAAGATTATTAGAAGTTTTCATCCTGGTTTTATGAAGAGGAAATCATGCTTGAGAAGTCTGATGGCTTTCTATAATGAGGTGACTAGTTTGGTGGATGACAGCAGTGTATTCTGCTTAGTTTGGCTTCAGTAAGGCTTTGAACACTACCTGTAATAAACCAGCTGAGGAAGTAAGGATTGGATAAATGGGCATGGAGGGGGATTGAGAATGGCTGGGCCCAGGCAGTTGTGATGAGTGGCAGAAGTCGTTAGTATGGCGTCTCAGGGATCTGTACTGTGGCCAACACAGTAATTAACATCTTCATTAATGACCCGGTGGGACAGTGCACACCCTCATCAAGTTTGTAAATGATACAAAGCTGTGAGGAATAGCTGATGTGCCAGTTGCTTGTGCCACCACCCAGAGGGACCTGGACATGCTGGGGAAATGGCAGAGACGAACCTCTAGTCTCTCTGTGAGGGGAAATAAAAAGTCCTGTACCTGCGGAGGAGCAATCACATCCACCCATATATGCTTGAAAGCAGCTCTGCAGAGAAGGACCTTGGGATCCTGATGGTCACCATGCTGATCGTGAGTCAGGAACACGCAGTTGCAGTAGGAAGGCCAAAGCAACATGGTCTGCGTTAGGAAGAGCATGGACAGCAGGTTGAGCCCTGGTGAGACTACATCTAGGGTGCTGGATCCTGTCCTGGGGTTTCAAGTGCAAGAGAAGCTTGGACATACTGGCATGAATCCGGTGAGGAGCCATGAAAATGACTAAGGCACTGGAGTATCTTTCCTCTGGAGACAGATTGAGAGCTGGGACTCTTCAGCCTAGAGAAGGTTTGGAATTCAGAGGGCTCTGGTCTTGTCAATGTGTATAAATACCAGAGGTGAGTATTCAAGAGGTGAAGAGGAAGCCAGGCTCTTCTTGGGAGTGTACTTCTTCTTGGTAATGCCTAGTGACAGGCAAGAAGCACAAAATTAAAAAAAACAACAACAAAAAAAAACCAAAAAACAAAAAACAAACAAAAAAACCCAACAAAAACAAAAAAAAAAGCATGAAATTCCATCTAAACACAAGAAAAAGAAGTTTGTTCTTGCAAAGGTAGTCAAAAAATGAAAACAGGCTGCCCAGAGAGGTTGTGGAGAGAGTCAGGACAAGAGTTGACATATCTGTGGGTAGCCTGGCTTAGATGACCCTTATTAAGCAGGGGATCTCAAAAGGTCCCTTCCAACTCAGAGATTCTGTGATATGCCCTTAAAATGAAAACAGTCACCCCTGAATTGGGCCTTGCTTTGCGGTTCTCTTACAGTATACACAGATGGAGTGTGACATGACATCTGCTTGATAGTATTGTTCTGCAATTTGCCTTTGCCTTCCTCTTCCACATCCACTGGCATTGAAGCACTCTTGGTCAGAATTTTTATGTCAACTTCTAATGCCCCTTGGTACTTGCATTGTTTTTTTCCAAGTATTTTTAACCAAGGCAGTGACTGAGTTCAAATTTTGGTTTCAAGAATTGCAGAAAAACTGCATAAAATGTGATCTTACCAAATACATAGTTCTGTGGTGTTTCACTGACTTAGGAGGAGTCAGTCTTGCTCCTAATAGGTAGTCAGGTACAGGAGCTGAAATAGATTTCTTGGAGAGTTTGATAAGACATCTTTTTCTGGGGAAGGTAATGACATCTTTGGTGTGTGGAGAATATGTTATTTTCTCAGGATAAAATAAATATCTTCAGAATAACAGGCTGATTTGTTTTCTCAGGTCAAAGCTGTGAGCTGTAAAAGAGCACATTCAGTAACTTCCTCTTCTATTCCTGCACTTATCATAAGTGTAGCATAGTCCCACTGCTATGTGCTTTCTTATTAGAGGTGTGAAGGAAAACAAAGAAAGAAGATGAATTTGGTATTTTTGCATTTCTCCTATCATCAAGAGTAGTGTTTTCTGGTTTAGTTAATGAACTATGCATCAATTTTGCTCTTTAGCAAAAGGTCACTTTGATCTCAGACTGTGCCAAGTGGCTTTAAGGAGGTGTTAAATAGGAGTGATAAATAAAGCAATTTAAACTACATAAAGTACATTTGGGTCAAAATTCCTCATCACAAATATCTATCATTTCACTTCCTATGCATCCTTGTAACTAAAATCCACTGGGAGCACATTCCTGGCTAACTTAAACAAATCTGCTTTCTCTTAGCGGCATTTTGGTAACAGATGTAGTCCAGAGACTGAACTTCAGATACTGTGTATTGGAATTGAGATGTTTCAGCTTAATTCAATGAATGTTAACAACAGTTGACTAATTGCACAAAAAACATACCCCCAAATTGTGAGGAAGTAGAGTTACTATTTATGGTTCTACCTTTTTGTTGTTTTTGACCTGAAGCATCGTGGTATTGTTCATATTTTGAAAGGGAAGGTGATGCCATATGACTTTAATTTAGGATTTTTGAAATCCAGCTCTTCTAAATCTTGCTGTAGATGGTTAGAAAAAAGGCATTATATGTATTTGAAGACAGAAATTTTTGTTGAATAGACTCAGGTGGTAACTTTATTTTTTCACAACTGCAGCATTTGAATAAACAGGTTGAAAATTCATGTTAACATTGTTCCAGGGTGATGTAAATTATATATCCATCGCTTAAGCACTTACCCTTTTCTCATTGACCTTGATAGCAATTACAGAGGCTGTATTTCTCTATAACAATCTGAATTCTGAGCAATTTATCCACTATATGAGAGGCAAAGAGGCAAAGACTCCTACATGCACACAACTGAGTTTTTAGAGCAAAACTTTCTGTGGCCATTGCAAATAAAACCAGTTTTCATTTATACTGAGCTCTTCCAAGCCTCATGAAATAAAATGCCAAAGAGTTTGTAAATTTTTGTTTTGCCTTTAACGTCACAAACATGAATCCTGTTGAAGGCTCACAGTTTTACTTTGTAGAGATTAGAGAGGCTTGGGGTTGGGGTTTTGGGGGTTTTTTTAAAGTTAGAGTGTAGGAATAACTGTATTCTGTTATGTGTCACATGAGAAAGGTGAAACAGGTACAGAGGTCATGGTCTGACTGGGCATTGGGCGGATCATTCCCACAGGGAATGAATACCCAGCCACCCTGGGTGTTCCATGGCTGCTTTCGGGCAGTCTGGGGGTAGCTCGGGAAGTGTTTCCTTCATGTGGGGTCATTCGCAGGACCAACCAGGTTTCTGTGTGTTAGCTATGCATCCATTTTGTGTTGCTGAACATGCTTTTTTATATACAGATGGCTTTGATTGTTAATAAACTGATCGACTGATTTAACTGTACAAGAAACTGATACCAGTGCCCCAAACCCAGTAATTAAATAGGCCACGTAAATCACCTTTTATTAATCTAGACACTGTCTTGCTGTCCTATGTTTTTGATAATATTGATTCTCTCCTTTTCTATTGTCCTTTCACTTTTCCCTGTATCACGTTTGAAGTAACTTCCTTTATTTTGTGTTTTTCACACTGAAAATATAATATGAGGAAATGGTGACAAGTTTTACAGAGGACTTTTGAAGCTCATTTTTGTGGAAGTATAGTGATGGATTGTTTTGAGTGCCAGAGCAAGACTTCTATTTAGATCAGGTGAAAACAAGTAGAATTTAACTTTTCCTTTATCTTTTATAATCAGAGCTACCCAGTGCAGTTTTCATGGCAGCAAGGTGAACCAGTTGTGGTTTTTTACAGTGTAGTGTTTCTTCAGTGTAGAAGTGGAAACTCAAAATGCGTGAAGAGGACTTCCGTCCCTTTCTTCTGGGGCCTTTGTGCAGTTTATTCTTGACAAAAGTCCAGGCTTTTCCTTCCAAATGGTTTGCAGTCTGGAGGCACTTCTTTCACAGACCCTTGGGAGATTTTTGAGTATTCTAGCAAAAGGGTTTTAGGTAGTATTGAATATCTTTCACCAGCCCTTTGCACAGGTCAGGATTTTTTCTATAATTAGTTTCAACAATTCCTTTACACTTTATTTTTTAGTAAAACCACAAATAAGAGAAATGAGAAATGAGCTGGGCTTTTTTATCGTGGTGAAGAGACAAATGAGAGGGGATCTTCTGAATGCATAAAAGTATCTGAAAGGCAGGTGTCAAGAGGATGGGACCAGATTCTCTTCAGTGCCCAGACAGGACAAGGAGCAGTGGGCATATCAACTGAAGTGAGATGTTGCATCTGAATATGAGCTGTCAACTCACTCAAGGTTTTTAATTCAGATTTATACCGCTCGTGTAGCACGAGCAACCTAGAATGAATTTCTGGTGATACCCTGGAGCCATTCTAGTTCCATCAGCATTCTCATGGTTTATTCATGATATATAGATGTCTTTGTTTGTATCACATGGATATCAGAAGGGGGTGTTTGCCATTTACAGAGTGGTTTTGCTTGACAGGTTAAACTATAATAGCTATTAACTGAAGAATTTTCTTTTGTGTTGGCCTGCCTAGGAAATAGCATTTATTTTCTTTAATTAAAAATAAGTGAAATGTAAGCTAGCACTTTCTAATTAACTTTATGGTGGATAATGATTGCAAGTGGCAGTGAGAGATTCTTAGAGACTTTCAGGAGGGTAAAAATGTATTCCACAGCTCCTGTTCAGTATGGTATAGCATCCAAGAGAGAGGAATTTGTCTGCTGCATTTAGTGGTTTACACTGAAAAGAACTCATTATCCTGCAAATACCTCACTAGTCTGTATAAAGTTAATACAGGGCATGTATTTTTTATGACTTTTAATAGTACAAGTATTTACAGAGGGTTTCATTCAGATGTAGTATCATTTTAGTATTAACTGTTAAGTTCTTCTTATATAAGATCAATATTTAAGAATTGGATTTAGATATTTAATTTTACAAGGTACATATCTTTACCAAATATAAAAATATTCCTTCAGCGTATATTTTTCACCTCTAAATTGACTACAAGTTCATTGTCCCTTGAAAGACAAAGTAACATCTTTACTTGGGCTCACAGTACTTTTCACAGGTGAGATCTAAGTGCTTTTTACCAATTCAGATGTGTCTTCTGTAATCAAAACATTTTGGTTTAGAGGTTGAATTCAGTAAAGTAAAAAAAAAAAAACAAAACTTTGAGCAAATACAGCAATCTTAAGTGTTCACCCCATAAATTCGAGTAGTCTTCCATTATTTTTATTTAAAATTATTTAAATACTGGTTGCATATTGTTTAAATTTCCAGGATTTTGAGGCCCATGTTAAACAGTGACCAGTATGTTCAGCAGCAGAGGAAGGAAGGTGTCTATAGCAAATGGTTTCTGTGGCTGTCATGAGCAGATTGTCCAGGCCCCAGCCATTGCCTTTTGTTCCACTCCATTGTCTGAGAACAACTCTGACTTTGGATCTGAAGATTTGTCACCACAGATAAATTTTGTGGCAATAGCTTTTCATCTCCTTGGTCAAGATTAAATTATAATACATATTATAATACATAGCAGGCTGTTTCAAGTTCTGAGTTTTTATATTTAGGACTGCTTTTCTTTTTAAATAACTACTTTCAACATATCTTCATTTTAAAGCATCTTAAACTTTGTATAATTTGCTCTAATCTTTAGAGAGACTTATGATTTTGTGCAACAACTGCTCATTAAATATTTAACCTCACTTGATAATGCATAACAAGAAGTTATTTTTAGTTTAAATATTCATAAAACTTCAAATCTCATAGTTACAGAACCCCAAATTTATTATTGCTTTGGAAGCATATTTTGCTTGTCTTATTTGTATGGGATTATTTTCCCTTCCATGACAGATGGGTATATTGGCTAGGATCTCTTTATTGAGTATTATACAAAAATACATGGCAACATACAGTGCCAGGGTGATAGATGGTGTTTGGCAGGATGCTGCAGTCACACGGAGGCTTCATTCAAGTTCCCAGATCTCACTGTTGCACTGGACAAGCCCAGGGGAGGCCTGCATGCTCTTGCTTTTCCTGCCGTGGCACAGCCTGTGACAAAGAGCCATTAGGGGCAGGTAATTGCAGGGTGAAAGGCAAAAGGCTCCTTGTGTTCAAACATTGCAAATGTGGATGCTGAGGGCAGTTTTTGCTGTTTGCTTGTGTTTCTTAGGCCCCGAATGAGAACTGGTCAGTGCCATATGGATGCCAGGAAGCTGGGCCTGGATTTCACTGTGATGGCAGGAATGTTCCATATCCCACACACCTGTCTCAGAGCCTCCTGTCCCCTTAGATCAGGGGCACTGTGACACCACCATTTCTGCCAGAAAGGTGTGTCCAGCCATTGCTGGCTGTGGCAGTCTTGGAGCAATGTCATCCAGGGCTTGTCCCTAACCTGGGACTGAGTGGCCCTTCCAAGAGCTGATGTGTAGACTTGCTTATATGCAGAATATACTTGCTATAGCATTATAATTTGGCTTTGGAAAAAGCTAGATGAGAATCTTAATTTTTTTTTAAAAAGTAATCTATTACAATTTAATTCAGTGGATACAGGAAATAAAAAAGGAGAGAAAGGTGCCTCAAACACTTGTTTTATTTGTAGAGAAAAAGGGCTCTGCAAATTCACACAGATACAAATTGAGCTAGCTGGAGGAATTGGCTAAATTTGCATTATTTTCTTCTTTTACCATGAAATTCATGTCTTGTGCCTTTTCTCTAATTATGCATCAGCTTTTGATGGAGTGGCAGTGAAGTATTATCTCTTTTTTCTTTTTCTTTTTTTTAATGCCTCATTTAACAGAACTATTTCTCATGCAGTGTATTAAAAAATTTAATGTAATATAAAATTTCTGTCTTTCTTGTGCTTCATTTCCCTTGTAACGAAGGCATAAAACATATTTTTCACAAACTACATTTTTCTCAGAACTTTTATAGTCATGTTTCTTTCCCAGTTGATTTTTTTCCCATGAGTATCCCTTTCTAAAATTATGTGCCTGAAAAACAAAACAACAAATTTGATTATCATCCTAGAATATGTGCAGAGGTTGTTTTTTAGACTCTCATACACCTTTTTGGTCTTCATTTTAAAACCAGATAAAGAGGATAAGATATTTTTAATGTTAAACCAGAATAAAGCATACATTAATAAATCAAACTTCACTCTCATTTTGTTAAAAAAATGGTCAATGCTTTCTTAGTCCTAGAACTCTGTAAAGAGCAATATTAATAAAAATATATTTTCTGTATTTTTTAGTATAAGATTTTTGAGAAAGGCTGGATCTGGTGATCAGCAAGTCAGATTTTGGAATCGGGCTACCCCACATGCCTCGGACTGGTTGTAGGCTTTTGCTGGGTCCTTGCAGTCATGTGGAAAATCAGGGGAGCCATAGCAATAGCAACCCTCAGGTTCCTGTTGTGTGGTTTTAGCCCTCTGAGAGTTTGGTTCTTCCCTGGGCTGTCCTAATGCAGGTGCTGTCCATAGGCATAATGAGGTTGTCTTTAGAATGGCTGGCTTGGAATAGGTGCCTAAGTATAAAGGAGTATTTATGTGCCCAGCTTTTGGCTGATCCACGTAATGAATCCTACTTTGATAATTTTTAAGTTCAGACTCTCAGTTATGCTTCCACTTGGTTGTTTTAATAAGATGTAAATCTCAGTAAAATTGCTTGTACTTACATCATATAATGCAAAACAATATTCTCTCCTATTTTTTTCTCTGTATTCTCATATTTTTCCTGGTTTATCCTTAGTCGTTTTCCCCAGCTGGAAGAATAGCAGCAGTGCAAAATGCAATTTGCTTGTACTTGAAATCTACATATGTATGGTTATAAGATCAAGTAAATGTTTGGACATGTTTCACACTTCAAGAATGCCTGGTTTCCGTGGTGATGGAATTCATATTGGTTGTATATCCAGCTCAGTGGCATGTATTTAGCCTTGAAGTGTAGACATCCCTTTTGTATTCCAAACGGTACTGCCGTCCCTGACTGATCTTGGAGTTACATCCTTAGGGTGGTGTGGCATTTGCACTGGCAGTCACTGACTGATAGGAAGGGTTTCTGGAAGTGCTCAGGTGGTCATAGACTGGCTCCATTGTGAAGGATACTGTGCTGTTCTTACTCCAGGAGAAGACCAAAGCCTTTTCCAAAAGCAGGATGAGTGTTGTCTTGATGCATAAGTGATCCCATGGATAATGAAGTTGATAATAATGGTTCCTATTGAACTGAGTAAATCAGGGAGCACTCTGAGCCCGGAGGTCACGGGGTTTGGGCTGTTTGAGATTCCAGCTCAGTAGCCAGGATATTGACATGGGTTTAGAATACACCACACACCTGTTCGCACTTGCCTGATTTTCATGGTGTATTTCTGGAAGAGTTACTGTAACATCAAGAATTGTGAGAAGATGACAAGGTAGTTAGAATTTCCAGCTAGCCTTCTCTTACTCTGTTTTCTTTTGAACTCATGCAGTTGCTTGCATTGAGGTCAGCTGTTTTAAAGTACTTACAGGAACAGATTTTTTGAGTTACAAGAGTCTTTTGTGTGCCTCTAAATGTCACTAACTCAATTACTTAGCATTAGATGATCAACATATACAGACATTCCCAGGCTAGCTAACTAGAACACGGAAATGGATTAGCTCTTGTGACTGCAGAAAAAATAATGTAACAACCAGACACTATTAATTACACATTTCAGCACAAGAAGTTTGAAGAGATGTAGCTAATGGGTTGCAAGACTGATTATTAGTTCAATAAACATATCAGGAGTGTTGACATCTAGAGACCAGTGAACCGGTAAATTGAAGATGACCTGTTTTTTCCCAGTCTCTGGTCATTTTCTCAGCCACATACAATTTAATGGGCTGCTGCTGCTGCTGTTTGTAGGTTCTGCCTTTCTAGGACAAGTGCTGGTTTATCATTTGTTTGGTTTTTACCAAGTCAAAAGAAAGACATGGTACAGGCTTTTTCAAGGTGTTGATTTGATAGAATATGATCATAAGATGTGATGCTGATCCTATCACTGTTGAGAGATTCTCCCTCCTATCTACTCTATGTCATAGTGGCAGGCACGAAGAATTTCAATAATTCTTTTGCAGCCAATGAGGAAATATTAAAATGTTAATAGTAGAAAGAATAGAATGTTCATCTAAGAAGGAGAGCTCTAAACTTACACTGTTTTCCTTTTCTGTGCTTTTTCAGAAGTCTTTTCCAGTGTTTTTTGCCAGTGCGTTCCCTTGCTTCCTCCCCTGTCCTTACTCTCACATAACCTTCCCCTTCCTGGGGTGCTTTGTATTTTCTTTTTCAGAACATTCATAATAATTTCCTTGTCTCATTCCTGTCTCTTTGCTTACATTCTTTTCCTGCTCCCAAGACCTTTAAACTCTTTATCTTATCAAAATTAGCTCCCTATTTTTATTCCATTTCAAATTAACTCCAAGCCATTCATCACTGAAACCCACAGCCGTGTGCTGACCCACGGCCATAGGTGGCAAGTCTTGGGCTGGTGGAGGGAATTAGCAAAAAGCAAAAGCTGGAGCTTCTTTGTTGGAGGAGAAGGAATGTGAGAAAGGCCTGCTTTATGTTCTTTATTCACTCAGGTGCTGCAGACTTCGTATTTTGACATCTTATTATCTCACCTGTGAAAAAGTTACCATGGACTGTTACCTCGACAGGCTAGGTAAACACATGGAAAAGAATTCAGCAATTACCAAACTACTGTATCATGATAGAGACCTGAGTGATATGAGAAAAGAATTTTCCTAGTTAAATGACAGAGATCTGTGAGTCCTCTCAGAATATATATTGCATAAACTCCTGTGATACTTAACCAGTAATAAAGGGAAACATGTGCAATAACATCTTCCCAGCTGTTGTCTTGCAAAGCATATTAGAAAGGAAGCCTTGTCCCAGACTAATTCATGGAAAAGCAGGAGCTGATTTAAAATAAAAATCTAAGGGACTATGTGTAATGGCAGAAGATCCATTAGAATCTGCTGTAGCATGCATTTATGAACTTAATGTGAATGAAATGGCAGACTCAGAATGAAGTCAAGTATAGTAGGATGCATATTCTTTTCATTAAGACTATGCCTGCATTAAAATAGTAGATGGCAAAATCAAAGGGTATGTTCATTATTCCTATCTTGCCTTATAATGTCAAAACTTCCTAAAGGGCCTGCCTCGACCTGAGCATAAAGGGGAGATAATTGACACCAGCATTGGTTCCTTTACCCTTCAGTGTAGTTTTTTGAATGACCACATTTTTTAGCCAAGAGATTTTTGGTCACTTACTTTGTGCTATTCTGAAAGCATTGTCCCTCTTGTTTAGGGAGTTGCAGCTAATCGCATTTTTTGCCACCTGTATTTGGTTGTAATCTTTGATAAAACTCTGTGCTTCCAGACATGGTGCACCTTCCTAGCAGTGCCTCACTGCAGAAGAAAGGTCTTATTGCAGCCAGATAATGATAGTTTATGTCTATTTTTGCCTGGTTTTTAACTTTGTTCTGCACTAAATGAATGACTTCCATTAGCATTTTTGAGTTTGGTTAAAGTAAGTTTCTAATCTGGACCTTTAGAAAGAAGCTTCCAAGAGCTGCATTTTGATCAGCCTAGGAAAGTAAGGAGCATAAAGCATTACAGGTTCATGAGGTCTGAGGAGAAGAGTCCTTGTCAAAGAGTGCTTATCATAGGGAGACGACTGACTGCTTCCATTTTTGTCATAATCTCTCTAAAAGAAGAAATTGCACCTAGTTCTTGTGGACTGTGTGATTCTTGTGAGTCCATTAGGATAAAGTTCACAGTGAGTAAAGAAATTAAACACAGTGGGAATTTTCAAAAGACAGAATGATGTTACTGGTGCCTCAGAGTGAATTCCTGTAAAGGTGCTGTCTTCAATTAAGAGAACTCATTGCGTGCATTAGCCTTCATAAGTCTGCTGTTTCATGCTCTCATGAGTTTTTATCTTACATTACCAGTCCCACTAACTAAGAGAACGGTGGATTCTGGAAAAGTGAGGGAAGTGGACAACAGTGCTAATCTGCGCCACAGATCTGGGTTTTTCCAGTAGGATTCCTCTAACTGCTGGGCCCAGTTTGATGCCACCGCAGTAAAAGCTTCAGGCTCTCTCCTATTCCTAACTATCCATGTTTCAAACATGGTTTTAGGGAATGCTAAGGGTGCATGGCGTTGCAGTCACATGTTATCTACATTTAATTGTAGGGAATTGCTGTCTGAAAGCCAATTGCATGAATCTTAGTCTCAGTGGAGAAGAATTCTCAAAGCAGAATTTCAATTCTCTTCATCAGATCTGCTATCGGATCTGGCTGGCTGCCGTTAGTTACTCACAGTTCTTCTTTTGGGGAATCTGCACTTTATGGTGTACTGTGTTTGAAGAAAGCATGTCTGACATAAAGTATCTTGTACAGCAGCAGGGGAAGGAGGGAATGACATTATATAGAACTTGCATAAATAATATTACTTAATAATTACTTTCTCCTATTAGTAAATAAAGCACAGTTTTAAGAGCATGAGACTCTTTTTGTTAGGGCTCATCTTCATTCTTAATATCCTGCAGTATTTGTGTGCTTTATCTGTGCAGTTCAGAGCTGGTTTTATAGGTTGCTGGAAAAGAAACCAGAACTACCTCTTTTTGGCACTGACTTTTAACTCTTAAGGAAATGTCACTTATTTTACCAAGCTTTTCCTTCCTGCCTACTTGACCAGACAGACTGTGACTGAATGAAACCACCACAGCTGTAGAAAAAAAACTTTCTAATGACTAAATTATTGTATAGTATTCTTAAATAACTAATAACTTAACTAATAACTCAAATCTGCCACACACCCCAAAGAATAAGGAGTTCAGGATGATGCCTGCCATGCCTGCCATTCTCTCTGCCTCTGGTAGCAATATCCTGTCTGTACTCCCCCAATGCCTTCTGTCACCAGCTGCCATTTCTGAGAGTCAGTCTCACAGGGTTGTTAGCTTGGTTTAATGCTCGATTTAGCCACTGAAGAGCCAGAATGGGAAATGAGAACAACATGGAGCTTGGTTCACAACCTTGAAGCTTCTTATCTATCTCTGGAATTGTGGCATTACAATGCCATTTTGGTGTTTCATTTCCCATCTTTGCTGTCAATGTTCAGATCACAATGCTATGACTAAATATTTCTTCCCGTCCCACCCTACTACCCTCTGTGTGGGACAGTGCAGGCTGGCAGAATTACACTTGTCTTCATGTTTAGCTGTAATTATCTTAAATGATCATTTTGCTTAGTCTAAGACAAAGAACAATCAATTCCTGTCTCAGAATTGTCTCTGACAGTGAGGCCTGGGCACTGGCTGTCATTTTTCTTTAAGAAGTTGTCAAGGAAAACTTGAGCCAGTCAGAGCTGCAGGGTGTATGTTTCTGCACCTTTCTTTTAAAATGTGCTCACAGTGATGCAAACTGCATCCCAAATTCAGTATCATTTGGAGACAACCTAAAACCCTAAGTTGTTTTTATACAAAGCCATGGAACTGCTGAGGTCTCCAGGTTGAGACTGGATAAAAAAATGGTTTGGAAACACATTTCTACTTCATTTAGAATGTCAGTTAAAGTCTCCTGCCTCCTATTGTTCTCCATTCAGCAACTTCCAATGGCTTTCTGGGTTGTTACGATTTTGACATGACCATGTAGGGTCCTCAGAGAAAAGTCAGACTTTCCCTCACACCTGGGGCCTGGATATTCCTGTTTCTTTTTATGTTGTGGCCTGTCTGCATGCTGTGTTTGTCATTCTCCCTCCTGTTTCACCTGCACTCTATAGCATTTCATCCATTGAACAGTCTGTGCAACTCGGAAAAGGAGAGATTCCTGCACCTTGCACCTTTCCCCAGGATATCCATCTGACCCAAATTGCAGTGCTTGGGTGCAAAGCAAAGAGGCATTTTTATCACTGCCAGCTGCAGCCCCCAGAAAAATGTAATATTCAACAATGAACTGTGTATTGTGAACAAATGAAGCAGACACCTCTATCATGAGCAGCTGATTTTAGGAGCAAAGGTGGTTTTTATAGTTCATAGAAAGTTGATAACTCCTGTCAACAAATGCAGTGCATTTTATTCCTATCAGAAATTAAAAGCTTACTAAGTGTAAGACATCTCTGCTAGTCTCAAAAACTCCATAAGCAAAAATATTTTCCTCCACGCCCTGCTGCTAATGTGTGGTATTTCAAGGTCTCTATGACCATTCAACACCTGTTTGAGACTCTGAAGTCTCTGCCTTGGCCAAAGATGAAATAACTTTAGGTGGTTGCACACAGAAACTTAATGACAAAAAGCAAGTACAGGAGGAAGTTCTCCAAATCCAGCAATCCACAAAGTCCTCCCTCCCTCTGCACTGTGGAGGCTGTAGCAGAACAATACCGGAGTATTGTGAGCGCATCTGGGCACCTGCTGCTGGCCACTGCTCTCCTGCTTTAAAGCTTGTGTTCAGGCTGGTTTCTGGAAATCCTGTGGGTGGGAAAAGTGCTGTATGACATACAGACATGGCCTTTTCAGTGGGAGATAAGGGGAATTGGAAAAGTTATTTAATGTCAGACTTTGTTGTTGTGATGTCTGCTTCACAGTTCATGATGTTGTAAATCATGAAGCAGAAAGAAAAAATCAGACAGCTCTATGAGATTGCATGGACTTAGTCTGGCCTGTGTTTTATTCTTTACACACAATTCCCTGGCACATTTTGGTTGCTCCTGTTCAAGAGAATTAAAAAAAATTTTTTGCTTTGTCAGCACTGTCAGTTCAAAAACCAATCCAGCAGTAAATCAAGATGGTCTGTATTTGAGTGTTCTGCTGTCTTAGAGCCAGGAAGACTTCTCTCTGTCACTTCACTTATCTTACAAAGAATATCCTGCTCCTTCTGGAGCAAGTCCAGTCAAGAGGAGTCTTTGTACAGACTGACTTTGGTCAGGACTCTTTGTTGTCTGATCAAAAAATAGAGGTGCCAACTCAACTGAGCCCTGCTAATTTGCAGGTGATGGAAAAAGAGACATGCCAAGCAGGTAACAAGCACAGCTGGGTTTTATACCTGCTAGAAACAAAATATCATCAGATAAATGCATGTGAAGGTGGCTCATACAACACATGGAGCTGCTTTTTGTCTTGCTCTGAGCTCAGATATAGGTGATGTGCAAGCAGATTTGTGTCACATGGCAGCGCTGGGTGCAGGCAGCAGTTTTGAGGCAAGAAGGCCCAGTAGTTGTTTCCCTAAGGAAAAGGAGACTGTGTGTATGTGTGTACCTGTAAGCAGCAGAGAGAGTGCCTGTGCAGTGACTACATGCTTCAATAAGCCCTCTTCTCATCGGGAGAGGGAGCCCTGCCCCAGTGTCACTGGCGGCATTTGCCTTGGTACTTTCTCTAGTACCTTAAGAGATTTCTCTTACACTTGGTATTTTCTTCTGGTACTGTGAGTGGTCCAGTAAATAAGAGGACTGGATGTCTTGCCTGTACTGTGATGTTCTTGAAGAGACATGTGTTGGGTTGCTGAGACATAGCTTGAAGGAGATGATGATAGGAATTGTGTCTGATGAGAACTCTAGAAGTGGACGTATGTAACTCCAGGTAAAAGCGTCAGACTCTGAGGTCACCTGAAAGGTCTCGGCAATTAGGTTAATCCTTTAACATCCTAAGGCTCAGTCCAAGAATGGGCCCTGATGCCCCTACAGGGGGTAGCAACATCTGTTTGTAAGGTTGAACAAGTAGTAAGCTGTCGAAGGAAGAGCCGGATAAATCAGAGGCATTGTTTCAGTGTTACCAGGCTGCAAAGCTCTGGAGAAAAGGGGTCTTGTCACCAGACCTAATGAAAAGTTCCCCAGGTTAACAGTAGCTTTATGTCTTAGAGGGCTTAGGTGGAATACCCATGGAGTTTAACTTCTGGATAAGAGAACTGTTTTGAAAAGCACTTAAAAGGCACAGAAAGAAAAAGCTGAGTCGTAGTATCTCTCTCTGATGTTGTTTGCTTATCCAAACATGCACATCAAATAAAGCCCAAGTATTACAGTCTGACAACAGAAACCTGCAATGACTGTCCTCTGTGAGAGCATTGCTTTTCTTTCTTACCAGCATTATTTTAATTGATTAGATTGTGATTGTGGAGTTCAAAAGAAGACAGACACCTGCCTATTTTAAATGGCTATTGAAACTGATTGACCAGCAACTGGTTAATCTAAACTTAAACTGAACAGAAAAATCCTTACTCATTAGTAATAGGCATTGTTAAATCCTTACATTAAGTATTAAAGTCAGTGTTAGCTTTTATTCAATACGAAAAGGCAGCATTACATTTTCTTGTGCCTTTCAGTGGCTGGTTTGTAATGGATGAAATCCAGCATGGTGCCTCCTTGCCTCCACAGGGATCAGAGTTTGATGTGCAGAGACATGTGCTCTTAGCTTGCCCAGCAGAAGGGAAAATGGTGCCAGCTCTAGCAAGTGTGTGGCACCAAGGAGAACTGTGCATTGTAGCCAGTGGATTTTATGTCGTGGCACCTGGTGTAGCAGAATAAGAGTTAGTTCATACTTCTGTCACAAAGCAGACTCAACTGTCATTTAGTCCAAGTGATCCTTGTTTGATTACACTGAACATTCTATAGAAGCTGTGAAGCAAACCAAAGTGGGAAACACTTGCTATCGATTTTTTTTATTTCTAAAGTGACATAAATATAGATCTGATATGATTTGTGAATGCATAGTGTCCCGTAAAAGTAGAAGAATAAGTGTTAGCCATATAATATTTCATTTTGATTTGGGAAGTTGGAAATATTAATGTTTCTGTATAGGAATTTGACAATTCCTACCCATGTTGACAACCTCTCCATGCAGTACTGGCACTGGGAGCTGTTTTGCAGATGTTTCTAACCCATTTAATTCTACACAGCACTCAATTTGTTAACAGAGAATTTTGGAGCTATGTAGACATACTACTTGTGGTGTGCAGTTAACCATTTATTTTTAACTTCACATAAAGACACAATATAAAAGCATTAAATAACAAATACTTAACCGAGAGTGAAATGAAAGTAGATATTTGCTTGTCCTAGTCTGCAGCATTATGAGCTAAGTTCAGAATGAAACGAGAAACTATAATGTAACAGAAGTAGTATGTGGTTAAGAGATAAAGACCAGGCAAGTAAACTATCTGATTTACAGTATTTAATATCCTGTCTTGGCATAACTCCAATGCCTGTTATGTGTTTTGGTGCGAATTGTTCATACCTGTTCACTTTAAGTCTATTCCCCTCTGTTTTGGAATATTCTCCTCTTCTCCCGTTTAACTGAAGTTATACATAAGCACTGAACATGAAACTCAAGACAGCTATAATGATATTCCTGGTGATTCAATAGATAGCACAGCTTTTAAACACTGATGCCCAAGGCTAGAATTTGCAACTAAATCTGCTAATTAGGTTAAGAGCTAAATACCAGTAGGTGCCTATCTGCATCCTTAGGCACCTAAGTACCTTTAAAATATAGCCCCATAGCCACTCTTTTATTTGTAGAGCAGCAATGATAATCATTCCTTACTTCGCAATTATCCCAGGAAGACAAGACCATGAAGTGTCTCAACAGCACTATAAAAGGGGCCAGAAACTAGAGGATCCTTCCTGTCTCAATCTCTTTTGCTCCTGGTTAAGGCAGCCTGTCATGCTGACTTTGTGGTGGCTGCACTAAGAGCTCTGCTCCTGGCAAAGCAGCTTGTTCAGTGTAATACACAGAGCAAGCGGTGGCGTCAAGGTTCAGGGACACTTACGGAAGGAGCATGCTGTATTTTGCATTGCATGTTTTAAATGGTCAGTACTTCTTACTCTCTTACAAACCACCATTTTTACATGAGGGGAAAAAATTGCAAATCTGACTATTGCTCTTAAACCAGCTGTGGATAGAGGTGGGTTTGTACTGTGCTGGTTGTGTGGATGGGCATTGGGATTTCTTTGTGCTCTTACTGATTCCATGACACTGAGTATGGCCAGTACTGTGCTTTCTGTCCCATTCCTGTTTCACTGTGCAGAGGCACAGGTTCTGTGTGTTTAATGACTCTTGGCAGGGGGGAAACTGTGAGAAATATCTGCTTTTCAGTTGACTCTTTCAGAACCAGGAGGATCTTTAGCCCAGCAACTCATGAGCCTGTATGAAAGAAATAGTGCTTAAAAGAAAGCTAAATGGGTAATGTCACCTACATGAACAAAAAGTAAAAGTGTTGTAAAAAGAGGTCCTGAAGGATTTATAAATGTGTCCCTGTCTATGGCTCATATGGGAGCATTGAACTTATAAAGGAAACACATTTAGACTGCAGATTTTTGTATTGACTGTATAAAATTAATGGGTTATTTTAAGGAGAAATGAAACTAAATTCTTTGTGTTATTCTGTTATAGATCTAGAAGTACTGTTTTGAAGATTTTATTTGCCTCAGATTAATTTTAGCATAATTAATATGT
Source organism: Rhabdornis inornatus (assembly GCA_013397075.1). Lineage (NCBI taxonomy): Eukaryota > Metazoa > Chordata > Aves > Passeriformes > Rhabdornithidae > Rhabdornis > Rhabdornis inornatus. The sequence continues at coordinate 1,617,213 of VWZS01007432.1, read as the reverse complement.
GTGTGGAAACAGAATATTTTTAATAGCCCGGCTGAAAAGAAGTTGTGTTTTAACTGTGGGAAATAAATTCTTTTTCTTCCCTAGTCATGGGGTCTTTTTTTTAAAAAAAAATGTTATTTTGATGATGCTATATTTAAGTTTTCTTCATTTAATCAAACCATTTGAAGTTAGTTGTTAGGTCACTGGCCTTCTTTTATACATTGAAGGAACCAGTACAGGTTAAGATAACTTTATGAAATATTTAGGAATTATTTTAATAACAGCAGCTGTGTTGTAAGTTGTAGTGAAGGAGTGGTGCATATTCCTTTACAGATTTACATGCCCACATCTGCACTTTAGAACATACTTCTGCACATGAGTAGTTTGGTTATTACCATTAATAAAAAATCATATTCAAGATTTTTAAAAGATGGTTTTAAATTTCAAAGTAGGAGTGAATTTTTTCGAAGTTTTCCAGCAGCAGCTCTGTAGTTGAAAGAAATACAAAGATTTTTAGCTTGCGAAGTCCAAATGAAATTCTTAATAAAAGGAGAATACTATGTGGAAAGATGACCAAGATGCCTATTGTCCTCCAATACACCCAGATAGAAAACTATTTCCCAGTGGTTTGCAGATTGAAAAGTATTTCGTGCAGATGATGAACGTGAAAAGTAGGATGGGTTCCTGCATGACAGGCTCTACCTTTGAAATGTGAGATGACAAATCATTTTGTTAAGGTGATTGGTTGGCAAAACCTGGGAAATAAGTTTAAAAGTGCATGTAAAAAATGCAATCTAGAAGTTTTCCAAGCAGGTTCCTGATTGGAGAGCTTTGAGAGAGGGGGGAGGCAGGTAAAATAGAACTTGAGAGATGATGATATTATTCCCAAATACTGAAACGGAAGCCAGCAATAGAGAGTTGAGGCTGAGGTGGAAATAAGAAAAGGAACCTCTTTTTTTTTTTTTTTTATAAGGATTTAAGAAATACTCTAATGTTTTTCTGTCCTTAATTTGCGTTATATAATATGTGACATACTCTGTCATGGTGGACAGTTTGTCAGAAAAGTTACCTGGAAAAAGAACACTCTTATTTTAAATATAATAATTAATTGCAAGTGCAGAGAAGCTCCTAAATGGAGACATATAGGAATGAAAGAGATTAGTTATATGAGGCAGGACATAAATAAGGACAGACATAATAAAAAAACCCATAAATTATTAGTGGTGTACAGAAGGTGAACTGGGAGGGGTTTTTCACTTTCTTCAGTATAAGAATTTAGCAACATTCACAATGCAGTGAAACAAAGAAAACAAATTTTTCCCTTTCAAACAATGCACATTACCTAAAGATGTTCTTGAATTCAGGTGTGCAGAGAATATTGTTGAAACACAGAATGAAGTTTAGAAAATACCAGTGGCTGGTGGTTCACTGGTGTGTGGTGCAATTGCTCAGTTTTCTGCAGCTCAGGATATGTCTCCTCATGCTTAACTATGTAGTTACTTAAGAAAACAAAGGAAACCATATGGGACATGCAGCACAAACACTCTCTACTGCAAGTTTAAGTCAGATTTAAAATCTCAAAGAAGAAGTCTCATTACAGTAGACTGTAATTTGTTTGGATATTGCTTTTGCTCCAGAGTGCCAGGTGTCCAGTTTGGAGGTAACTCCAGTGGTGCTGCCCCTGGGTGCCATGATGGCAAGGGCGGTGGCCATCTCTGACTGAGGGCTCTCAGGCCAGGCTGTGGCCAGTCCAAGGGATGATGTGGCTCTGGATCAGCCTGCTGTGCCCATGGGAGAAGGGAGAGCTGGGCTCATGCCCCTGTTCCCCATGCAGCTCCACCTGGCTAGATGGAAGCCTTTGGATGCATTGTATAGCTATGCATCCATTCATTCAGGCTCTGAGCTGCTTCCCAGGGCTGGATTCTGGGAAGTTTGGTCCTTCTGTTTTCACATTCAGTGTTTCACAGCGAGTTCAGCTTTGGCTATTTCAAGGCCTCTAAAACATGGCTGGAGTTTGGCAATGGCCCTGGAGAAACCTCTGACTGCTAGCTCTCTGCTCGGCTCTGTGCTGTCTGAGCCTGACCTCTTCCACCCCACCTCTGAGTCTGCACATGATCTTGGGTTTTGTTCTCACTAAACACAGGGCAACCAGGCTTAAAGTAACAATTTCCAGAATGATAGGTCAAAATCAAGGTCAGGGGCTGCCCTCATGTAAATGACTACAGCTCCATCAATTCCAGCGAGAAAGTGCCTCTCCTGGGTGGATCCCCTCACTTTGCTATGATGTTAGGCACATTTGCTATAATCTCTGTTTCTCCCCAGAGAGGATTTTCCCACACGTACCCACATGTGTGTTCACATAAATAAAATTAGGATTGATACCTTGAATATCAAGTGACAATGTGTATCCACTCAGTTCAAGATGTAACTACTTAGAGCAGTCATTAAAGATCAGTGTTTGTCAGGAGTATTACCTGACTGTAACAAATTTGTTTGGGGAGATTTACAGGGTGATATCTGGTGGGGGACAGATCAGGGCAGGGTCGATACACTATTTTGAAATACGTGCTTTTCTCTGTGTATCCTCAAAGAGAATAAAGGAATTTCCTTTCCAGGGAAAAGGAAAAAGAAAAGAAAAAAAGAAAAAAATATAGCTTCCAGGGAATTCAGAGTAGGAAAATTTTGAATCTGTCAGCTGTGGTCGTCTTTGGAGGTTTCTCAAGCAGTGCATGAAATAATATTCACTGAGCTATAGTATAACAGTATCAGGTAAAGAACATCCAGTTTGGAGCTTCCAAACTTTCAGTGCCCTGTTCTCCTTTTCAAAGCACTGCAGCAAGACTTGAATACTGTTTGGGAAGTGTTTTTCCATTCTCCATTTGCAGAGTAGAGCATCACAGAAAGTAGGATTCAAAGAGCCCCCCAGATGTTATGTTGGCCACTCCTTTGCCTGGAGAGAGGATAAACCGTACTCACTTCATTCCCAGCAGATGCCTGTCTAACCTATTCATAAAAATTTCTAATGAGTGAGATCCCACGGTCTCCTGGGAAAATCCATGGCAATGCTTCACGCTATTAATCCTTAATTTTTTCTCCCCCCTGCCCGAGTAGCCAAAACCTCCCCACATCATTCATTTTATGTGATGATCTGGAATGCAATTCTGTTTGCTTTTAGAAAACTGCGTGAGCCACTTGGCTGCTAGGTAATTCAGTTCCTTTGGCAGTCTCACACTTCAATCCTGCATTAGGAAATTCTTGCCAGTTCTTTGTGATTTTCATGTCTGTCTCATGATGCTTGGTGGTTTTCCTGAAGCTACAGTTACTGAGACACAGATCTTCACTTTTATTGCAGAAAAGAAAAGAAAAAGAAAAAAAAAAATTAAAAAAAAAAATCAAGTGTTCCCCACCCAGGAAAATGCTTGCAAAGACTTATTAAAAAAAAAAAACCAAACCAGAAACAAAGGGACTGGCTACCATGTTTTCAAGTTTGCTTTATAAATTTTTAGGATTTTTAAATGCTTGGACTGCAAAGAATTAGAGGTTTTGATCCACATGTGCATGAAGGTCTACTAACTTGCCTGGATCTGTGCAAGCACAGCAATCATCTCAGAGAAGTGAATCCTAAACTTGATAATCTATAACTGTAAAAATATCTTTCTGCTGCTTTCAAAATCAGTATAGAGTTGATTACTACAGTTGCCCTGCAGAATAATGGTTAATAAACTTTATAAAACCATGGTATTTGCAATCGCAGAATCATACCAATATCAAACCGTAGTAAGGAATGTAGTGTTTGCCTTGAAGGAACTGAAGTGGTTCAGAAAGTTGGGTAAACAGGGAACTGCATTCCTGCAAAAAGGAAAATACTGAGGTAAAATGTTTAGATGTGGCACATCATTTTCAGGAGGAATATCAGAGGCATTTTCTTGGTTTGTCACATTTGTATAGTTATATATGAGTTATATATAGAGATATATGTATATATATACACAAAAATATGTTTCTTCATTTTCAGACTTTTTCATATAGATGTTACTTTTTATGACCAAAACATAAGCTCATATATATGTAAGAAATACTAAATTATAAGGACCTATGTCTTTAAAAAAATATTTAGGATTTGATAGATTAGCATTAAAGTGGAGTTACTTGTTTGGAGGAGTTTTGCAAATTTCTTCAGAAAATAGCATTAAAGAAGGGATTGAGGGGAGAAAAATGCCAACTGCCCTCATTTTGTATATTATTAACACATACCAGATGTCTCTTTTACAGAATAGATTATGAGTTGTGACTGAGTGAGTTTTAGTAACAGACCTGTAACTTTTTAACTCAGTGAAATTTTAAATGCTCTGTGTATTTTGTCTTGTAGATTGCTACGATGCTGAAAGTAGGTATTGAGATTTTTTCTCCTCCTCTTGCCCCAAATCAGAATACATCTGGTATTTGTTGTCTTTCTGTAAATGATGGCTGGACTTAGTGGTTTTGACCCTGGTTCATTTTGATTAAGCTTGTTAATATTTTATGGGTTTAGTATCTGTTTTACAACATTTCCATTACTGTGTATTTTATTAAGGTTCAAGTGGTTTGTATTTTATGGTTGCATCTGGTCTGCATAAACTCTGCTCCAGTTTAAAAAGCTGCTTGTCTCAGTACTGGGCATGGGGAATTTTGAAGTATACTGGGATGCGTGTGTGTTAATCACATGTTGGCACCTACAAAACTCTTGCTCCTGGAGTAGCTCACAATAATCTTAATGCCTGAAGTATGGAAAAGGCTGTGTGTCCCTGTTCATTCCTTTGTGTTTGTTCATGCTTGTGTGTGTATGTTTCATATTGCCATACCTTCAGTATATTACCATGTTTGCCTTCAAAACAAGAGCAATTTCTCTTGAAAGGTGGTTCAGAATGCTGTTGGGATAAGTTACATGATTCAAGTAAATTATTGGGCTATTATGTGTTTTATTAGGTCTTTAAGAAGAAATCCTATGTCAGAGTCAAGGACCCTTGAGCTTAAATACCCAGGAAGTCAATATATTGTTGTTCTCTTGATAATAATACAAGTTACTAATTTGCTTTTGTGTTCAGCTGGCTGCATGTTGTGTAAGCTTCTCCTGCATCTATTGTTTGATTTGTGTTTAAAAAGGAAAAAAAAAGGATGCTTTCTTATTTTAGTCCCATAGATTATTATATTTCTGAAAAGTAAAATAGGCAAACATCAAAGCAAATTTAAATAGCACTGTATTAAATAACTAGTTTCTGAGACTGTAAATGTACTGAAAATGTTTCCCAAGTCTTTCTTGATTTTATTATCATACCCTTTTAAAGTGTTTGTTCTGGAGCCCTGAGAATTCGATGGAGTCTTTGCCTGACTTTCTTTAGAGGCATTTGCTTTGTAAAGCATTTGCTGAAATACTGATGCATTAGATGCAGGAGTGCACAGTCATTGAACATGATGAAACATTCAGCGATCCCTTTTTCAATTCTTTTCCCTAAAATCTGATCACATACCTGAGGATGTAGTCATGATTCTGCTGTGAGTTGGGATGTAGACTCCTCATGAACTGCTGTGTCTGAACTTTGCATCCTTTTCTTGGCTCTATCCTGGCTCCTGTGCATCAAAACCAGCTGTTCTGCTCCAGCATTTCAAAGAGGATACTGTTCAAATCGTGTTCCTGCTGAAGTGCTCTTGAAAATTATATCTTACTCTTAGTGTACCTCACAACTCCACTGCAATTCTAGGTTTTTATTTCATGGTTTTTTTCCTTCTGCTCCTCCAGCACTGACTGGCTGTCTGTACCATTAGTCCTATCCACTTTCTCCTACAGGACAAATTTTAATGACTTAAGAGTATTCCAGTATGCCAGAGGTATATGAAGAGATACATGAACATATGTATTTTGTGCCTACAAAGTTTTCACAAGCTGTAAGATAGGACTAAAACATATTCATTGGTGCTGATAAAGAAATTAGGCTAATAGGACTGGCTCACTGGTGGGTTTTAATTTCCACTTTGTTTCTTCACAGCAGTCAGTGATTTTAAGACAGTCTGTCACCAAAATCTCTATCAGCCTCACAACTCAAAAAAGGACAAAAATACAGATTAATTTCCTGGTGTCTGTTGTCTGTGGAGTTTTAGAGAACTCAGTTTCTCATGTGCTTAGCCAGAGTGGTGAGACTGTGAGGGGTTTCGTATAACACCTTAGCACTGCAAGAGTATTTTTGCAGCACAAGGCATGGCAGTTCATTTATGTGCACCTGTGCTTTGAAAGAAGTAAGTTAACGTCTGCAAAGTTTCAGTCTTATTGCTACAGAACAGCCCTGCCAATGAAAAAGCAAAATGAAAGCTAAATAAATACATGCTCCTTGAAGAGCTCTGTCAGTGTAATCCAGCCCCACCTGGATGTAGCTCTATTCCCCACCACACTCTGGGCCCAGACATCCAGCCAATCTTTTACCCACTGAACAGTGCGTGTCCCTGTCCAAGCCATGAGGAAAATGCTGGAAATGTGGAAAAGTGTCAAAGGCTTTCCTAAAGCCCAGTAAGACACATCCATTGAGGGGGTCGCTCTGTCCTAGGAGATCAGGTGGGTCAAGCAGGACCTGCCTGTCATAAACCCTGGCTGGCTGGGCTGATGCCCTGGTTGTCCTGGATATGTTCATGGTGGCACTCAAGAGGATCTGCTCCATGACCTTCCCTGGCATCGAGGTCAGGATCTTCCTTCCCGCCCTTCTTACAGCAGTGCCACACTTCCCTTCACCTGGGACCTCCTTGGTGACCCTGCACAGCTGGGAAATGATGGAAGGTGGCTCCATGAGCACTGCCACCAGCTCCCTCAGTACTCTTGGGTGGATCCCATCCGGCCACATGGACCTGTGCAGCACTGATCAAATATTTTCCTCTGGATTATTTGGGCTTCATTGTGGTCCCTGTCCCTGTCTTCCAGCTGACGTGGCTGGGTGCCCAGAGAACAACTGATCTTACCATTGTGAGGCAGAAAAGGCATTTTCCTCATTCTTTGTCACTGTAGGACAGTAAAGGATTAAGATTCTCCTTGGCTCTTCTTTTGTTGCTAATGCATTAAGAGAAATAGTTTTTTGTTGTCTGTGGAAATAAGACGTTAAGTTCTAGCTGGGCTTTGGCCCTTCTGATTTTCTCCCTGCATAACCTCACAACATCTTTGCAGTTCTCGTGAGCTGCCTGTCTCTTCTTCCAAAGGCCATACATTTTCCTCTTGCACCCTGAGTTCCAGACAAAGCTCCCTGTTAACCAGGCTGGTCTTCACTGCTGGCTTGTCTTTGGGCACATGGGGACAGCCTGCTTTAGGATTTCTTTCATGAAAAGTGTCCATCTTTCCTGGACTCCTTTGTCCTTCAGGACTGCCTACCCAGGAAGGCTGTCAGCCCACCTCCTAGGCTAGCCAAAATCTTCTGTCCAGCAGTTTAAGGTGGCAGTTCTGCTAATCTCTTTCCTTCCTTCTCTGAGAATTGAAAACTCCAGGAACCTCCTGGACTGTTTCCCTCTGTGTTGAATGTCCAGCATCTGGTGAGTTGAAGGTCTCCATGAGACCAATGGTAGCAATCATGAGACTTCTCCCAGAGAATGTTCTAATTCTAACATAATAATATAATAGAATATTTCATCCAGCTCTTTTTCCTGGTTGGGTGGTCTGTAGCAGACTCCCACCAGGATACCTGCCTTGTAGGTATTTGCTGACATAACCATAAACACTGACCTCTGTCACTGCCATCAGTAAGATCCAGACAATCCAAACTCCCAGTCACACAGGGCTACTCCACTGCCTCCCCTTCCTTGCCTGCACCCCCTGAAGAACTTGTAGCGTCCCATTGCAGCCCTCCTGGTGTGCCAGTCATCCCACCATGTCTCTGTGAAGGTAGCTCTGTCAGAGCTTTCCTGCTGCACAGTGACTTCCAGGTCCTCCTGGTTGCTGCTCCTGCTGTGTGTGTTGGTGTAAATGCACTCCGGGTAGGCTGTCCATCCCACCAGGTTTTTGGGGTGGAGAATCCCTTGAAGTAGAATGTAGCATTAAAGTAAAATGTTAATTAAAAACTATTTTGCATAAAAATATTGCATTCTAAGCTTGCTTTGAACTAAGTTAGGTTGCATTTTATTTATTATGCTCTTAGGTCATGGGATAACATTCTACTGCCCTTCTGAGTTTTATCAGGAAATGCAGAAAAACTTCATGTGGAAGTGGTTGCATATAAACTTCAAGACACAGTGTTCTTTGACAAGAATGAATAAGAGATTCAGAAAGTTTTACTGGTGCTGGAAAACGTTTTTTCAAGTCTCAAGGATCTGGAAGAAAATTGCAATGTAAAAAGAAAGACACAACTATGAAATGCCATATAGCCATGGACAACATCTTGGGGCACAGTTTTTCCAGGGCAAGAACAGTCATGTTGATCTGTAAGTGCAGGCCGTCGACAGTGGGTTGGGCAGGACGCGGGAGCCGGAGTTCCTGCGGGAGCCGGAGGTTTTGCGGGAGCTGGAGTTCCTGCAGGGGTCGGAGTTCTTGCAGGGGCCGGAGTTCCTGCGGGAGCCGTGGATTTTGCGGGAGCTGGAGTTCCTGCGGGAGCCGCGGATTTTGCGGGAGCCGAGGCTCCTGAGGGAACGGGCGCTGCAGGGCCAGGCGCGGCCGGCAGGTGGCGGCACAGGGAAACAAGGCCCGCGGGCAGGGCTGGACCGCGCCGGGGATCCGGGGAAATCCGGGGGAATCCGGGGGGATCCGGGGCGATCCGGGGGGATCCGGGGGCTAGACTGGTATGAGACAAGTGTGAGAGGAGGGACCCAGGGCTAATCTAGGGGTGATCCAGGTGTGAGACAGGTGGGATCAAGAGCTGAGACAGGGGTGAGACGGGTGTGATTCAGAGTGATCTAGGGGTGAGCCAGGTTGTGAGATAGGGGTGACAAGCTGAGGGAGGGGATGGCCCAGAGCCTGCCTGTCCTGCCGGTCCTGCCTTCTAGACACAGCCGCGGGCTCCAAAAGACTTCACTGTATTGCTGCAAACACCGCGTTCTGTGGAAGCTTTACAGAAAGTTTATGTCTGAGTATATTTACACTAGTGTTTGTCTGCAAAACTTCCAATGTTCTGGTAGTTGTATGGTGTGAAGAATTAAGAATTCTGATGTCCTGCTGAAAGAAATCACTACAGCAAAGTGGAGAAATACGAATTGTAATTGGGGCTGTGGCTTATGTGCAGTTCAGAAAAGAAGTAAAACCTTACAGCTGGTTCTCCCTGCACAGATCTTTGTTAACATTTGGTCACTCAGAGTGAGAAATTGCAAATAATTTATATGCTGTGAACATATTTGGTGTTGCTTTTTCCTTGGTGATGTGTGCCATGGATGTGTGTGTGTGTGTGTTCCCAGAAGAGGAACAAGGAGGAGTGAATTTAGGAGGTTTAATTTTCATCTTTATCTTAAAATCTGCTTTAGTACCATCTGTAGCTTAGGGAGCATCTGCAGCACTGTCCTTGTTCCGCATACTTATGGTGGTGTTCTCCATACTTTAGGGTGTTCTCTCCCTCGAACTTTTGTTCTTATTAAAGCAGACACAGGATTGAAACCATGAGTGTGTGCCTTTTCATGGGGTGTGCATATGCAGTTATTTATACTGCACTGGTGATTTATGCTGCTGCCAGACATGCCATTTCACAGTTCCATTTAAAAATTGTGAACAGGATTTGAGGCATAGACAAAAAAATTACCAGTGACCCATCAAGATGAAGAAGTTAAGAGTGAACATCATTGCTTCTATGATTCTGTTTTCTTTTTGAATTTGTCTTTCATTTTATTTTGACGTTGATATTTTAAAAACAAGTGGTATGCATTTAAACTTAAAAGAACTCTGCCAGAGGTGAATGAAAGACTCAGCAATTTGTTTAAACCTTAGTCTGCATGTCTAGCCTTCTGCTAGTTGGCTGGTGATTTTTCTGTATTGCTTTCTGAAAAAAAAAAAGAGAGAAAAAGAAAAAAAAAAAGAAAAAAAACAGTAGGAAACTTACCTTATTGTATCGATATAGCTATGGATATCTGTAGAGCTCTGTGAGTATTTTGTGGATATTTGATGATATTTGATTGGTGTGGCACAAGTTTATGCCCTGGTGAATTCTTGCTTACTGAGAGTTCAGTGTTAGAAGATTTTAGAAGCTTAACACGATGTATTTATGGGGTAAATGGATTGAGACAGGTACCAAACCCCCTCTGTTTCACTTAACACACACTCTGTTTCTGCATGTATTAACACTTGCATTGATTGTGCCAATGTTATTCCAGAGATTTAAAAATGCATGATATTCTTTTTCACAGGTCAAATCATATAGAAAATATTTTTTTCACACCTTTATTCAGTTCTAAGGACATAGAATGAAGTTGCTTGATTTTAATTGACCTCAATTTTAAAATGTGTTTATTGAGTCAATTTTTAAAAGTGATTATCCTGTGCTTCAGACAGAGCCTATTGTTAAAGCACTTTTAAAAAGGAGTATCCCTTGGTAATTAAAACCCTCCCCTGAAGCTGGGTGGCCATGTTCTCACTGTGGTGACGCAGGCAGGGCTTGGCCTTGCCCTCACACAGCAGACACAGCACAGTCTCATCCTGCAGTGCATGGTGTGGGTGAACAGCACAAATCTATACTCCTTGCAGGCCAGTGCTTTTGTGGCATTAATTTGAAAAACCATCTATTAGTTTATTATCCATATGGAACTGGCACTCTTGAAATCTAGAAGCGAAGAAACCAGAAGTGGAAGTTGAGAAATTCCACTGACCCAGTTAACTGTAATTGCAGGGTTAGAACTAGGGCCAAGAAGTTTGAGTTCTGCATGTAACGTTTCAGTGCACAGCCCCAATTGAACGGCATTACCTCATCTCACATCCATTTGGGAAAAGAGTTCCAAATCCCACAACAGCTCTAAGTTATCCGAGGTCATTGTATGACCGGAATGGGGGGAATTCTTTTGACATTTTTAGTTACAAGGGGATGCTTAAAACTCTGTTTGATGCAGCACTGCATCTGTTACAATTAGTTTGGCTGGGGTGAAATGTGTTTGTCAGACAATTCTGCTTTGCCTTTCCCGCATGTTCCATGTGTCAGCTGGAAGTGAGTGATTACAGTGTCAGGAAGAAGGAAAGTATAAATATTCTAAGGTGCTTTGTAAAATACTGGCTTTCTGTGAGCAAATGGCATCAATTGGAACAAATGACATACTGCTTCCAGTGATGTAATCCAGAAAGTCTGAATTGCTTTTAATGCTTCCAACCCGAATAAATTCCTTTTCTCTTGAGTTCTACCCAGTAATCAGCTTTTATATTGCAAGCAGGAGGCTTGATCTGTGCTTATTCCTTCATTTTGAAAATTATGTGATAGAAAAGGCAGATGGAAAAAAAACCTAAACACATTGTATGGCAATATTAGCATATCAGAAATATCTGAAGATTGGGATTTTTGTATAACATTGCTGAGTGAGCTGCAGCAGTGTTCTTTTTTTAATGGGCATGTTTTTATTATGCTGTAAATAGTGACAGGGATAATAGGCTAAGTTATACAGTCGAAAAATTTAAGCTGGGAGTGGGTTTGGGGGTTGTTTTGATCCGTATCCATTTTTGTATATGTAGATGTAAATGTCAGTGCAATGAAATGAGGCAGTGAAATAATATATTGAGTAAAATACACATGAATATACAAATGCAGACTTTTAGCATGTGTAACAGGTGACAATGTGATTAGAAATAGAAAACATAGAATTTTTTAAGTGCTTGCTAAAGCGCTAGCTTGATTTTCTTGACTATTTTTTAGATCTTGAAATAATTCTTAATTATGCCATTAAGAAAATGTCATAGTTGTGAGATCAGAATTTGGAAGGATCTTTGTTTCATTTAAGACTTTTCTGAAAATTATGTTACATTCTGTTGTTTATTTAATAAATTTCTCCCAGTCTCTGGCACAAGGACCACTTCTTTTGAAATGAGTCTGTCCAGCAAGGGCTTTGAATGTCTGTGTTGATTAACATTTGTTTTAACTTGATTTAACTTGATACACACAATGGAGTATTGCTGAATTGTATCCAATTATTTATTGAAATTAACTATCCAATTAATTATTGAAATTAACAATAAAATTTCCTATAAAGACTTCTGTTAACACTCCAAGACCTTTCTCCCACCTCCAGAGAATCGGGTAATTTACACGTGCCTATCCTGAGTCCTGTGACCCCTCAGAATGCCATTGACTGCACTAGAATATTCTGTGGAGATAATATGTGATTACATATGAGTGAAGGCAGCAGGATACAGCTGGCAAAGTATTTACTGCTTCAGAGAGGGTGTGTATTTTTTGGAGTTTGAAAGCAGAAGCTACCACAACTCTTCTGTTATTTAATCTAAATTAGTAGGGTTGGGTGGTTTTTTTTCCTCAAATTGAACTGTGTCATTTTTAAGGGCTCAGTCTATTGTTTTATTACTGGTTTGGGTTTTTTTTATGTAATGGTCTCTGGTAGCTTTTTCCAAAATTTGCTGTTACTTTTACAAGTGTAACTGCTTGTTGAAATACGAAAGCATTGTGAAAAGTTTTAACTACACTTCCTATGTCACATATACATCTACTGAACATTCTCAATGGCTTCATTGTTCCTTAAGTGTGCTTTAGTTACTTTTTCATTATTTTTATCAAAACAAAATGAAGAAATAAAGTTGTTTATTTCTTTGTGTTTATCTTGAAGGCAATCAGTGGTAAAAATATGTAAGAAATAATACAAAAAATGCTTATAATTCTGCAGGTGTTATGAAGTGTATTTCTGAAATTAGTAGATACTGCTTTTGGGAATACTTTCTTTTGGTGTAGCTTATGAAGAAATTTGTCTCAAACCTTTTTGTTTGCAGAGTGTAGAAAAGCCTTCCCGTGCTCAACTTTTCAACATTTAGGCAAGCTGACCAACAGAACAAGGACTGATTGATTAGGCACATCATATGATGCCATTTGAATTTCCAATACAATGCATTTTGTTGTACAAGAGATAAAATGGTTTGCTATAAGGAAAAATATAGGAAAACTGTTATGTTCTTACAAAAAAAATGAGCCTCCCCTTATACTCTAAGGAATAAAAACCAAGAGTATTATCTTTGAAAATCAGTCCAGGGGAAAAATCACGGACTTGAGTCCTTTAATCCTTCTTTTCCTGCGCAGTTCCTTTTGCAGGACCCTGGTGTCTCAGTGCAGTGGTGGCATTCGCTCCAGCTGTCAGTGTCCTGAGGAGGGCCCGCACTGGGAACGTGCTGCCTGTTGTGCTGGCAAGGCCAGGGCTTGGCAAATTTCTGCAGTTTTTATTATTTTAATTTTATTTTTTTTACCTACCCGTACATGTATGTAATGTCAGTTTGATATAAGAAGATATATTAAGATATAAGATATTAAGATATTCATTAAGATATTCTTATATATATAAGAAGATATTCCCTCTCAATTGCCATTTCTCACTGACATTTCCTCTAACATTTCAACTAGGAGTTTCACACAGCTGCCCCTACAGCAAGGGGAGAAAAGGAAAAAAAATTACTGAAATGTTTTATCCTCCCTCAGTGGAATATGGAATTTCCTGCATTGTTCTCTGGGTGTCTGGGATAGGCAAAAGTCCTCTGTAGTTCACTAACACATTTTGCATAAATACTTGTCACAGATTTTTAAAACCTCTCTTCCCTCCTTCCCCCCCCACCTCCCATTTCATAGCTAGAAACAACCAGGAGCGTTGTATCAGTGCTAAAGCATTGCTCAGTTCCCTTTGGTTCCAAATACCACTATATTATGCTTTTAAATGGTGAGTTTTTCAGCATAAAGCTTTACATTGGGTGTCTCTACATAACTTGCTTTACATGTTCTTAATTTGAATGTTTCTTCCCTTTTGATCTGTATTTGATTAAATCAGTTGTGCAAATGGTGTCAACCGAACCACTGGCATGGAGTGTAATCGCTGAGGCTTGGTGGCCCAAATGGTGAACTCATGTGACCTTGGAGCTTGTAGCTCTAAACTATGTAGGAATGGGCACTCCTAAAACAGGAATTATGCCCTTTAAGTGCCCATGTGGCACTTGGTCTGTGACCCAGCCCTCAGCTGTGCAGGGATGGACAGGAGGTGTGTCAGTAACAGCCTCTGAGCTGCACTTGGCTCTCTCAAATACTCTGTGAGGAGGGATTGGTTTCGTTATTATTGTTTTTTTTGTACCACTCCTGCTGTACTTGGACTTTCTGCTTCCCAGGAGTTGCAGAGGAAACAGTACCTGGAGGAAGTTTGTTGTAGTTGGTATCTTCTTGCTGCTTAAGTCTCTGTGACTTAGGCAATTGGTAATTGCTGTTGGCTATTAATAAAAAAGGCTTTTAAAATTATATGGGCGAGGCAGTTTTGCAGAAAACAAAGCATGCTTGAATTAAACTTCGACCATGTTGCATTTCTGAGCTTCATGTTTTGGAGCAAAAGACCAGATTTAAAAGAAAAACTGAAGAGTTTTCAAGGTATTTCTTTTCCATATTGCTCCCTCAATTCTCTTCTTCATCTCAAGAAATACTGATCTCCTACCTATGTCTTCTGCTTTGTTTCAGAATGACTCATATACTTCCCCAAAGCTACTAGCCAGTTGCTATGAGCATGAAGCTTTATTTTAACATAGTATTTGGAATTCAGTGTTACCTAACTTTTAGCTAGGATTCTTCTCCTCCCTGTCAGTCTCCCAAGAGGTGCTGCAGAAAAATGCCTCATTGCTAAGTAATAGATGCACACAAAGGCAATTGGCACTTGGACACAACTGAGAAGCCCTTGCTTGTGTGAAACTGCTGTAATGTGTCACATTAATTTGTCACATAAAGTGATGATGTAGTTGTAATGTGGTGAAATCAAGCTTATTTGATCTGTAGGTGGTAGTTTGGTTTTATATCCCTGCACAGAAAGAAATTTAGGCTTAAAAAAAAGAGTCTGTGGCTCTGGCAGGTTTGTGCTTTTACTAAACCTCCAGTCACCTGTTCTTATTTGCAGCTGTAGTGTCTCCATTTCAGGTCCTTTGCAGTTCCATACTGGGAAGACACTGAGGCCTGGTCAGCAAAGCAGATTACCAGGTTCTCTTCCTGGCACTGTTGCTACCTGGTTGGGGAAATAGCAAATCACTTCTCTCTTATTACTTTTCACCTTCCTTGTAAAAGGCATAATGACAATGACTTCTACTGTCTGTAAATGAAATACCTGTAGGTAAACATTTCTTCATTAGAGAATTTGTACCCTTGAAAACAAAATATTTCAAAACACTGAAAAGAAACTCTCTGTAAAACCCTGTTTTAAGCACGTGCATCTGGTCATCTGGCAGCCTGTGTCATTTGCCAACCAAATATGATTTTGGGTGATGAACCCCAGTGTCCAACAGAGAAATTTTTTGCCTGGAGCTGTTCAGTCTACAGATGTTTGCACTGCCCTTCTGCCTCAGTGTCTCTGGTCTGGATGTAATCAGTGATCTCATTTGCACTTGAAGTCTCTAGAGGAGCAATAAATGGTACATTGCGTCCTCATCCGTGTCCTCAGTGATGTAATCGAATTATTGGTCTGGTGCAGTTCAGTCCCACTGGTTGACTTGCATGGCATCAGTGTCAGGGCTGAGTACACTTCATTGCCACTGCCACGCTGGTGTACCCCGATGGAAATGTTTTGCAATGCATAGGTCACACACACCGAGCTGCTGTGTTTTCCTTCAGTTCCTGTAACATCCATGGCTCTGTTTCCTGGACCATCTGATCTCTCTGAGCATTACTGGCAATGGGATTTTGACATGCCAGGGTGTAGCTCTTGGTGGCTGGAGTCTTAAGTAACCAGTAACTTCCATAACTAGTGACTTGGGCAACTAGTAAATGCAAAGTCCCTGAAAGGCTGATCTGTTTCCCTAAAACATCTTTTCAGTGCCTGAATAGTCAGTATGGACATCAGCCAGCAGCCTGATGGATTTTTGAGACAGAATTCTGCAATGCAAACAGTACGCCTGCTGCTTCATAGTCCAGTCTTATGAAGGTGGTGTTTCATAGCCATTCCCTTGTACCATGTGGGAGAATGAAATGCTATAGCAGATCCATAACAGTGCAACAAAGTACTGTGTAACGCTTTGATGGAGTTAAGGAGTGAGAGATCATTCAAAAAGAGAACTGCTCAAAACTCACCTGAGCCCTGTTTGCCCTGTTCAGGATTTACCTTAAGATCACAGATATTTCAGTGTAAACTATCTGATCGTGTTGTGAGATAGCTAATAGATATTAAGAACAAGAAGTGGTCCCCCATTGTACCATCCCCTGTCCTGCCCTACCTGATATGGATTTCTGACTGAGACTTGCTGTTCTAGAAACACTCTCCAGCTTGGGAGCAGATGCATTATATCTGCAGCACGATAGTTACTGCAGACAGCGTGGCCAAGAAGGCGGGCATGGGACAAGCATGAAGAAATGTCCCTGTGGTCTTGACCTTCTTTGCTCACCCCCTGAAATGGTCATTTCAGGCTGCAAATGGCGAAGGCTGAAACAGTCTGAGTGTACTGGAAAATGCAGTGATTGAGAGACA
Organism: Rhabdornis inornatus; assembly: GCA_013397075.1. Taxonomy (NCBI): domain Eukaryota; kingdom Metazoa; phylum Chordata; class Aves; order Passeriformes; family Rhabdornithidae; genus Rhabdornis; species Rhabdornis inornatus. The sequence continues at coordinate 1,600,638 of VWZS01007432.1, read as the reverse complement.
TGCACTGTTAGAGAGACAGTGCCTGTTGAGTGTTTGTTTCAGACAAATATCAGTGTAAAGGGACACTAGAAGGAACATTCTGGGAGAGGTCAGCATTCTGTATCTCTAGATCTTGGTAGATCTCAGAAAGGTGGCCATGGGCTGGCAGAATTAACAGGCAAAAGCATAAATGCTAAGTTCATACTTCTGTTGCTTAAGTGGCTCATGCCTGTGATTCCTAAATGTGAATCAGAAACCTTGCCAAAATTTGGGAGTGTCTGAATACAATATGTAATAGCATAAGACCTTATACATTATACCATAAAATACCTTCAATAGTAACATTGCAGAATACAATTTACTTTCTCATGGGTTGGTGCAGATTGCACAGACCAGCCGGGTGTGGAACACTTTGAAGCTGTGCTGCATTCCCCACCTCCACAAGGCAGGCTCAGTAAAACTCCAGGCTGGGTCAACTGTTCCAAGGTAGCAGCAGTTAACACCCTCTGTCCTAATCTCTTGTTACAGCCTTATATGGAGAGATAACTCCCAGTTCACGTGACTTGACTGATTCATGTTGACTTGGAAGATCCATAATATTCTAATGAAAAAGGAACTACAGAACTGGCACACTGACTTCTCTGGTCAGAAGAAACAGCACGGAGAAAGTTTCCAGTCAAATAATGCACCAAATTACCCACTTGACGAAAGTATTGAGAACAAAAGATGCTGATATTGATAGCTCCCACTCCTCCCTTGGAGAAAAACTTTTTTTTAAACACATGCAATAGTTAATTAACTATTTTAAAAGTTCCTCTAAAAATATTAAACTGTTATTAGGTTTTGTGCATTGGCGGCGGGGATGTTGTGGGTTATTAGTGGAGGGAAGTTTGTGCAAATTTGCCTTTGCAAATATTACCAGTGCTTTCTCTTTATAGAAGAAGAACAGAAATTATAGTTGCATCCAACACTAAGTGAAAAGCCTGCCAAGGGCAGGAATAGTCATTTTGGGATGGGGGCTTCCCTGTGACAGAACATGCCTTCTGCTTTATGGCATAGCCCTGGTGCAGAAAGATGTAAAGAGATGTGAAGATTTTATCAACAGTGATTTGAAATAACCTGTGTGACTGCCTGTCATTTTATCATTTGTGGGTAATATGAAAAGCCTGTTCTCCTGCCAGGAAAACTTGCATGGCACCACACAATGTCTTTTCTTCCTTGTGCCTCATTTCTAGAAAAGTAGCATTTAATGCTATACTGAAATTCAGCTGGATAACCTGAGACGGTGAATCTCTGATGAGAATGGTCTATTTTCCTCCAAATACAGCAATCTGTGAAAATCTGAGTAAGCCAAGAATTTCCTCACATTCCCAAGGAAACAGCCTCTTCTTTCAAAAACAGAAGATATTTTAGAGGTTTTTCTGTGCCTTCCCCCCACCACCACCCTCACCTTCTGTGTGTAAGGGCACAGGACCACATGAGAAGTGCAGTTGGGGAAGGGAAGGAACTGTGTGGAGAACATGTTCATGTGCATATGTCAGCAAGCTTTCAAATTCTAGTGAGGATGAGGCATGTTTTCATTTAAATATGCATAGGGGGTGGAGTGGAATTGAGTTAGATTAGGTAGAAAGTAGTGAACTTTCTACCAGGCCTGAGGCACCTAAGCTAGAACTCGGAATTTTATAGCAATTTTAATTTAATATCTTTTTTTAATTTTTAATTTTGCTTCTAAATAAAGTGAGTTAATCCAGTCCTTGTCTGTCTCAGACAGTAAACTTCTTTCTGCTCTATTAGTATGGATTAAATACAAACTAATGCCGTTAAATACATCAGAGCGGAGCAGAGGAGAAAAATTAAATGTAATTTTTAGGGGGTTTTCTCGGTCTTCCTGACTTTCATAAGTTTTACTGTCTTCTTACGTGTAAATTTGTAATTGTCTGTACCACAGAGTACTGGTGGGACATAGCTCAGCAGCGGTGAGTTTGAAAATGGGCGAAGCAGTTTTAGATTTGGTGACTTTCTATAATATCTGGCAGGTTTGCAGTATGTCTGGGATACACTGCTTCCTTGTGCAAAGTAGTGATCCAGAAGGCAAACCAGGCTTTTCTGCCATGCTTCCACAAATTCTGGAACAGAAAAAGTATTGCTTGATTTTGTTCTTTGAATTGTGCATTGGCTACAAGCCAGTGGTACCAGGATTCCAGGAGAACAGTGTAGGACCCAGAGAATGTCTTCTCAAAGGTTTTCCAGTGGCTGCACAGGATTCCTGTGCTTATTCATACTCACAGCAAGGATATTGTAAATACATAGGACATGCAATATTAATAGATATTGCTTTTCTATCTTTGAGCAGAAGGTACTTCAAGAATTTGCAAAACCTCTTGTCATTGTTTTTAGAAAGCTAGAGTGGAGTAGTATAGTAGTAACATATAAATATCATATAAATATAAGCATATTTATATCACATATAAATGCAATAGTATATCAATATCACTTGCAGTACCCTGAGACTGAGGTGCACCATGTCTTTGCCCTGCCCCTGCAGTACCATGACTCTACAGGGATGTGCAGCAGCTGTTGGAAATGCCCCTCAGCCTGCAGGAGCTGGGACAGACCCCAATGAGTGAAACATTCGGCTGAAATTCCAGGGAGGGTTTTACACTGCGTGACACACGCTGGGTCCAAGAGGATCAGGGTGCTCTGCATTATCCAGCATATGAGGTTTCTAGGTAGAAAGCTGTGGCCTGCTACCACTCCTTAGGGCCTCTCTGAGAAGAAGAACAGTTCAGTGTTATGTAGTAGTCTGTAGCTGTGACCATGCAGGACCTTGTGGTTACCTGGGGCCGAGCATAGCATTTTAAGTAGTAACTTCCCCAGAAGTGATTTGTTTAATAGTTTTTTATTGTGCTGGTGAATATTCTTGGCAAAATCCACATTTAAAGAGAATTAAAGTCGAGAACAGTTATCAGTGGCTCCAGGCCACAAAGCATTACTGAGCTATTTTAAGTACCACAATGAGCAGGATTTGCAGAACTGAAGGATTTTAGAGTTGCAGTGAAACTCCTCAGAACAAAACAAATGATAGATAAAGGTCACTGAGAGTCTTCTATCTCATATTTTTCTTTATGTGTTCCTCTGAACACTGCACACAGGTTTCACAGGGTGCACCCTGTGCATACTCAGAACTTTGTCTTCCCACTTTTCTTGTCATACCTATCAGTGATCTTCCTCTATAGCATAAATTATTGTTCCATTTATTGGCCATATCCTCTTCTCTTTTATTCTTCTTCAGTGCTAGGTGATCATATGTTTGAAGAATTGGTTTTCTCATTACAGAACTCAAGGTTGTTTTGTCTTGTTGACTATATTTTTTTCTCTTAACTGGACTTTTTTTCAAGAAGCTTCTTCACATTTCCTTCACATGAAGTGCCTTTTTCAGAAGGTTTTCCATTGTCCTCTGTGGCAACAGCACTACAGTTTGCCTTTGCTTAAAGTGAAATCCTTGAAGTGATAAATTCCTGAAACTTTATGTATTAACATTGACTCTAAAAGATTGTCCATGTAGATTGAGGTGACACAGCGAGGGACAAATGCTGGTGTTGGTTTATGATCAGTCTGCATCCCATTTCTTTTGTGACTAGGGAATTTTGGTTCTTAGCACAATAACTTAATTGAAGGTAATGTCTTGATATCCTGGAAGTCCATAGAAATAACAGCCATTTCTGTAGCTGACAGTTTGGAATGAAAGTCTCTAGGGAAGAACAATTGAGCTAAATGAGGAAAAGAAGCATTTATTTTTAAAGAATAGTATCAAACCCCACAAAGCCTACATATGCAATTTGAGTAAAGCTGGTATAGAAGATTTCAATGAGTTTTAACTCTGTGATAAGTCTAATGCGCCTCCTCTCTTCAGCTGGGGTTCTTAGGAATAAAAGTGTTGGATTTCTTCAAGGACCAATTTTACATTTAATTTCGTTTGTAGCCAAATTAATTTATGTCTGAGAGGGAAAAAATAACTGGCCTGGGGATATGCATATGACCTTCCAGCTCTAAGAGGGAAATTTCTTTTGGCCACAGTCAGTATTTTTAAATTCCTGAACTGTAAAAAAACCCTTTAGAAGAAGAAGGAGAAAAAAATAAACAAAAACAAACCTTTAAAAGGAAATAAAGCATGTAGAAATAATAACAGCCATACCTTATAATCTTGACTCTTCCTGCTCTGACTGGACATGAATGCCCAATACATATGTTATTCCTGAGAGATGCTTCTTACCCTGTTTATCAAAAATCCCCATAATGTGCATTCACAGGCTAATTTGGTATGATATCTGCATATCCTCCTTTGTGCTTAGCAAGCTTCCACAAGGCCAAGCCAAGCAAATATTCCCTTCACAAAAGTTAATCCCATGAACCCGCAGGGGGAGCCCCACCATGCCCTGGTGTGTGACATGGGGAAATTGCATGGGTGACACCCTGTTAGCACCCATCTTCAAATGTGTATGCAGTTGTAAAGATTCCTCCTCAGTCTTCTCTCCATAGGATGAAGATGCCCAGGTCTCTGACTTTCTCTTCCTCGGCCATGTTTTGTCAGGAGCTCATCATTCTTTTCTCCTCCTGCATTCTCTACTCAACTCCATCTATCCTGTGAGCGTGACCGTGCTCAGCATTCCAGCTGAACTTTGCCAGCCTGGACAAAGGAACCATCCTGCTTTGGTGAGGACAAAGTCAGCTCAAGTTAACTTGGTGCTTTAAGAAACAGAACAGCAGCTCTCAGTGTGGTTACTTAATTGCATCCATGTTCTATGTAATGAATAACATTTCCCACTTACAGAGAAAAATTAGTAGACAAATGCCCTTCTTCCTCCCAAGCTGGGGGCGGGGGAGGGCGTATGAAGATGTTGTATCTATAAAAACAGATGTGTTATTTAAATGCTTCAAGCTAAACAAGGAATAATTAAGGTTAACGTGCTGCCATTTGAGTTCTTAAAACCACATATGAGAACAATGTCTTAGACAGAAGGATCTGATTTAAGTTCAATTGTTACTCGCTAAACTTCCCTGACTGAATGGAAAATAATTTGGTTGGTTGTTCTTTGAGGTGGCAGGTTTAAATATCAATCTCTTCTATGCCATTTGGGTCTTGCTTTCAGTTCAATTCCTTCAAAATACAGATTACTGACTGTCTAAATACTGAAGACTTCTACTAGAATTGTGTTTAAACCATCTGAAACCTTGGCACCACATATTAACTGCCTTTTCTAGAAGAATCTCACCCAGTTGCAAGTCTTAATCCTAAGTTTTCTTCCTCTAAGTTATAGTTTTTTAGTGTCCACAGTGGCTCTATGTCGCTGGTGCGGGTTCTGGGGTCCCCCGGGGATCCCCGAGACTGCCACGAGCAGTCCTCAGCGCCAAACACGCTTCCAAGCTCGGCCCAGACAGAATTTGGCTTGGAGCGAGCTCTCAAACCAGCAGGGTGAAGAGATTGGAATAGGAAGAAAGGCACAATTCCATGGTTTATTTCATGAAGGCATCCATTCTAGCATGTTCAACGGTTAGGGTTTTTTCAGGAGTTTTTATATCTTTAGAGGGTTTTACACTTTTCACCAATAGCTAAGGGAATTCCAAATTCTAACCAATCCATGAGGGATTTCACATTCAAAACTAGCCTATGGATACTAAAAGAAAATGAACCACTAATATTACAGATAGATAACAAGGGGTCCAGCAATGGGGTCTGCATTCCTTCTTGGGTTCATCATTCTACAAGCAGTTTGTTATCTTTTAAGCTATGGTTTTCCAGGGGGCCTGCTCTAGGGACTTAAAAGGGTTTTCAGATTTAGGAATATCTTCTGCTCCCTCCACAGCTCCATAAAGTGAACTCTTTGTGAATAGAGTGCACTTGCAAATGCTAAAACTAGAGCTCCTGGAGCCGCTCTTTCATTGGGACAAAAATGACTGACGACTATGACAAGTAATGTGAAAACTGACACTGATCTGTCAATCTTTGAGGCATCCCCTCTTATTTCAAAGGAGTTAATGAAAGCTGATTTTACATTTCTCCCCTCTGTTTAGCATAGGAGGAGATCGAAATATGCAATATGTGGGTCATTTTTTGTTTTCAGTTCTACTTCATTCATGAAATGTAAAAAATAGATATTTTTATTACAATACAGTAGGATGGAAAAAATTAAAAATATACATGGGGGAAATCCACCACCAGGGTCAGCTTACTAAAGGTTCTAAAAATGTGGGGAAATGTTTATAAATAAAAATACAAAATAAAGTTGCAACTGTATATATATGTGTTAGCTGGGTGATAATAATTGATACATTTTGTCAAACAGCTTTAGGTGTTCACAGTTTTGCAGAAGTAGGAAAAAAACCCACAAGCTGCTAGTAAAAAAAGTTAATGTTTGTAATTGTATTTGAGCTCTGGATTGCAAAGGCCCTTAGATACCCAAATTTTCAGTTCATTTCCCTGGCAAAATTTCAATCTATTTTATACTGACTCTGTGCTGTATAACAAAGGCCATATTAAGTATTGGATGGGGCTTGGAGCAGCCTGATCTAGTGGAAGTTTTTATTGCCCATGGCAGGCGGTGGAATGACATGAGTTTTAAGGTCCCTTCCAACCCAAAGTATTCTGTGATTCTAGGAAATACTGGTAATATTGGTGTGTACTTGTATAATCAGTGTCTACATTCATGTGGTGGATACATAGTTCTCCATTTTCACTAGAAATACCTGTATATTGTGTTTGTTATTCTCTCTGTAAAAGATGATCTTGAAAACATAAACCAGATAAAACTAATTTTTAGAAGTGTAGTAGTACTCCTGCATATCTACTGAGAGCCCTGAGACAGAAATTCTGGGAGTCATGAATTCAGAGATGCATTGATTTGAAACCATGGGCCATGTAATAAAAGCGAAGTGTTTCAGCCCATCTAGCCATGCTCTGATGGACAAAGGAACCTGAAAATCCTTCTCACTTTTTTCTTTTCAAGGATGGGGAAAAAGCAAGGTAAGTGGGGAATTTCTGGCCTCAACCTTGAAGAGGTGCAAGAGGATATTGTATCTGCAAGGTGAAAGGAAAAAGAAAAGCATGTCGCTGTTGTTCCAAGTGGATTTATAGAGCTGTGAAAATCTGTCGGGAAAAAATGCATGATGTGTTGAAGATTCGAGACTTCCTAGTAGTTTGTGTCCTGTCTTGAATTAGGTCCTTGAAAGTGAGATTGTGTGGCATTGCTGTTCCAAGGCAGTGGTGCTGTATTTAGTGTGGCACTAGGCTGCATTTATGTTCAAAATAAGCTCAAGTTTTGGCTCTTGAAGTGTTTGAATATCAGTATATAAAAAGGAACTTCTGAAGATTTTCAGCAGGATGAGAAAAGAAAGTAGGATCTATCCATAAAGAGCTTGTTGGTCAGGTATTCAGGCAGCTGGAAGTCTTTCTGGAGAATTGGTCTGAAGGGAGACTTTCACCTGGGTCTCCTGCTTCCTAAGGAAGTGTCCAAATCATCAGCCTGTGGAAATGCAGATCAATGAGCATAAAAGTAACCAATAAGTGATAAAGTATGCAAACTATACCATAAACAGAAACCTATGGTCATGGATTCACTTGCTGGAACTGGTTTGCTTTTTAAGGCAAACTTCTGCTTTTAAGAGGTGTTATTTCTGATTTTCCAACTAGCTGTTTTTTTTGGTAACTGTAATCTTACTAGGTGCATTCCTAGTAAGAATTCCCTTCTCTTCTCATCTCGTGTGTTGTGCCAGGGGGCAGAGCACTTTTCTGATGGAACAATCATGCATTTGCCTTGATATCACACTGATATCCTTGAACCCTGCTTTCTGTCAGGCAAAGAGAAAGGGATAGTACTTAGTCTTTCAGGATAAGAGCCACAGCTGAAATACCTGCCAAATAAGCCAGTCAACTGAAATGCTTCTCTTCCGTTGTACCGCCCAAGAAGATGAGGGAAAAGAAAGTGGAAATGGGAAATAGAAGATTGACAGTAGCCTTCACTAGCTCATAAGGACTGTTTTTACCCTTAGAACTGTTTGTGGGTGAAGAGCAGAAGCTGTTCTCTTTTAATTGGTACTGGCTTTGGTGGTGAGAATGGTCAAGGAGAAAGAGAATGAGGACAGTGAATTAAGGGGATTTAAGTCAGGAGAAGAGCATGATAATAGTATGTAAAATGAGCATCACATCTGAAGAATCTTGGTACACTTTTCATTATAAGTCTGAATGTGTATTATCTAATTAAACATTCATCAAAGGTTTCATCAGAACTAATTTACTCATGTCTGTCTCCCCCCAAATTGAAACAATGAAACCAGACAGCTAATTCAAAGTCTTCTGTAACTGAAGTGCTTAAAAACATTCCAGATGTAGTTTTTTTCATCCAAAAAAATACAACAAAGAAATACTTCGCTAGAGTCACTTTATGTCAGCTAATCTCACGTGAGAACAAAAGCTGTTATTACTGCAAGGTCACTGTGAAAGAGAGGTTATGACTGCAGTAAAAGAGACATCGGCATTGCATGGTGGCTGCTGGGTAGACAGAAGGCCCATTTATATGGCAAGCAGAGGATGGGAGAAAACAAAAGCATTCAGGGATTCCAATGGCAAAATAGATCACCAGAGCACTAAATAGCTAAACTGTCTAACTCCTGAACAATTACAGTGATTCAGTAATCTTGGGAGCTTTTGGTTTTGCTTTGTAGGAAGCAGAAGTCAGCAGAGGATGAACAGACTTGAGTCAAGAGGAAGAAATTGAGCAAGAAGTTTTTGTCTATGTTCCTGAAAATAGTTTGGGGGGGTTCCTTCACTGATGACTAATATCAAAATGATCTGCTTACAAATCTGAGAATAAAAAGTATGCCAGACTTAAAAAAATGTGTGCCTATTATGTCAGAGTTTTTATTTGGCTGTAAAATTTCATTTCAGTGAGCTTGCCCCTTGTACCGTTAGACAAGGAGCAAGGGATAGCAGGAAGCTGAATAGGATTTGAACTTCGAGTCTGAAAAAAAAAAATCCAAATAATTTAGTCTCTTAAATCTTGACTTTACCTTACTCTGTGTGACAGCTTGTCAGGGTATTGATCCTGGTTTTCAAGAGTGCAGAGTGAAATCTTGCACCTTGATTAAATTTGTATGTGTATGTACCAGGATAATAAAAGCCACAAAATAATAAAGTGTTTCTGCACAAAGACTTAATTTTTCCCCCTTTTAGAATATTAAACTTGGTAAGTCAGATGAGCTTTGTAACTACATTATTGACTTCTTCTCCTTTGACACCTTGGCTTTTCTTCCAGAGGCATTACTGCAGTGTTCTAGATGCTTTAAGATATGGGCTGATAGTAATGATTTGAAGTTTGCTTCCAGAGCAGTGGCATTTCTGTTAAAATGTAATTGCTCTATTGTCCTGTACTCTGTTCCATGAGAAGGATTTTTCCTTCCCAGATTGAAGTTTTCAAGGTTCTTTTCTTTCATTTTCGTTTTTATTCTTCAGGAACTTGTGTGAGAATCAAATCCTTTGTGCTAGGAATAAGGAAGTATTGCATTGCTGTTAGCTCGTAATTGTTGTGGTCTTCACTTCCAAACAATTTCTAATTTGTTGAATCATTCTGACTTAATTTTTTTCAGTAATTGTTGCACTGACATCAAAATGGTTTGGTCAAGCCTCATGTGGTGTTGTGAAACACTGGTCTCTCAGTTTCCGACTGACCGCTTTTGCTTTGGTTTAAAAAGGATTCTAAGACCTTGTCCACAAAAGTGTGTTTGTGAAAATTGCTATACCAGGGTAATTACATGACAAAGAAAAACAAATAGGTTAATGCTCTGGGTGTTTGATCTTACATTAATGGGGTTTTTTGTTCGATATAGCTTGGTTAATTTACTTGATGTAAGCTAAACACAATAAACATAATTTTAACCTCAGAAAAACTATTTGGGCAGGCATTTGCAGAATTTTTGCTAACATTGTTTCAAGGACACATGAAGTGATTGGTACAACTGAGAGCATAGACAAGTCTGCTTTCATCCTAGTCCCCAGGAACAGAAAGGCAAAGTATTCACTGACATCAACAGGAGCTGGATTGGCTTTTACATGTTTGTTTACTGTGAGTACATGGGCATCCCATTTTTATTATGCTCCTGTCACTAAAATCTAGTTTTGAAGGACATGAAGTAGGATTGAAAAAACCCATCATAACAAATTGTTTGAAGCTCTCTGATTTTTCCATATGCTAATACTTATTTTCTCTGAAATATTATTTGGATTGTAGTGTAGCAGTGAAAAATGTACACTGACAAAGAAGTAAAAATGTGGGGACACACTGTCTCCAACATCTAAGAGTTAGATCTGATGTCCATGTTACTTTGTCTGTTTTCCTATGCTTCCTGTAAATATCTGCTATATTTACAGCCTTGAACTGCCATGAAATTTCTTATTGAAAAAATGACATCATTCTTAGGCAAACCACTTGCATCTTCTGTCCCTTTCAATAGCAGAAACCTGTTGGAATTAGACAGAGACTGAAAATTACAGAAGTGCTTGTATCATGTAATGTAATTGAATAATTTAATGACAACCCATCAAATAGTTTCATGATGGGTCAAGTGATAGTGATCATTTGACCACATTTGATGATTTAAATCAGGGAAGGGAAATGAGGAAGGAGAACTGGTAGCATTCTTTAAAGTATTCAGCTAAGTGGAAAGGCAAACTGGAAAAGAGAATGTCTATTTTTTAATTATGTTGGCCTGAATGTAATGTATATATAAATTGATTTGGTTTATGCTTCTCTTTGCATCTCATGCAGTGGCACTTTCATAATTCCATACCAGTAAACCAAAGGAATTGGGTGTTTGAATAAGGGGGGAAAAGCATGAGACTTGTTTGTTAGGAGAAAAGGGAAGGCTGGGAACAAGTAATGTGCATACAAGGTTCCCTTCTAGAAGTCCCTGTTTTTTCTCCCTCCTTTGTAACATTTGGGGAAGGGGGTCAAAATAACTTCTTATTTAAGAGTTTTAGTGGATGGATTGTATACATCCTGTTTCTTATGCAAAAAAAAATCTGGATTGCAAAAGTCCTCACAAAAATCAATCTGACTCAGTCCATTTGTTGGTGGTGTCAAAGCAGCTGAGCAGATATGGAGATTATATAAATGTGTATAAATGTCTCCGGGGTACTAAGTAATAAGTTCCATACTTCCAGGTGGGTTGAAAGATGCTTCCCATGGGTAAGGTTTAATAGATGTAAAGCAAAATAGATTAATGGAATGGCAGATCTAGTATTACTCACATTTTAAATTGTTTAAGAGTAGAACTGAAGTTGCAGTTCTGCACATTAAATTCAGTACTAAATTATTTTGGTTTGGTGTTTTCTTTGTGTGTGTGTTTGTGTGTGTGTGTGTTTCTTTCTTTCTTTCTTTCTTTCTTTGGGTTTTTTTGTTTGTTTGTTTAGTTGGTTGGTTTTTGGTGTTGGTTTTTTATTTTTCTTTTTGAAAGAAAGGGAGAAAACTCCACCTGTTTATATCCCTTTGAAAGTGCCAAAAAGAAAAAAAAATCTCAACTAGTATGGATATTTTATTTTCCATATGCAAAATGTCATTGTATTCCAGAGAGAGCAATAAGAACCATGGTAAACCCTCTTTGTCCCCACTAGGTTGGGGAGCCTCATGACTCTGTAGCTGCTGAAGGCAGTGGTTACCTTTGATTCCAAGTGCTCTCTGTTTCATCCAGAGCCAAATGGTTCTGATCCCTGGTTGTGGTAGTACTACTGCCACATAAATTGCAGCCCACAACCTTCTGCCACAGTCTGTCTGTGATTATTTTCTTTCCTGGGTAAAAATTCTGCTCAGATTATTCATGGACATTAGAATTTCCCATTCTAAAATGAGTATGGGTATGTAGCATTTTGCTTGAGTCATGGTCTTAAAGCAACTTTTGTACCTCTTGGTAACCTTAGAAATTTGCAATTGGAGTCAGCAATCTGGTTATTCAGTGGTACCCTGTACCGTTTCAGTTTGTGACTATTTTTCCTTTTAGTAAAATATCAGCTCAAGAGCTGAGGCTATTCCTTTTTATGTGACCCCAGCTGCTGTTCTGAAGAAAGGCAGTAACTGCAAGGCTGTTTCTCTACCATGCAAGAGAGTACCAATTCTTTCCAAGGTGTTTTAATAGTGTAAAGAATGGCTAAACAGGGCATTCCCAGGTCATCCTGGGAACAGTGTGTTTAATTCATTCCTTTCCCTGTGTCTATCTGCTTTTCTTTCTCTGAAAGACTTACAGATTGCTTTCCTTACAGGTCAGAGAAGGATTGGTTCAATGTGAAAACCACTGCATGCGCTTTCAGCACTGCACTCATCATAAGAATTCCCAGTTGGAATTCAGTCTTCTGTTTGTGGCTGACGTGCCCAGAAAGACACAGTTTAAGTTCTTTCACAGCCTTACTGTTGAAATTCTGGTAAGTCATTAAACTTTGGGAGTTTTTTTATTGTTTTAGAACAAGCAGGTGTGACTCAGCAATGCTTTAGGATCCAAAGTGCTGAATACAAAGAGACTTATTTTTATAGACTCACCTGTTCTTTGTTACTCAGCCATCACATCTGAACAGACACAGGTAGATACTTTACATGGAGGTGGGTAGGAGACTCTTCTTTCATGCTCCACTGACTAGGAGTATCCATTAGGCTTTTCTTGAAGGTGATAGATGTCCTAATTTCTTGTCAACCACCCATTCAAATAACTTTTTTAATGCAGACAGGAGAACACAAGTTTGCAGTATTAGGTGACCTTAGGTTGTCTCTGTTTTTCAGAGGTGGCACAGGTGACTTCACCAAAGTTCTGTGTTGCTTCGATAACCTGTCTTATCTTCGCACCATCCTCATGGCTGTGGAGAGAGATGGTATCTGCCCTGCACAAGGCACTTGTACATCCCCTGTAAGCCCTTCACCTTCTGCACAAGAAAAAGAAGCTCTGTTGTCACCTGAGAAAACTCGTGGGGTATTTTTTGTGCATCTCAGGATATTTACCTCAGGAAAGACCAGAGTAGCAGCCATGCCCAAGAAGTCATTTTCTCTTGAAATTAGGTGTACATGCACATACTGTCCACTGAATTGCTTTGAGATTCCGTAAAAGAAATACCTTCCTTTTCCTTTTCCACTTCTCTGAGATATCACAGAGACTGTAACCTCCATTGGGCCTTGATAGAGAAGACTGTATATGATTTTCTGAGGTGTCCCTTTGTGTTCTGCCAGGTGGCTGAAACTGAACTCCTTCACTGCTGGTTCTCTAATATCAGCCTCCTCTCTTCTGCTGAGGAGCCAGGCACCAACATCCAAATGCATCTGGAAAACAATGCTTTTATTTGTCCTAGTAAACTAAGCGGGACCATGATGAGGGCGACTGTGGCACTGGATCTCCATCCCATGTCTTTAAATTTTAAGTGTGCACTCTAGCATAATTTGCAACCTCTCCCCTAAACAACGCTTGAGAATATTTATTCTGACAAAGTTCAAGCTTGTGGGCTTTAAGACCATCTGTCCTGTATGTAGGAACTTACTGAAGCTCTTCTGCTCACTGTTTTGCCAAGTTCAGATCTGAAGGGCACCTTTGTTTTCCTCACTCAGCTGCCCCTGTTGGCAGAGACCTGAGCCTTCTTTTCAGTGAATTCTAAAGCCAGTGGAAGGTGGTGTCAGGAAGGGGCTGTTCCTCCCACCATTGGTAACTTACGCCAGTCTCAGTGCTGCCTAGTTGCTAATTGCAAAACTTACATTTAAGAAAAAAAAATCAATACTATTTCAATATTTGGATTTAGCCCTACTTATCTTTTGAGTAGCAAAATAAAGGGTTTAGAAGTTTAGAAAATGCTGCATCTTTGAAACACGCCTGGCAGGTGTCCTGATAGTCCCATCAGCAAGCAGCAGTACCGCCTCTCCCTATTGAGGACTCCACAGCAAATGTGTTACCTGACAAAACCAAGGGACCTGGCTATTCCCTGACACTTCAAAAGTATTATGAAAAGTATAGGGGAGAAAACGAGTGTTGCTCATTTTCATTCTGCAGGACAGTTGCTTTACTAAATGTGGTGGGCTTTTTTGTTGTCTCGGTAATTGTCTGGCTAAGGACCAGGATTATTCACTGAACCTAACTTTGCTTTTGTACTACATTCATACAGGCTTCTTTAGAGTCAAGCTGATTCTGTAGGCATGCTTTCTGTCTTGGGCCTTTGGGGAAAAGAAGTTTGCAGGAGTGTTAATTAAATCAGTAGTTCCAGGCTGCCTATGTGCTGGTGGTGTTTATCTCTCCTAAAGTTTAGAAGTTTGTTCATTGTAGAAGGCTTGTAGGTTTTCCTGTATGTTTTCCTTTAGTTTGCATTTAGTCTGTCACCTTATGACAGTAAATCCTATTCTGTATTTGCTGAAATCATGGAAGAAATGGGTGGTTTTGGCAAGGCAGTACACTTTCTGTACCAGGGCCTTCACAGCTTTGCAGCAATAAAGCTTCAGTCTGTGTTTTCCAGGGCTACAACTGGACTTAAAAAGGTAATAGAAATAGCAGCCTAAGAATAACAGGTGCTTTACAGATGTCTCTGTCTTTATCATCCCCTTCCTCTTATATGCTATCCTAGAAATAATAGAAACAGTCCTGGAAAGAGTTGTCTGTAGGTTGGATTCAGGGAATCACCTCAATGTTAAACGTGTTGAAATTGAGTTAAACCTGATGAAGAGCATCAGAGTTTCAATAAAGTTCTGCAGTATAAGTGCAAATCAGACAAATCTCTTGAAAAGGCACACACCTCTCAGACAGATGTGTGAAATTCAGCTTCCTGCAGTGCTTTGGGAACTTGTTACAAACTCCTAATTCCAAATAGGATATATACTGAATAAACCATAACTTGAACCAAATGTGTAATATTTATCATACAATGAACTTAAACATGATTCCAGCCAGTGGTGTTAAAGCGCTCTAGAAAATGAGTGAACTTAAAATTCAGGTCCAGACTTTAGTTGAGAAAAATGCCAGAACCTATGACCACTGCAATTAATCAGGTAATTTAAGAAATAAACCCATACTGATATTTTGAAAGCAAAGGCATTCATCATTTAGTATTTGTGTAGACAGCTTCTTTCTATTGTGAACCCCCTAGCACAGGATAGACATATTGTGATTGGGCCAGTAATGAGTGTAGGAGTTCTACATCAGCATCTCTCAGCATGGTTTCAGGGTGGTGTTGGGCATTTTCCTGTATCTTTAACCACGTCAGTGGTGCTGTATCACATAGGCACAGTGATGGGGCACCTTGTGCATGGAACTCTTTGATATTTCTCTAGTTGGAGACCATGTGGATAAAGCTCACAAAGCAAGGCTACTGCTCCTGCAGTAATCAGCATATTCTGGCTTTCTGCTCTTCCTGGCAGTTGGACATGAATGCTTTCTGTGACATGAACTGTCTAATGCCAAAGCAAGTGTTATATTTACTTTAAAAGTGAGCAGCATGAGCTGTGAGTCTGGAGATCCCATGCAAACACCACTTCTTACACTAAGAGAGAGCATAGATCCTCATGCAGCTGGCATAGCTGTGTATGCCTCACATGCACTGACTTCTGAAGATGAGCATTTGTTACTTTGGACCCCATCTAAAAGGTTTCCTTTGATCTTAGCTGGACCTTTGTTTGTGGTTTTCAATAGTCAGTGCAGATGTTGGGTAAAACAAATCTGTAAGAGGGAGTCCATGGTAAATACTTCTTCAGATAAGGTGAAACTCTCTTCTTATTTTCCAAACCAGTCAAACCAAGCGCAGACTCCATCAAATCTTCTGCTTGAGCTCTGCTTTATATCCGTGAGAATGTATAGAAGCTGAACGCCTCTGACTGCTTTCACACAGAGGCTGTATGCACCATTATTTCTGTATATAGGTACGAGATTTGTAAAGATTTACACTCCTGGCTAGCACAGTAATGCCTGCTGTGCCAATTCAGAGAGAGAGACTGCTGCAGAAGTGGAGAAACAGTGATACCCTGGGGTTGTAGAGAGATGAGATTGCTCAGGGATGTGTTGAATGCTAATATTATGTGAATGGTGATGACCACACCTTCCTAGGGGCAGAATCATTCGCTCAGCTAAAGGGAAAAGTTTCTGAATAGAAGCCTCTAAAGCTGCAAGATTAACTTGTCCAGGGACATGTTCATTCTTGTTTGGCAGATTTTTTCAGTGCTCAGCTTGAAGAGCAAGAGAACCTAGGAGAATCGGCATTTAGAAAAACAAAAACTAAAAGTACATAAAAATTATAAATCTTAATGGTCTTGTAGAGACACAAATAGCAATGAGTTTGTTAGAGCTCCAAGTAGGAATGCCAATAAATAAGATACTTTACAAATGAATACAGGAACAGGAACATTGGTAGGAAAAAAAGAGGCATAGTTTTGTTTTCCATTTTACATGGATATAATAATAAAAGACAAGCAGAAAATTCAAGATAGTAGTTTTAAGAATTAAGACCTTGATTGATCTTTACCCTATGGTGAATTTATTCAGTGGCTTGAACTGAACACTAAATGTAATTTGGGCCAGAAGATGGAGCAGGAAGGACTGAAATCTGGGTTTTAGGTGGGAAAGGAAAGAAACACTTCTGCTGCCATGTGCAAAGGGATTGTGGTGCAGGAGCATAGACACAGTGCCATGATTTCCTAAAGAGCACCTTGATCAAATGCAGGCCTGCATTTTAGCTGGTAAAACATAAATTTAACCTGGAAATACATGGAAAAGCCTAGAAAAGAAACCAGATTACTGATCTCCATTATATGTTGGGAGAAGGAAGAAGGTATCAAATGTTGCATTGAAATGGCAGTTTCATGGCATCACTGGCAGAGAGGAACGTTGATGCTGGTGAACTGGGAACAGAGTTGTTCTTTGCCATGGAGAGTTACATGAGCAGTCAGGTGATACATGAGACAGACCCTAAGTTATGTATGAGAATATGGAACTGAAGGAAGACTGCAGGGAAAGCATACAAAGCTACAGCTGTGAGCCATTAATATGAAGATTATCAGGAACTGGGGCAGTAGATATGGGTGCCTAGGTGTAAAGGAGGAAGAATGAAGCTAAAGATGTTGTTCAATGACACCATCACCAGAAGAGAGATTTTGATGCAGAAATACAGGCAGAACAATCTTTTTGGGTATTTAAATAAAAAATCTCACAGATTTTTTAAAAATTTAGAAATCTTTAAATTTTAGTAACAGTTTTTTATTGGTTTTACTCTATTTGAAATCAGCCTGCAGCTGCAGTTATAGAAACTAGTGTAAGATATTTTTCATATAAATACTAGTTCATCAAATTTCCCTCACCTTTCAGGTGAAGTGAAGAGACTCTCTTTGCCTCCAATTAGTTTAGTTTTTAAAGTAATTTCTGAGGCATAAGCAGTAAAGTTTTTTCCCAAATTAATACATTCCTTCTTTTTACCTGTCATTTAATATTTATTTAAAGAGCTATAGCCAGTACTTTTCATGCATTAAATATAATTTATTGACTAGCTTGAAGAAAAAGTACAACTTGTCCCATGAAATGTGTTACTTGCCAGTTGCTGTCTCATTAAATACTCTGGCTTGTTTCATGGTAGCTCTTTGCTGCTGAACTTTTGAAAGATAACATGAAACCTAACAGGAAGCAAGAGTTTACCATTTTTTCTTTTTTTCTCCCCTCAGAAGTGGAGTCTGTACTTCTATTGCTCTAGTAAAGCAGTGTTTGTGTGGGGTTATTTATAATTTAACCAACACAAAAGTCTATCCAGCTCCTCATCCACATATGGCCAACATGACAAATAGTTACTCAGTTAAATACCATATTTAAAGATAAGGGGAAAATGAGTTGTGATTTTGCAATACCTCATCAAGTGGGCTATATTTTTTTAAAAAAAGCATCTTTCATTTATTCCATGGTTATTTTACTCTGTACAGTGCAGGAAATGAAAAGGTAATCTTAAGGTTCATGTTTGTCAGAGAGTTCTAGGGCTCATCCTGTGCATTCTGCAATCCTCAAATTGTTTCCTATTTCCTTTTCTCCAGCAAGTCTTTGAGTGAATATTCTTTGTGGGATTGATTTATGTTATTCATATGGATGTGAGGGAAACATCATACTAAAAGTATGATAATAAAGGGTGAAAGAAAATATTGTTCAGTTCTACTCTCACATTTGTGTAGGTGTATATGATTCTGTAATACTAAGAGAAAATTAGAATGCATTTCTGAGGCAGAAAATTGCTTCCAATGTGGGATAGCACTCAAAATACGTGATGGTGGAGTTCCTTATATGTATTTTGTGCCTGACAAGGTTCGAATACAGAACAGCTGGCAACCAAACACACGTTTAGGTACCTTTTTGTGCAGCATATATGGGGTGTAGGACACCCCATGTAAGTTAAACAGAGCTGTGGGATTTCAAACTTTCCTGTGCTTTCAAAGGCTGTGAGTGTAAATGTGTATATTAGAGAATTCTTCAGTTTGATTCAGGCTGATGATGTATGTCACTACCTGATACATGTTTGCCGTAAGAGGAGGCTTAAATTCAGATCAGTGAGAAAACAGTCGACCTCTATACTTAGACACTTTTTCTCTCAAACTGAAAATTTTGCAGTTCCAGTTTTCAAAAATATCCAATCAGTTCTTTGTGATAGCCATTGCCAGGTGAGAGGCACTAAGTGAAGACAGTATTTGAGCTGTCTCAAAAGGGGAGAGGGATTTTTAATAACTAGTTTATACCCATTGCAACCTCCTGGCTAGAAGTTCTCGGGCAGTTTAGGATGAAATTACAGTATTACGTGATGGCTCCCCATGAGCAAAAGTGACTGTCACTAGACCTGCGCTCAACATTTGCTCCAACAAGTGTTTCTAGGTATACACCAGCAGTTAGCAGGATTTCCAAATCAATTTTCCTTGTGTTTGTAGACTGTTTCATCCTGTATTTCGTTTTAATCTGTCCACACCTTTTGTACTAAAGCACCTATTAGCACTTCAGGGGAAAGTATATAACAGTCATTGTTTTGTTAGAAATTAACCATGTGAGTTAACTTCAGCAGTTGTAGTTGGAAGAGTAGAGACAGGCTGTGAGGTGTTGGATTTTTAAGCAGCACTGGTAATTAATAATGACACAAAGCAAATTACTGCTTGTGATAAACATCTGTGATTGTGAGGACAGTGCCCATGCTCAGTTGAACTGAACATGGCCTGGATGGTTCTCTTTTTAGTGTGGATGACTTGGGGGGAACAAACCTTTTAACTGAGAGTCACTGGGAAGCTTACTTTAAGTGCTAAGCATCTTATGGTTAAAAGTGGTGTCTTAGAGCTATATAGAGATTATGATTTGTTCACCTCATTAACCTCTTCTGTGAGGCTGAAGCAATGTCTCAATATAAAATCACTGCCAAGCTGAAAGCATAATCCTTCCAGTTGTTTCATACAGTTTTCTTGAAAGATGTAGCCTTGCCAGGACAAGCAGGGGCTGCTGCAATGTCCTAGGAGTAAAACAGAGTCTTGGCTTTTCCTGTGTATGTGAAAAAGATTTTGTATAGCAAAGGGTGAAAGCTGAAAACTCATTTCAGTGTGTTTCCCACTGAGTGGCCCTGCTGTGAGTGTGGTCAGAAGCATTTACAGTCCCTGAGATGGAGCTGATGGCATCTCACAGCAATGGGGCGTCACTTCAGTTGTCAGTAGAGCAGCTCTGTTTTATCAAAGAATTCTTTTATGTGCCAGCAGGTAGGAGCAAAGATCTGCACATCAGCAGGAGAGGGACTATGTATTTCTTAACCTTGCACTGTGAAACCGTAGTTACTTAGTGGGTAGGTTTGATTGCACCTGTAGCATTGCTTCCAGCCTTCCTGCTGTTTCTCCTGCACACTGCTCTAGGCTGCTCTCCTACTGCTGCTGGAGGGAAGTTTGCACTGTGCCTTTCACTTGCCTGTTTTGCCCATGACCATCTTTTGACCAGATTACTTTTGGCTTTTGAAAGGAGTAAAAATGCCAGTTACTCATAACCAGTTCTGCAAATAGGAGGTGTGCCTACAATTAGAGGAGTTAAGCAATGTTTGACTTCAGAACTGTTGTCTGCAATAAACCCTTGGCTGTTGCACTAAGCTTTGGATATGGAGAGTGCTCTGTGATGCACAGCAAACTTTAGTAGAATAGGCTCTTTGTAAGCTGATCTCTTGCACTCTGCTTTAAATTGTCTCCCTTATTCTCAGCAGAGGCTGGGAGATGTTACTGCAGTTTTCTGTGAAATTTTGATCAGAGGGGCTGTTTATGGAGATACTTGAGCAGTTTAGGATCTCACAAACTTTCTCCACATTGGAATGGTGTGTGTGTGTGTAGGAAGAATCCAGGTGGTTGAAATTCTCTGATTTTATGAAAATAGAAGGGCTTCTATTAAACTGGCTTTGTTCTTGGTTAGTTTGAACTATTCATTAAAATATGACCTAAATCCCTCCATTCTTTATCAGTCAGATGCTTTTATTTCCTTTTTTCCTTTCCCGTTTGGAAGTTTCTCAGGCAGTAAACACATGTTTTCAGCACTTACAAATTGAAATGTTTGATATTATTTATGAAATATTTTTTTTTTCCTGGAGTCTGTTAACAATCAAGCTTTGGAAAGGCATTCTTGTCAAATAGTAGTGTTAAAAAATTTGCTTAAATTGATAGATAGATAATACTGTCCTTATGTAGTTTGTTTCCAGATCTTCCTATAGCAAATCTTTGTGATGGGAATGTAAACACAACTAGAGTACAGCAGTGGAGGACTTCTGATAATATATTTAAATAGTACACATTTTTCTAAGTGTAACTTTGTCTGAGGTTGACTTCTTACTGATGTAAGTGGAATTTAATAAAACCTTTGTTTTAAAAAAAGCTTCTGGAAAAACAGGGTGTATACAGCAGCATCTGCTGCTATATCTCATTTAGATTCTGCAGTAACTTTTTCAGTCATCATAAAACTCCTTTATGTTACAATGCAGCTAGTGTCCCCAGTGTATTTTAAAATAAGGTTATACATGGGAGAAAAGGAAGATAAGGTAGAAAGCTAGAATTAGATTCATGTCAGTCTTTTGTAGATTTGCAGCATCAAAATTAATTGACCTTTACCTGTTTATAAATAATTGCTTTACTCTGACTGGAATTTAAAATGGCACTTCAAGACAATTCCCTCCCAGATACGGTTTCCTTCAAGTCAGGAGAGCAGATACCGCAGTGAATGTCCCATAAATTAGTCCCCAGTACTTAAGGGTGATACAGGTGGGAGAATTAATTATTTTAATTATTCATTTATCAATGCAACAGTGATTTTATAAATTTAAACTGGAAAAGAGGCAACTTAGAGCCTACTGATAGTGCCAGTCATTTGGAAAAGCTTTGTGTGTTTAGTAAGGTCAGATTTCTCTGGCTTTATACTGCATTGCCCACAGTATGGTCAGTTTGTCCATTCTGGCAGCAGCTTTTATCCTGGTCAGATGTGCTGCAGGAGCCTGTGGAATTTCATGCTTCTGCTGAAAATTTCCATTATGTTGTGCTGCCTCTAGATACTTCACTGTACTGAGCAAGGGTTTCAATTACCATCTTCATGCCATGACATCCAGATGCTGAGAATTTATTTCTGTTCACATGGAAGAAGCAGTCTTGGAAAATGCTTATCAGATGGTCTCTATTACAAATTTATACAGCACCTACCAGCAGAAATAAGAATGCAGTCTCAAGAGCATGCAGGTATTAGCCTTGCTAAATGAAGGTTGCATGTTACTTTTCATGTCAGGCAATATCCGTTTGTGGAAAAGGGCTGTAAAAATGAAATTTATTTGGATTAAATAAATGCATGATTTTATATAGAAATCATCCTAAAAGCACATACATTTTGTTGCCCTGCATTTTAGTTTTGAGAGATTTTGTTATTCATCAGTAATTCTGTAGCAGCACCACCACATTCACATTGGTGGTTAACATCGTTAACATCATAGATAATGGAATATTTTCCTCAGACTTGCAGTGTGTATTGTAGTCCTTAGTATATACATGTTAGACTCAATTAATATTTAGTGTTTTGGAACCAATAGGAAATGGTTTCTTCGTCTTACTTCTTTTTTTTCCCAATTAGATTCATAGTGCAGTAGTATCTTTAAAATACCTCAGCTAAGCAGAATTGACTGCAGTCTGAAAGGCTCATGAGTGAATACTGAATTTTGACAAGTGAGGGTGAAAAGCAACTGGCTGGTTTATCTTTATGTACACATCTGTCCATACAGGCACACACTCTCCTTTGTGGCTGGGGATGAATGTCGTGGCAAATGCAGAGCAGCAGAGCTTTGCACAGTGCATGTGAGCAGGCTCTGCTTGAGAGTATTTTGTGATGCAGCCTCTGTGGTGGTTCAGTGACAAAGCCTGGGCTGGTACCTTCTGCATACACCCAACTTGTGGATATGGCCAGTGGGTAAATAATAAACATAAGGACACCATTTGGAGGGAGGAGATGATGACTGGAAACAATCAGTATGGATTTACCAAGGTTATACTCATTGCTTTCTAGGATAAAACAGCTGGATGAGGCTGTGGATGAGGGAGAGCAGTAGATGTCATTTATCTTAACTTCGGCAAGACCTTTTGGACAAGGTCTACAAATATTCTTGTGTCCAATTTAGAATTTGGATGGGTGGACAAATAAATGCATTATTAGTGGTTGGCTGGTCTGGCTTAGGGGGTTGTGATTAACGAATGGCTCATCCTCAAGCTGAGGTCTATGGAAGGGGTGCACTACAGATTTATTTTTTGTCCTGTGTGACTTTCAGCAGTGCCCTGGAGGAGGTGATAGAGGCATGCTCATGAAGTTTAGGTGACACTAAATTGGAGACATCAACTGATAGACCTGAGGACAGGGTTGCTACTCAGAGGGACCTAGACAGGATGGAGGGATGGGCCAGCAGGAACCCTACAAAATTCTGTAAGAATAGATACAATGTCATGTGCTTGGAAGGGAAGAATCCTCTCACACTGGTGGAGGCTGGGGAGCAGCTGTGCAGGGACAGCCCCAGGGTGTTGACAGAGAGCTGAGCAGGAGCCAGCGCTGTGCCATGGCAGTGACGATGGCCAGCAGCGTCCTGGGCTGCTGTGACACAGGCTGCACTGACAGGAGCGCAGTCAGGAGGCTGAGGCAGGAGATTATTCCTCTCACATACAGTTCTTCAAGCCTCATCTAGAGAGTTCCAGGCAGTTTGGGACCCTTCAGTATGAGAAAGGCATTGATAAACTGTAGAGTGTTCAGCGAAGGGCCACCACAGTGGTCAGGGGGCTACAGCTCTTTTAGGAGGGGAGGCTGAGGAATCTGGTTCTGTTAACCCTGGACAAAACAAAGCTTTGGAAGAAAGGGGGATTTAGTAACAGCCTTCCAGTTTCCAGAGGAGGTTATTGAGTCCCAGCAGTGAAAAATGAGAAGATACAGAGACAATGAACATAAATTGAAACAAGAGGTTCAGACTGGACGTAAGGAAGAAATCTTTCATGAATTCAATCAAGCAAGCAATGGAATAGGTTGTTCAGAGTGGTTGTGGAATCCCCACATTTGAAGGATTTCAAGACCTACCCAGATGAAGCCTTGGGCAACTTCGTCTAAACTAATAGCTTGTCCCTGCATTAAGCAGGAGGTGGGAGTTGAGACCTCCTGGGGTCCCTTCCAAACTCAGTTATACTTTGATTCTGTAATAACTGGTTGAAATGTGCACAGCTGTACACAGCTGGAAAGGAATTCTACTTTATCGTTCTTTCTGTGTGCTGGGGAGATGTTGCCTGAAACCTCCTGAGCTGCTGTGTAATATACAAGCTTACCAAGAATGCTGTAACAAAGAGGTTCATATGGCAGAGGGTTTAAACCTGGAGCCTGTTTCTACACTACAGGGCATGTTCAACACAAATCCACGCCTTGAGCAAAGCTTCAGCAGCTTTCTCACAGGGGAGAAAAATGGATCCTGTCTTATGATGAGGCCAAAGAGCATCCTTCCCTTCCTCTCTTCCTCCCTCTCTGAATTGCTCTCCTGATTTGTATATTTTTACTTGTTCTTCTTTTTCAAAATCTGCATCTTTTAGTAATTTTACGTATTTCTAAATTTAAAAATTCTTTTTTTTTAATATTTTAAATGGAAAAATGTAGCAAAAGGTGCTCTTTTGCCAGTGTAGAATGGAAAATACCAGCATATTTTGTGTGTGAGATGGCTGTGATGATTCTAAAATCTAGCAACGTGTATAGAATTTTGGTTTAGTTCAGATGCGCTTTCCTTAATTTTAGGTGTATCTTCTTCTCTATCTTTAAAAGGAAAGGATAACACCTCTTGTGGAATTCAGCTCCCCTCTCTTTATCTGTTCAAGTGAATTGTTAAGTGACTTTCTGTAACTAAAAGCTGACAGTATGTTATTTAACTCTCAGCTTATCTTTTTTACAAGAAAAATTGCCCCTCATATATTTCTGGTTTGATATTCCACTTTAGAAGGTCTCTTTGCCTGATCCAGTGCTCACTGAAACATCTTCAATTTTCCTTATCTGGGAAGCAGCACAAAAATACTTTTTCGACATAAATCAGGATACCCTTGATTTTTGCTGTCCAGGAAAATGAAAGTAGTAGAAAGCAACCTTCTCAGGTTACCTGGGCCAGTGCTGCTAAATTCCTAGCAGGCTTGTCCTGGAGGATAGGAGTGAACCATGTCCAGGTGACTCATCAAAAGCTCTAGGAGAGTTGTCCAAGAAAGCATTGGATTGACTTTTTGGCAACACCAACAGACTGCTAAGCCCATTTCACTTTTCTCCACGTGTATGTGATTAAGAAAAAGTAGTGATCCCACCAGTGTCCGTGTCATATTTCCATCTCTGTGAGGCAGCCATTTAGAGGAGAATGGGAAGTGTAAAGAAGCCTGGCAGCCCAGATTTCCATCTAAGAGGTGATGGAAGAGAGAGCTTCCATGGGGCTGCATCAGCGCCTGATATGGAGATGCTTGCTTTCACTTTGGATCATCCCTGCACAAAGATTGAGACTCAAAATATTCCCCTCCTGTATTCGTGTAAGGCAGGGGTTGCCAAACAGAATGCTGAGAATGCCCTCAGTACATCTGTGACTCATCTGTGAGCACTTCTGATCTGAGCAGCAGATTGAATCAAGGCATCTCTGAAATGGGTGGGTCACCCTTGTGCAAAACTCAAATCCTTCACGTGACCAACTGCACTGGAGAGATTTAAGGGAGTGCTATAATTTTTAGATTTTATTTCCACCATTCTATATGAAAAATGTTTCTGTGAAATCAGGGCAAAAGAATAAAATGCCTACAATTATGAATTTTGAAAATAATAATTTAGTAGTTCACCTTATGATATTTTCATTGTTAAAAGCACACAGACCTCTAATTTGCAAGATCCACCAAACAATTTTACCTTCTGCTGGCAAAGCTGGCTATGTAAAATTGGTCCAAGAATCTCCTTCAGTGTATCCTTACACAGCAATGCCCTGTACTAATTCTGAGATTACAAATGACATGCACTGTGATGTCATAGGCAAAGGCTGGTTCAGGGACAGGGGTATCTCAGAAGCCCAAAAGGCTCCTACTGAAGTCAGTAGGAACCTTGGACCTTTGGCCTTTTTTACTTGGATGAAAATGCTTTCTTTGTAGTTTTATGAACTTGGGAATTCAGCTCTTAATCCTGTTCCCTTGCAGTTTAGAGGCAGGATGTGTTGTAGTTGCAAAACTCAGCAGGTGAAGTCATGAAGCTGAATCTATAGAGAAGTAGAGCTTTTGCAGTTTGATGTAGTTTCTTGCAAGAAAAATGTGCTCACAAGGAGTCTTGGGCAAAGGTTCAGAAAGAAATTATAATACGTACCTTTTGCAAGAAGCTGTTCTGCAGAAGAAGAGGATAAGTGTGCTCCATCCTTTTTAATGCTTCCCTTGGGAAGCAAAATGGGGAGAGAATTATATGTAAACCTTTCCATTAGACCTACAGATTGTAAAGCACAGCTTTAGCTCAAAATTTCAATTTGCTTCAGTTTTTCTCTATATTTTGTAATTTTTAAACATTTGTGATAATTTATTCTGCTGCAATTTGCATCTGCTTTCAGATAGCAAAGGAAAAACTTAGTTTGGCATCTGGAGGTCCATTTGGAAAAGGAATGTCCCTACCAGAGTAATTACTGGTTCAGAGTGTGGGACTAAGTCATCTTCCTTCATTGTTAGTCCCAGTGTTTACAATGAGCTGATGAGTTCAGAGCTACTCAGGCAGGTTTGGTCTCTACTGGTAGTTGCAGTCCTGTATGTGTGTCAGACCATCTTATTTTGCATTAATTTCCAAGTTTTTCTCATAGGAGTTCCAGGGAGTTCCAATATGGAACTTTTGTACAGGGTGAAACAGGAGCTCTGGTAACTGGTCTCTCCCAGGGTTAGTTGGCTCTCTCACTGTTGGCACTGCTTGGTTTTAAAGCTTACAATTACAAAATTTTGTCTTTTTGCCTGAAAAAGTGAAGTTCATTTTGAGGTTAATTGAAGCTGTATTACAATGGCAGATATTTCACCTATTGTTACATTAAACTGTGTGCCAGCTTGTGTTTGGTCTCAGTACCCTGTACCATGTCCCTTTCATAATAATTGAGATGTATTACACTCTAGTGAGAGCTTTAATACAAAAAAATGAGCACAACAAAGGTTGTTGAATATGGTAAAAACTCCAGGATGCCTTCTAATGTTACAGAAGACTCAGAAACGTTGTGTTTGGGAGGAGTCTAACCTTATATAATTGTACTTTCTTGAAAAAATACTTTAATCCTGCTCTCCTCTTTTTCAAATGGCCGCCTTTTGTCAGCATAAGAATTAAGGCCCGTTTTTGGAATGTCTGACTTTGCTGCTCAAAACATTAAAGATTATATCTCTTGCAGAAGGGGGTGCAGTTTTCTTTGTCTCAGTAGTAAAATACTTTGCTAAATAAGAACAGTGGGGTCTGAAGAATTTTTTTTGAGCACGTGGATATAAGTTTTCTCCTTTATTTTTCAAGTTAAAAAAGAAATTACTAAGTATCTGGGTTTTTCCTTTGTCCCAGTCATAAGCTGACTATTTCATTTTGAGCATGTAACTTTCTCCAACTGTTTGATTTGATGTTTGAGAGTTTTCTGAAGCCTTTCAGGATTTGAAGAGGTATTTTTATACCATTTCTCTTTCCAAAATGTTGTAATTTTTGTCTTTAAACATTGGTAGCTCAGCCTAGCCCCTCCTTGTCACCCTCCTGATACGCTTTTTAATGCTTCAGTTTTTGGTAAATTTGTCGGTGAGGAGAGCAGGGGGCCTGTTCTGTGCCATTGGAAATGCTGACAAGTCTGTCAACACTGGATGTGCGATTGTCCCTCGGAGCCTACATCCAAGTTTGTTGTACCGAGCAGAGAATAGAATGTGGGAGAAGTTATTCTGAGTGTGTGTGCATGTGATTGCAGTTTCCAAGGAGACCACCTTCTTTGTCTGAACATGTCCAAAATGATTGCCTAATTGATCTCATCATGTGGGACACTCTGTCTGTCTTTCTGTCTGCTTCTCTCATGCGTTCTCTCCTCCACATTGTTAATCAGAAAGTAAAAAATGAAAAGTTATGTTCTCGCAAAGAGCCAAACAAAGCCATTAGCCTGTCCAAACGACAAGCTGGGGCTGTCCCTTAGTCAGAACCGATGGCCAGTGTGTCACCAGTGTGGATGTGAGACATTTTTGCTACTATTTCTCCCCAGTCTGTGCTCTTAACTCCTGCATAGATGATGCTGAGCGCGTCTTTGAAAGACACAGCTGTTAATGCTCCTACTGAATTTCCACTAATTATAAACTGAAAGGACTGGCTCTCTTTTCCTTCTCAAAGCTCAATAGTCTAGTTTCAGTGATTAAAGAACCAACGACAAAAAATCCCCCAAAACACAAAAAGCTCAGGGAAGGAGGGGATGTCAGCCAGTGCCGGTGTTGAAAAGCATGCTGATGTGCTTTTTTTGTTGCTTGTGGTTTTGTTAGTACTGATGATTTGCTAATGAAGGCCAAAGCTCTTTCAAATTTAGTCCCTCGACACTGGAACTGGAAATGAAGAGCTCAAGTTTAAAAACATTCCTGCTAAAGGGAGAAGATTGCACAGGGCAGTAAAAATGAGGTGCTGCAGCAGAGCTGGAGGTCACTGCATACTGCAGTTCCTAGCACTCAGGACTTTGGCCAATCCCCACTTTCTTGCTAAGCAAAGACTCCAATTAAGCTCAAGAGAAATTTAACCTGAAGTATAGAAACACAGTGTAATGGAGACAGAAATTGAAATTGCGTCACAGTTCAGTGTGTAAAAAGGCTTATTAGAAACAGAGTATTGAATAAATATACCAACTACTGAAAGAAATATTTTAACCCCTCTGTGTTTTATTTATTCATTTATTTATCATTTTTATTTAGTCCTCTTCTAGAAGAGAGAACTGTAGAGAGTAGAAATGCAGAGCTTAAAGAAGAGGAACATCACTTGCATAGCATGATTTTGTTTGTTTATTTGCAGTAATTGTCTGTAATCTGGGTGAAACTGGGGAAAGGGCATAGTCTGTGTCACTTTATCTACAGTGTGTCACACAGGGGGTAAATACCAGCTGGCACATGAAAAAGGTCCAGGCACACGTAAGCCAGTGGAATTTAGTGTGGACAGCTTGAGGAGAAGAGTCTTAAAGAACACATGGAGTTTGCAGCAGCCACAGCTCCCAACTTCCCTGGTGGCATTTACTGGAGAGACTATGATTAATCTGTCTCTTTATGAAAATGTCTCCATGACTGTTAGAAGCCAGTCCCTCTCTGCTTTTCCTATAAACTAGAAAGAAGAGTATAATTGCAGAGGCTTGGATCTTGCCAGTTACTATTGCCTCCCTTCTTTCTTGAGAGCAGAGCTGTTGAGCTGCTGAGTTTAATCCAGCAGAGTCTTTGCAGTTGGACATGCCCTGAGCATGGAGGGCTTACAGACTGGTCATTTACTGCATTCACACGTCTTTGTGACAGAGAATATTTTCTCCATGTTCCATAAAGATCAAAATTTAGGCAATAAGCAGCTTGGGGGCAGCTTAAATGACTGAGAAGTCCAGGGCAGAGCATAGATAATGTTATAGACTGAGACCATTAGGTGGGACAAAGCAAGCTGGTGCAAACTGGGGTGAAGCAACAGTAGTCGTTGTCAGTACCTGGGGGTCAATTTAGTGGCCTCTTTAGGGAATGCTGTGCTGATAAAAAGAAACAGTATTGTGGCTGTGAATCCTAAATGTCCATCACAAGCACTCTGGTCTTCCCTGTACAACTCTGGAGAAATTCCTGAGCTGTATTTAATTAAATCATGATAAATGGTGTATTTGAACAAATAAATTTCTTTCTCCCTTCTGTTGTTCCCTTCTGGACAAGCCTGAGGCCATTTCATTTCTCTTCTGTTCTGGAAAAGTGATATGAAGAGGAGCTCATGACCTTTTAGTTTGAATGTCTTATGTTTCAGCTAAGAGGGAAATCAGATTTGTAGATACACTGGATTTGTTGTTATTTTTTTAATAATAACTGTTTGAACCCACTTGCATTCTGTGCAAACAGGGTACTGTTGAACAGGATTCATCTTTGACAGACTAGCCATGAGGCAGCATTTTACAAAGTTTTCTAGAGAGACCTGTTCCCCCTGGGAATCTGACAACAGGCAGCACAATGGCAATAAGGAGCATGCTTGCTGAGCAGCAGAGGTGCTGCTCCCACCTCGGAGCAGAGCAAAGAAGTAGCTCTCACTTCCAGTGTCTGCACCTGCACCTACCTGGCCTAAATGACCGAGGCTCCCAAGTGATACATGCCTATATTTGCAATATGGCATGTTTGGAGTACTGCACAAACAGAACTCCTTCTATTTAACATTAGGGTCATTAAATAAACGTCATAAATAGACTTTTCTGGCCCACTGGACAAAATACATCTTTCTGAGCAAGAGGTCGAGATGTGACAATTGGCTTTAGCATATATTTGAAAAAAATCTCTATGTTCTCTGTAGGAGATTCAACTTTCAACATGTTTTTGAAACATGGGCCATGTATTAGACCACTAAGTCAGAAGTGGCAGCAGTGCATGACACAACTGCCCTTTCACATGTGCACTGAAACACTGAACTCTCCAGACCTACCTACCTGCTTGCTGCCCTTGTGTAATAGCTGCCAGAAGAGACTAACTTAAACATTTCCTCCCTCCTGTTCCATCACCTCCCAATCGCTATCTTCCCTTTTCTTAGCTGCTCCCACAGCATATTGTTAAAAGATGTTGGACGAAATCATGCTCTCAAAGGGTGCTCCTGGCTCACAGAAATTGTATTTATTATTAATATTTTATTAATTATTATTCAGCCAGAGTCCCAAATACAAACTTTTTATTTGGTGTTTCTACACTTGCTATCTTTAAATTCTTTAGTACAGTATTCTGTGTCAAACTTGGGGAGATCCAGCCCGGTGGAGCCTTTCTTGACAGAGCGCTTATTAAACTGAAGTTAATGAACAGTAACCATGTAAGAGCTTTCACCTAAGGCAAATTATTTTTATTGCCATTTTTAAAGTGTATTCTATAGTACTTTGAAAAAATATGTTTTTAGTGATCTTTTAAAACTAAAGAATGGATTAGAAGAGGTCCTTTTTTCCAACTTTACATATGTCTTTAACACATACCCTTTCCAGACCATTACTTCTGTTGTGGTGATAATCAAGAAGACTCAACATACTTTTTTCAGTATTAGGAAATATTTTTAAATTTGATTAGGACTGGAGAACAATTTACCACAATATCAGGCAAGTCAGGAAATCCCAGCATTTGCTTTTCACATGGTCTGATATCTCCCAGAAGTAAAGCAAGCTGAGTGGAAGCATGTTACACACATGAGGCAGGAAGGCACAGATGAGATTGATGTTCCTCCTCACTGGAAGTAAGAAAGTTTATGAGAAGGTATATTTGAATTAGGTAACTCTATATTTTTTATATTTTAAAATTTGATTTCACCTGAAATCTTTTGTGATTCTTTTTGTAACTGATTTCATTGGTCCTTTCTGGCTCTTTCTTTTCTTCCATGACAGAGAGGTCTATTCTGTTTAAGTAGGTGGTTCTAAGGGTGTGTGGAGCAGAGAGAACACAGCAAATATATTTGTCATTTTACTCAATTTGAGTATTTTGTCAACTTTTTCTCTCTCACCCACTGTTTTGAGTAGAACATATCTGTTTCCTTGCATTTCAGTGTCAAAGGACTGCATTTTCTGACTGGAACAATATCTCGGATGTGTGTTCAGACCCTTTAGGCCCCACTTAAGGCTGTTTCCCACTCTTCTGAGAGCCTAAGTACTAGGAACAGGCTGTTGTGATAGCCACACTGCTCTATGGACAGGAATCAATACATTAGGACAGCTTTTTCTCACTCTCTGTTTTCTTATGTAAACATTTCCAGTCTCACAGTGGAGTCAAAGGGTGTAACTGTTGGAAAAACAAAATAATACAAGATTTTGATCAGCCTCACAGAGTGTTGGGAGCCAGAGATGTTGGGAGCCAGAGGTGTTTTTTCAGAGACCCACTTGCAGTGAGTATTGGCACAATAAGATCTGCCTGTCTTAACAGAATACTACCGTCCCTGATGGTACTGATAATTAATTTAATTATATCACCTGTGGCACCGCTTGTTAGATTGCCTTTGAAAACAAGGTGTCAGAATAATAGCACTTCACGGACATTTAGGAAATTATAGTTAAAACTATTCTTAAAACTATGCCTTCCATTTCCCTTACATTTTTTCTAATTTAAACATTTCTGTATAAAAATCGGAAACAAAACCATTCTTCTTGTTCCATGTGTTCTGGTTTTGCTACTCCCACAATAGTACAGACTAATGTGCAGAAGCAGAACTTTCCATCTTAATCTGGAAGGGATTTTAGAGCTATTTCTCTACTTGTCTTACTGATAAGGAAGCATTATTTTATTGTGCTAGGTACTACATAAACAGAAAAAAGGATGATCACAGCTTTAAAACTTTTCAATCTTTTTTTCCCCTTCAGTACTTGTCTGAGTTTTGTGATTGATAGAAGTGCTTATGACAAATTCCCATGGTATTCCCTAGTGGTCATGATTTTGAATCTTCCTCTTACATGAATGTGAGAAGAAACTCATCAGGTTTGGCTGACCAGCTCACTTGTGGTAGTAGATGATGTGGGCATGGAGATGGTAGGAGTTAGTTAAGAAGTACAATTTAGTGATGTCTGGCTGAGGCCCTTAGAAGTAACACTCACTGAATATTATCAGGCTTTGTCCCCAAGGCAAGGTTTCACTGGCAGGAGAAGGGAACATGTATTTCTTGAGCTGTAGTAACAGGATCATCCTGTTTTTTTCAGTAGTTCTACAATGCCAGTTCATTCTGAGGTGTGGGCATGTAGTGTCCTCATGTATATGTGTGCACACCAATATCCATAAATAAACCATAATTGGCCATGGACTGTGTAGCTGGTTCATCAATATATAATCTCTGAAAGAACTCTCATAATCTCTTTTTGTAGCTTAAAGCTACTCTTAACAAAACACACATACATCTCTGTCTCTGCCAGGGACCTATTTCATTTTCTTCCCCCCTTTGCATATGCGGAATTTCTCCCCCAAACTATTTTGGCGCAATGCCCAGGAGTCCACAACAGTCAGTGATGCAGTGGCATGTTGTAAGTTCTGCATGAAACAAATCTCCTGCTGGAGAGGAAAATGTACCAGGTTTTGGGGCACATGGCACCTGTTACCAGTTACAGTTCAGAGAACAGTATTCAAATCATGAGTTTTCCACATTAAAAGAAGTTATACTGGGTTATAGTTAGCAATTTTTTAATATATTGTTTCTGTTTTCTTTTCACTTCTGAGGTTTTGGAGAAGGACTTAACACAGTGTAAGAGAGGAGGAGTATCAAAGCTCATGGTATTTTCAGTGTATATGCAGAAGATACAATGATGTCAGGTGTGCTGTTGCTGTTTTATTGGCATTCAGTTCTGATGATCTGTATTGCTCTGGGCTTTACAGTTTCAAGGTCTCATGGTTAGCAGGGTAGAGATAAAGCTGTTCTACCACAGCATCTCCATTCTGTGTGAATTCTGCAAGATATTTAGTGTGCAGGTAGAACTTGGTGTACAAATTACATCTCTTCCATTCTTAAGCACAAAGAGCAATGAAAAAGATTTACAAATACATGGGATTATAAATAGGCATAACATTTGTCATGAAGGCAGTTTTTTTACCCACTTAATTGAAAATAAAGGGATAAAAATGAATAACTGATATATGGGTGACAATGCAGTGCAGAGGGTGATTGTTTTCCTAAATGCCTTAACTAAGAAGTCTGTGGAGTTTTATACTAAGGCAGCAGGAATGAGAAAGCTTCTCTTGTGTCTTGTAACAGCTTCTCAAGCTGTCTTTTAGCAGCTCTTCTTGTGCTGTACAGCAGAGGATTTTGGCCTATGGAACTCTTTAGAAATGCACAGGAAGCTATCCCAAAGTTCAGACAGTAAAATAGTCTGAAATCTCTCGACCTTGGAATTCTAGTCACATGGCACAAGGACAGCAGGAAGATGATCTGTAGGAATGGAACTGCCCCTGGAGAAGTAACAATCTTGTCATTTTATTTAGCAAACTTTCATCAAACTAATGTTTCATTAATGATAATGTGATACAATGTTTTCCCCCTTACTCAGATGTCTGTATTTTAAAACTGGGGGAAAAACCCAAGAAGGGTAAGTGAGGCAAAGGGAGACTCAGGTAAGAATATTTGAGAAGTGGCTGCTCAACTCCAGTATCAGAGTACAAATATTGAGATATAAACACTAGTCTACATATACTGTGCTAAATGAATTTTGATACCTTTTGGTTTGTATCTGAATTATTTTCCAAGAGGCAGTTTCAGAGGAATAAATATGAAAAACTTGTCTTTTCTCATAAGACTACATCTTTGTCTTCCCAAGACCCCATGAGTACTTGTACTGCCTACCTTTTCTTATGCTTTCTTATTGACCTGAACAGAAATTCCATGTAAGTACTGAATAACTCACCATGCATCAAATGGTTTTGGCATTTGATGGTGTCTTTTACAAAGCATTTTAAATGTTACAAGTGTTTGAGTTGTGACGTTTCTTCTCCAAGTAAAACCAAATTTCATTAAGTTCCAAGGACAGTCTGGTAAATCCCTTAATGCATGTTACTTAAGTATAGTGCTGGTGTTTGTTGTGGCTGCTTATAAAAACTGTAACAGAAGTCACAGATTAATACAGATCCTTTAAATCTGCTTTGTGACTTACCAAAAAAGTACTGTAATTCCATAGTATGAGAGTAGTAAATGCAAAGAAATACATGGCTAAGGCAGCTGGTGTTATAGTTAACTCTGTATTGCCCTCTGCATTAGGAAAGGCAGAAGTTGTCCTTGAAGGATTTTGCAAAACTGGTAAATAATTTCTGCCACTACAAACACAGTTTGTGTAGCACATTGGTCTGTGTCTTTCATTGTGATATATTATGTTCTGTAAATAAATCAGGATGCCTTCTCATCTGACAGTAACAGCTGGGCTCTTGACACTCCAGCTCACCAAGGGCTCACTTCCGCAGTTTTTTTCCACCAGAGTGTTTAGTCCCACATGATTGGCTCTCACCTACATTACAGCTTTCTGAAATTTGATGGTGTTTTGATGGTGTGCTAAGGCCAAAAAACCAAGAGCTCAGTATCGATAGTATTCAAAACTAGAGCAAGCAGATCACCCAGAAGCTCAGTGTTTTAGGACTTTGGCCGCTCTGTGTCTGTGAGAGCTGGGTGCTTTGCAAAGCAGGCCCTGACTAAGAAAGATGATCTCCTTCAAAAAATGTGACCCTAAAGGGCTTGGCAATGTCTACTCCACTTAAGAGCGTAGAGCTCCAAATTCTTGAGTTGCCTGTTGTGTTGGGAAACAGCCCCTCCTACCCAAGGGAGCGTGGCCTGACAAAAAGAGCATTGATATAATAAAGTGTTTCACCGTGTTTCAAAAAAAGGGCAGATAGAAATATTTCTAGCATAAATTAATGATGGGATTTGCTGTAAAAAATTACACTGTAGAAGGATGTTAGACATTTACCTCCTTTGAGTTGTTTTCATCTTGAAATTTGGACCAAAGAATGAAGCTCACAAGTAGCATATTTTATTTATATGTATGTATGTGTGTGTTTGTATAATATAGCGTTATCATAATGCCTTCAGATTGAACCTGTAATTCTTGAGAAGAATACAATGAAATTGTATTTGCCCTGTGACACACAGATTGCCATTTTCTCATATGAAATAAAGTTACCCATCTTTCTTTCCCTCAGATCAATACCATGAGCATTCTAACACAGGGACCTGCTATGAATGAAGGAAGGGTAGAATACTGTGGTGGTTTATTTTGATCACTCCTTCAGAATGAACAGGATTTTTTTTCTGTGTCCTTCCACTACTAAGCTGTTGTTATCTAGGTGCCTGATACATGGTCTGGATAGATGAGAACTATGTCTAGAAACCTCTTTCCAGCACACATGGCCTCAATATCTAGATGCAATCAGTTCAGATACAGAAACTCAAAGTGTCCTCCAAAGCCTGTTACGATGCTCCTGAAGCATGACTATGAATTATCTCATATTTCATGTGTGTTTTATAGATTTGTGCTGGAAATGAAAACACAAGAAAGCATAAATGTAGTAGCATGAAATCACCCTGTGAAAAGCAGAATGGAGAAGTGAACTAAGACAATCAGGCCGCAGAGAGAAGGCAAGGCTCTGTTGCTATTGTGTTACACAAAAAATAGGCAAGGAAAGGATGAATAAACTTTCCACAACAGAAAGTTGTTGAAGAAAACATGTTCATGTCAATGTAGAATGATTTTTGAGACTCCTCTAGTTTTTGAGGGTACTGGAGTATTTATTGTAGAAGCTCTCTGATCATCCCTGTAGTTCTCAGTTTAGCAAATGTCTTTTTTTAAATGGTCTTAGTGAAGTGTACAGAAATGTTAAGTTAAAAGGCACATAAAAGAAGTCAGCAGTTGAAACCATCCAGAAGATTATTTACAGCAAGTGCAACCAATATTTTAGTTTCCTCAAAAAACAGCTATGTGGGTAGATTCATTTTGTGACTAAATAAAAGTTATGAATGTCTGGAAGTCTGAATATAAAACAATCAAGAAGGTTGTATGGAGTATGTGTGTATATTTTGTGCTCTTCCCAGTGTTAACAATAATGAAATAAATTGATTCTTGGTATAAGGAAGTATGTAACTCCATGTATTTATTCAGGGATTTTATTTGGGTCAGTATGTGAATTATTTTACTTTTCTCCTGATTTCAGTTGTTTCTAGTGTGACCTGCCACAATCTCAGAAAAAGTAATTTAAATTTATTCTATATTGCCATCTGTGAGTG
Source organism: Rhabdornis inornatus (assembly GCA_013397075.1). NCBI lineage: Eukaryota > Metazoa > Chordata > Aves > Passeriformes > Rhabdornithidae > Rhabdornis > Rhabdornis inornatus. The sequence goes on along the minus strand of VWZS01007432.1, from coordinate 1,564,185 downwards.
AACAGCCTGGAAGTGAAAATGCTTCTCTTAAAAGTGAGGCTGATTTACAGAATTTTACTAATAGCCACCTCTGCCAGGGCAATGAGGCATATGAAATGTATGCCCCCCTCTCCCCCAACTATAGGGGTGTCCTGAGCACATGGTGACAGAGCCCAAGCTTGGGGACATGGAAGGATGGAGGTGATTTAGCACAGCCCAGGGCAGGCGTGGGAACTGCCCCCACCTCACAGGCAGGCTCACACTGCCCCATGCAGAACAATCAGGGGGATTGTGTTGCTTGGCTGTTCAGTGCAGTGTTTGGAGACTTCCTAATGATCCATTCCAAATGGTTTGGCCAGGGAGCCCTTTTGTACGACTCAGCATACAACCTTGTGAGCTTCCCACTTTGTGCTGTGACAGATAGTGCGCTGCTTATGCAGAGCTTGACCATGTTTCTAAAGATGATTTTTTACCTCAATCATAAATTTATGGGAATGTTGGGGAAAGCATCAGAAGACAAGAAACATCTTCAATTACTTGAGTGAATAATCAAAAGACTTGTCTCTCTAGTCACACACAAGTGAGTCTCATGCTAACTGTGCAAATCTCTTAACATTGTTTTCAAGTTCCTAAAGCTCTGATACATAATTCATTATTTACAGCAGAGACAAGAAATTGAGAGGCTGGATCCTACTTTCATTGAAGCCAAGAGCAAAACTCAAACCAATGCCCCTGTAATAGGACAACACAATATTCCTCAAAATCCATTCTCTTTCTCAGTATAAACCAATTTAATATCCGCTCTCCCACTGTCATGGGATTCAAGTAGGAACTGGTGGCGCCAGTGTAGTATGAATAGGTAAACACAGTTTGGTACCTTACTGTAATGGGTCTGGGGCTTGTGAGAATCCTGACTCCAGCACCCACAAGTCTGCATGGCAGCACCTTTCCCAAAATTCACCTTTAGGTTGGCTAATGAAGGTTGCTATGTTATATTTGGCACAGAAGAAAGTGCAGTCTTGAGGAAGATGCTTCAGATCACCTGTGATCTGATGGAAACAGTGCAGGATTTCTGTGCTGTTGCCCGTGCTGTTGGGTTGGAGATAAGAATGAGCTATGCTGTTGTCCTGGGGAGATGCAGCAATTCATTTCTCCGAAGATTTCTGTTGTCCCCTTTGCCTTACAAAATAACAAACGGCCCAAGGGAAACGCTGTGTATAATATTATAAAGAACAAATATGTTCTTAGAAAAATATTAGCAAATGCAACTGAGAAAACACTTTCCTGGAAATCAGTGCACTAAACTAAACTAAAGAATTAACCAATTTAACTTTTCTTCAAAGAAAACACTGTGACACAGCAAAAGCCACAGAGGTTGCATAAAATGCAAAACAGAAAGAAGTCAAAGCCAAGATTTTTACTACAACATGTTAGAACTACCAAAGGTATAAATTTTGATGATCTGATCAGAAGTGTAAAAAAATTTTTCCCCCCAAATTTGTGTCAAGGGCAGGAATTGAATTAAGGTCTTAGGGCTGTTCTGTTGTCTATGACCAAGACACAGTGGTAGTGTTGTATCTGTGAGTTAGGAAAAGAGGTGTCCATAGGTATATGGTTTTGATCTGTTCCTCTGATAACCATTTGGTTTATTAGCCCAAATCAACTTTGGCTTGCCTTGCCGACAGCAAGTGTAATTCTCCAGAAATGTTCTTTTTCAAGCCTCTGTCCTTTAGCATTTCTAAAATGAAGTGCTGCTGAGGAAAGCAGCCACCTCTGCTGGTCTTGTGATTAGGGGCCCAGTTTCACCCTTGAGAACGCTGCAGTAGGGAGTGGCAGAAGGAAACCCTGGGCCATCTTCATACAGCGATGGGTGGAAAATCTGTGCTGCCTTTGGGATTCAAAAACAGCAACAGCCTGTTAAGAATAGAAAACCACTGGCCAAGAGTTTCAGGACAGTAGACCTAAAAGGTGGTTTTCTGACTTCATTCTTGAGCTTATAGTATGTGTAAAGCTCCCTATGTGAGTGTCCTTCTGCTAGTTCTGGGTTTGCATTTGTTTCATCTGTGGCCTTCCTAGCTTGTTGAGGTTTTCATAGCACTCAAAGCATTCTGATTAATACCTTTCTGAAATGCATCTAACCTCTACTGTTGATGATTTCCCAATCTCATATGAAGAAACTTAATCAAGACACCCTTGGACTGAAAAGGCCATTTAGTCTGAATTTAAAGTTCGATTGACCAAAACACCTTCTCAGGTATTATTCTTGCAGAAGGGCAAAAGGGTTGACTGAAAAATTCTGCTGTTTCAAGAAAATGCTGTGAAGGCCTTTTTTTTACCGCACTCTTTAGCTTCATGTAAGATATGACACACGTGTGAAGTGTCACGTAAGTTCATGCTCTTCTGGCTGGGAGTTCATCATCCCCTGTGGGCCCACAGGCTGGTCACTGGTCATGAAAGACTAAATGGCTTTGTCATGTCTGCCTTTGTCATTAGTAAGAATTTCTAGTGCTTTTCAAAAAAGAACAAGGACATGAAAAATAGAATGAAGAGAACCGTGGTGTCTACCACTACTTCATTAGCTTTACTTGTAATCAGTCATGGAGCTGTCCAGTGGAGCAGACCTTGGGGAAAATGTGTTCTACCCCACAGCAAACATTCCTGTGAATGACTAGATGGAGGAGGTGATGTGAACTGAGAGCCAGGAGGTGCACAGAGCAATGCACTTACCCAAGAGAGACTGAGGCAGGTTTTTCTGTGTCAGATTTGATTGGTTTGAATAAACAGAGCCTGTGCATTTCCAAAAGGCCTCTGACAAATGTGTGATACATCCTGCAGCCCTGTACCAGAGCAGTGCCACAGCTGGGAGCTCACCTTTCAGCTGTGCTTTGCCTGCTTCCATATTTCAAATGTTTGCGAGGATAAGATGAAAGTTTTAGATAAGTTAATGCTTTTGAAACTCATATGACCCTTCAACCTCTTGGAACTGTAGCAGGAAAAGATTTTAAAAAGAAAAAGTGTAGTTGTTTTTCACATTAAAGCAAGTCCATAAAATCCATGCATTTTAATGTACACTTCAGAGGTAAACTCCTTTTAGTTTACAGAATAAATTTGCTGCATTACATTAAATGTAAAGGAGACTTTTTATACATCTTTATGTTTTTGCAGAACTATCAGTTGTTTCTAAGCTAGAATAATGGTAATTTGGCTTCATTCTTCATCTTGATTTCATCACATGGCAGAATATTGCTGACACTCTGCAACACTAACACCTTTAGTAAACACGGACTGAGAAAAACCAAATGAAGAGTGGGCCTTTCATATTCTCATATTTGCCTTTCTACAGACCTTAGCCCCACAATGCCTATAAATGCTGCAAATCCAGACAAATTAGGATCAATACCAATGCCACTGAAATAGTATTTAAAAACAAAATACAATTAGAGGATACAAAATCTATGAGAGATGACCATCAGTGAGTTTCAATTAAATACCTGCTTTTTTTCACCATTTTCAATTTCAACGTAGTGGAATTTAATTTATTTTTGGGATGTGTTTTTGCTTTATAATAAAACACTATGGATTGAAAGCTTCAGCCTCTGCATGTTACATCTTGTCTTTTGAGGTCATCAGGGATATCAAGGATCCTCTTGTAATGGCTCTAGAGGTGGAGAATGCCTTCTCTCACCTCAGAAGACAACACCTATCATTGTTTCTTGCTCTTCTGGCTGCACAAGCAGCTCAAAAGGCAAATCACACTCGGTTCCTAATAGAGGCAGCTGCTACTCATGGGATGCATTCCAGCCTAAATACCTTGTGGGCTGCTGCAAGCCCAGAACTCCTGAATGTCCAAGAGAGTTGGGGATACAGATCTCTTTTCATAAAGAATGTGCCAAAGTGGCAGGTTTTTAAGTTCATTGATTGAGATTCCCCACAGATACACTACTTATTTTGGACATCTTTTGCATTTGTCACTGCATGTAAGTCTGTGATTCTGAAGTGATTCCACAGGCAGCCAGACTTTGCTTTAAACCTCCCAGTGTGCATGTACATTGACGTTTGTCAGTCCAGAAGAGACTTCCCTCTTCCTGTGCAAATTCAGTAGCCTCTGACAAGGGTTCTGCCTTACCCTTTTCTCCCAGGTGATGGAAATGTGAGCTTCTCCTTTTGTGGTATCTTTTAAGCTATTCTGGCTGCCAGTTGCCTCTGCTTTTCTTTATGAGGCAATGGGGGAATGTTTATGAAATGGTTGTGTGTCATACGCACTTTAATGGAAACTTGAGACAAATCTTCTTAGCTTTCCTTAACACTCTGTTCTTAAAAGCCAGATGTTGAAAAAGTTTCAGAAATGTATCTGTCATGCTCAGAATCCAAGCATTTGCACACAATCAATTTTAGACACGCAAGTAGTTTGCTGAATACAAAAAGACTAATGGCAGCTGTTTGTAGGACTGATGCTCTGACCTGGATTTTTTCTGCTTTAGGAAGGTGAGATCTGGGGACTAAATCTCAGTTCCAGATCAGGAATTTGCTCAACCCAGGCTTCCAGCACAGTCAGCTGGTGATCTGAGTGCTCATCATGAAGTGCCCCTTTTTCTTCACTGCTTCAGGGAATTAGATGGATGAATACCTGAATTAAGGGAGGATAAATTAGACAGACAAATTTATCTTGACAAAGGTGCAAGTGCTCAGGCTGAAGTCTAGGGCCAGGCTCCATCCCTAGTGGCCCTGCCTAACACAGCAGGAGCACTGAGGTAGCACCATATTCCCACAGCATTCCTCTGCTCTTGTTCAGGCCTTTCTACCTGCACAGGAACTTAGGCTGCTTTAACTGGCCTCTGGTGAAGGTGGACCAAGGGAAGGCTGCTTGGTCCCATTCAGTCACTGACCTGTACTCAGTCAAATACGAGGATAGTGAGGGCACGCAAATACTTGGGAAAAGAGCCCCCCACTTCCATTTTTTAGCTCCCTCATGAAGATAAATTATTTGTTTTTCACTGAGTAAATGCCCTGCAGTGGTGCCTTTTTTTCCTTTCTCTGATTGGAAAAGATTTTGTTGAGTTACTGTATGAGTTGGACTTCTTTGACTGAAGCTTTTTTTGGGCCTGTGTGGAAGCTGCAGTAGTCAATATAATCAGTTATCTCCCTTCACTGAGTGAAAACACAGGAATAGTGATCATTTAAGGAGAAATAGCCAGGAATGTTTGTAGTCAAGCAGACATTTTACTCTGAATACACTTTTCCTGAAGTGTAGTGTAGTCAGTGCTAGTATGCAATTGGTTAGCATACAACCATTTTTTAGGTTTTTAATTTACTCTAAGTTTGCTTTCAGGGCATGAAATTTTGTGGCTGAAGCCAGTAGGACTTCAGACAGTGCAGTCCCTGATTTTTTCAGCTGCCAATTTCCAGCCTGTTTTTAAAACTGTGCACTGTTCTTTTAGTAATTAGATAATTTTACTCCATATTACTTTATATTGTGGAATTTTAGGTGAAGTATAAAAAAAGAAAGATGTCTCTTTTTTTTTCTGGCATAGTCTGCACTTTATGTCTCCGTCAAGTGCTTTTCTAAAGCTGTTTTTCCCAGACTGTGTGTTTTGCATGGGTGGGACAGTGGGTTATTGTTAGCCTGTTAGACACAACTCGGCTTGAATACCCTTCAGTAGTTTGGGAGGCAAGTCAGCTCTATTTGCATTTGTTCCAGTCACAAAGGTTTATAGGTCAGCAAAGGCTGGCTGGAAAAATTCAACATGCCAATGCACTATTCTTCTATGGTTGTCAGGAATTCAAACGTGCTGGTTTTTATATTTCTTCTTGGTCATGAATATATGATCGCACAGTCTGAAGTCGCTTTGTTTCTTCGGAGCTTGGTACCAGCTGGGACTAAGATGGAGGATGTGACTTGATGCCAGCTTTCCCCCCCTCTTTTGCCCACACTAATCAGCAGCAAATCAAATGTCCGTGCGTCTGGAGGCAGTGAGAGGGCACTGCTCACCACTGCACTGGAGTGCTGCCGGGTTTTTCTCTTCTGTGAAAAAGACTCCAGCTGAATAAAAGATGACATTTGTCCTTTAACAGAAAACATTGCATTAGCTTAATCTCCCTTCTGGTTTGGGTTTGGGTGCTCTTTTTGCTTTCTGTTTCTATTTAGGTACATTTGGTTACATCCTGAAATGTTTCCTGGTTAGTTAGATGCAGAGATGGTGTGGAGACCTTCATTTGTGTACAGGTTGACAAAGAGTTGGCATCTTCTAGAATTCAGAAAATTGAAAGCCATTCATATAGCTTTAATGTACACTTGTAAAGATATCTCCTGAAAACTTTGAAGTATCATCAACAGCCTGATCTTTTGAGAGTTTGCAATCAAAGCTTTAAAAACATACTTAAAAAGAAAGCATTTCCTTAGCTTTGTTCTTCATCCTCTAGTTTTAGAGAAGGTATGGCCTTTTGCAGTTCTTAAAATGAAATATAGATTTATCTGCTGTAATTCGATTCCTTCCAAGCTGCATTTTGAATTTTAAATGGTGTGTCTGAACGCATTGTGCAGGATACTATTGCAGTTTTGCTGGGAGCTGACATCTCATTTCCAGGCTGGCTCACTGTAGCCCATTACCCTGAAACCCGTAAGCCGCGCTTGAGTTGGACTGATGTTAACTCAGTTACAAAAACCACTTATCTTTATAGCTGTAGCTTGAGATCTGAGAATTTTCTTATGAAGGAATAAAATAATGCCAGATCTCCTTTTAATATGCTCATTGAAATGCAAACTGTGACCTTTCTCGTTCTGTTGTAGAGAGTCTTTCTGCGAGGTAGGGGCTGTTTGGGGGTGTCACATGTGCAGCCTGAGGAGGCAGCAGCTCCCCCTCCTCCTGCTGCCTCCATTGGGGCAGCCAGGGAGCCCCGATCCTTTTGAATGCAGGATTTGCTGCCAAGTTGGCACCATCGTTCATGTTTATGGATTTAAATTCAGCACATGGCTTTAACTCTTCAGCTGCACTGGCTGCAAACAATCGCCCCAAACCAAACGCAGAGGTATAATCAGTTCATTGTCTCCGCCTTGCCAAGTTACATCTGACCCTTGGAAATCCAGTTGGGAACGTTATTTTAAATGCCATCTTGGGTAAGACACATGCAGAGAGCAAAAGCATGCTTTACATGGAAATGTTTACAAAATATTAAACCTTTCAGGGGAAAAGCCACTCCTAAAATAAGCATTTAAAAAAAATCATATAAATTATTAAGGGAAAGATAATCTGGAATAATTGAAAAATACTCCATAGTTAGAATACTAGTAAGCACTGAAAAAAATAGTTATTTATGAACCTCTTTTTTCAGCTTACACAACTACTGTGGTGCAAACAGCATAAAACTGTTAGTTGCCGGAAATTAGTCTGAGAAGAACATGTCATAATTTGGTTGGAGGGGTTTTTTGACTTTAAAGAAAAACCAGTTTGGTGTGTTTTAGTAAATAAATATTTCAGTCAGTTTTGACTATTTTATTTAGCAAAATATTTTACCACTCGTAAAATAACTTTTAAAATGCAACCATGATCTATTTATTAAGAATGTTTTCCACAGTTGGAGACATACTGCTCCATGGTTTTAGTATTTAGTAAAGCAGCAATGATAACCTGACTGCAAATGTAGTCATACTCTGAAATCTAATGTGAGTCTTAGCTTCAAAATGGACAAATAAATATTTAATACAGTGATTGGGTGAGGACCATGCACCCAGTGAAAGCGTAGGCTGAATCCCACCGCCTCCAGGGACTGCTAGGGTTTGGATATGGACAAAGATGTCAGGAAATGCAATTTCCAAGTTTTTAGCTGCAGCCTTTTATCTGAACCAAATATTTTTTCTAACTTGCTCATGTGCTTCATACTTACAAACATCTCAGTTATGACTCTTGGATACAAAAATAGTATGGTTTTAGCACCTGTATTCAATCATATTAGAGTTACAACACTGTTGGGGGGTGGAGGATTTACCTATTTTTTTCCCAACAATTTGCAAGGCATAAAACACTTTGCATGTGACAAAATAGCTCTTTCATTCATTAATTATTTCCTTTAGCATTACGTTCTGGATGCAGGTGGGTAGTGATCTGTCTGTAAAGCATTCAGTGTTATCAAAGTTATTCAGTGTTATTTGATAAGTCTCTTTCTGGGATTTTAAGTATCTTCATAATCATGGATGTGATGTAGCCTATGGGAAGCTCTGTAGCTAGCTCTGAAAACAGAACAGCAACAAAGCATCTCAGCTACATTGTAAACATGTAACTATTTTCTTATTTTAGAATAAAAACAATTTATCTTTTTCTCTCAAACCCTGTTGAGTGTTTTGGTAGAGGATGCACTCAAAATAGCTTTCTTTTTGGCAATTATTTTATTCTTTTAAGTGAATAATCTTTCATAGTCTACCAGATATACCACATTAATCATTTCTTGACATTTTTTTTCTAATTGACGTGTGTGTGTGTGTGTGTGTGTGTGTGTGTGTGTGTGTACATCCGCATGTGCTCTTCCATTGTTTCTGGAATTTTAAGGAGGTGAGAAGCACACAAACTGAAGAGTCTCTAATGGTTTGCTTGCTGTAGAAAACAGATTTATTTTTATAAAAATACACACTGTTTTCTGACCTAGTGTGAAAGATGCTGTATTTATACAAACGCTAATGTCAGAAACGCAGCTGTTACATTACTTTGTGCTTTTATTGGTGTGGTTTCCACCAGCTCCTAAACCCCTTGGATCACTCCTAAATGAAAGCCAAAGTTGCAGGCACAGCTTGGATGCATGCCTTTGGGTGTCCTGGACTGCAGTGGAATTTTTGGTGGTTGCAGCCATGATCAATAGGTGGATTTTTGGGTTTGGTTTGGTTTTGTGGAATTGGTTTTGAATAATGAAGGGAAAATGCAGAAATTGCATATTGAGACTTCAGTGCCACAGAGGAGGAGCAAGCAGACCACTGACATATCGCACTAATTTTGGATGATGACAAATCCTTTAATTAGGTGTGTGCAGTGTGAGTAACCCCATGGATAAGGTTGTTTAGAGTTTGTCGTTTTCCAGAGAGAAAAAAATAATAAATCAGCCTTGGAGAATTGCTTTATTTTAAGGTGGAAAAAGGACATGGGATTTTCATACCTGGTGCTTTAGTTTTTCTCTACTTGTTCTCTTTTTTTTTTCCCCAACACTGACCTTATCCTTGTGAATCTCTCCTCTTGTGTTTTTCAGCACCTGATAGCTCTGCCTCGAGGCTGATGGCTGTGTTCAGACCCCTGCAATAAACTCTGAAGAGGTAGGATACATGGGATATCTCAGTATTAAAACAAATGGCCCTTTTTCTCGTGTCATTGTGCAATTTGTAGACATCGAGAAATGCCAGGGAACTTGACAAGTATTTACATGTGCTGATGCTGCCACTAGCCCACTAAGCTTCACCTTCCCAGGGAGGTTATCCCTGTGCCAGGAGAGGCCCTTATCCCAGGGCAGCTTGTCCTCCCTCCTCCTCCATGTCCCAGGAGCCGACAGCCTGTCAGTGTCTGCCTCTTGGGATGTGGCAGTGGCAGCTTGCTGACATGGATGTTGGCTGATCCCAGGATCACCTTTTTATGCTGTTCTTTGCCTTTCCTCACCAACTGAAGCCCAAAACCAAGCAGTGTGCCCAGGAAGTAGTGTTTGCAAAGGCTGATCACTGCCAGGAAAGTTCTGTGATGGAGGGTAGAGGAGGGAGAGAGAGACTATTGGAGTCAGTTGTTGGGAAGCCTCATCTCCATTCACCTCTTGCTCTGACTGAGGCATAGTCAGAAACTGAAAAGACCAATTCAGTTGACAAATAGAACTTGGATCCCTGCAAAGGACCCATATTTTCCTCCTGCCAAATCTTTGAAAGATCAGAAAAAAAGTTTTGCTCTTATTGCCTTTAATGCACCCCTTTCCATCCCCTACTTCGGGACACATATATGTAATCTTCACTCATACTGAGAAAATGATGTTGGAAAAGCCAAGACCATGCCTGATGTAATGAAGAATCCTCTTATAATGGTGACCATTTCTCATTATGAAAAGTTCTGGTTATGCTTTCTGTACAAAGATGTACTGTTGCACTAAGTGTAACTTTACTCCTCATCTTACCCCATGTTGTTATTTTATCTCAGTATGTTTTCATTGATCCATTAAAATAGGAAATACTTCTGAACAGCTCCTCTCATTGAGTTCAGATTCTTGAATTCAAAAGTGGATGCTGATTTTAGTTTTTGCAATGAAAGTTTTTAAGAACATAACCAATTAAGTTCAAAATAGTTACTCTTTAGAAAGCATTTAGCAATCTAAAACCTAAACTTCTGTAGAATTTTGCATAGTACTTCACTACTTGGTGCACATCCATGTGGACTAACTGCACAATGAAATGTCTAAGCAGATGGGTTACTTTATACAACACTACTTGAAATTAATTTAATTCTATTAATGCAGAAATCATGGAACTGCCTGATAATTTCTGCTACACACAGGAGTTTAAGGATATTTCTAGTGTGAACACAAGTAGTTCTTTGAGCAAGGGTTCTTTGAGGAACTGGGGACAGGACTCCTTTTGATTGCTTCGTTTGTTTGTTCCTTCACTGAAGTTCAAGTCAAAGGCACACACAGAACAGCTGCACCTGACAAAGAACATTTTGAATTCCTTGGCCCTTCCAGAGGTAGTGGAAAGGAGCACAGGAGCCGCAGGCCTGTGCCATATAAGAAATATCTCCCTTGCCAATATTGTTGTGCTGTATTTCACACCCGTTGCCCCCTGTAAGAACGGGATATTTTGTACACTTAGCAATACCAAACCTAAACAGAAGTGGGTTGAATTGTGACCATGGTTCTCCTGTCCCAGTGCACTGTTCTGTGGCACTCAGCTGGATTGTGTGCAGGAGCTGAAAGTCGCTGGAGTGGAAGCTGGAAGGGTGTGATGGCACATGAGGGCCTGGAGATGAACTCAGGGTAGGAAACTGGTGAGACACAGGAGAAAAATTGTTTCTTTCCTTGTATCAAGGTCTAGGTCAGCCTGACCCCTCCATGTCCTTCCTGCTGTCACCACATTAGCACCAGCTTTGACACTGAGAGCTGACCTGTGAGACGGTGCAACCACAGACTGAGAATGAGTAAATAAAAGTGTGGCAGAGAAATATGTGGGAAAGGCAGTGAGGGGATTGCCAGCCATATAAATTTCATATATAAATTGTTTTTTCTTAGAAGGGACATTTGCACATGTTGTGTTTAGCGGACTTGTATTTGCCTGACATGCAAGAGAGTTAGGTGTTGTATATAGTCCCTCTGGGATTTTTTTGACATAACCAAAGGATTTTTACTTTGCAGGGAATGTTAGCCTGGAATGTGGCCAGGTCTGACCACTCTGTGTTAATTTTGGATGTCTGAAGGGGAGATGCCATGCTTGGTTGGGCTCCTTCTGGCATGTCTCGTGGGGAGTGTTCTCTCTCTTCCCTTGGTGAGGTCAGAGGGCTGCTGCTGGAGGGGAAGCTCTAGCTAGGCACTTCTTATAGTGTGGAGGGATCACTCAAAGAATAATTGCCATGAAGGATTAATACTGCATTTTAATTACTTTTAATGGTGATGACTCTGGTTCTGCAGTACTCTTTCTCTATGTGCATCTGGTGCTAGAAAATTTTAAATTGCACAAGAAATACAATTGAATAATTTCCTCTCAAATGCATTTTACAATGCTTCACCTAAAAATAGGTACTTCTAAACAATGCAAAAATGAACCAAAACCAAGAACCAAATGTAGCTGGCTTTTTTCTGATGAACATGCTTTCTTTATATAAGCTTCCAGGTGTACATGCTCTGGATTTATTGTTGCTATCCTGTTTAGCAGTATGGTGATACCAACCAGAGAAACTGCTTTTCATGCACTTTTTGCATTAATCTAGCTCTTTTATGACTTTCTCTAACTTGCAAAATTTTCTGTTTCCTCAGAAGGGCAGGAATCTAACAGAAAAGTAATTATCTGCCACAGATACTTTTTTTTTCCTAAATAAAGAAATACACTAGTTGCAGTATTCAGTCCAGAATCAGTGGCACAGTTTGAGGATCAGGTAATTTGTCAGAATAGCAACAGGGAGTCCTCAGGTGACATTCACTTGAGGTTACAGCTTCAAATCTATGTAAGTTTCCAGACTTTGGAAAATTGTAGTATTCCATTGCATAAGAAACATGTAAAATATTTTTAGGGAGTTAACACTTACTGGCACTCTGATCTTTGCACAGCAAAACCTTTGGTAACCAAAGTAACTGGTGTTAAAATGTTGAGACTAAAGTAGGTTGTATCAGCATTTCTGTCAGCATTGCATAACTCAAGGTGACTCATAAATCTGGTTATGCCACCAGTGCCTTGTAGTTAAATGTACCATGGGTTTAAGTATCTGGAAGATCATTTCACAGGTATAATTCCCACTGGCAGTGAGTGAGGCCCAGCTGCATGCCTGGAGTTCTGGTACTGGCAGAGGAAAGCTGTGGAGATTGTATGGTTCCATTCCTGCAGGGAAGTTTTCCACCTGCCTCTACAGACAGTGTGTCCATCCAAGTAGTTCCCAGCTGCAGAGGCCAGTGAGAGATGCTGTCACACTTCACCAGAGCATGTCAGATGTCCAGACATTGGTCTGAGTAAGAGTGTCAAAGGTTCTCTTGTTTTTGTAGTTTATTAGTTCTTGAAAGAATTTTAAAACAGAAGAATGAATTCACTTGCTAACTGCTAACATTTTCTGAGCACTTCTGAATAGCTGCTGGCTACTGTCTTTGGATATAATGATGGAGTTCAGGCAAGTTCACCAACAAGTGTATTGGAAAACTTTATGGATGTATAAAGAACATGTGCTGTCCTCGCTGATGGTGTGTACTGGCCTTTGCAGCCTTCTGAAAGCAGAAGATGCTTTAGTAATGTTATTTTATAGACAATATACACAAAGAACATCCTCTGGCACTTCAAAGTTGGTAAATCTACACCCTGAATGGAAAGTTACAAATATGCACTGTGCCTTTAGCCTCCTGATGTGCCTTGAAACTTCTATGTCATGGCTAATTTCTGCCTTCCAACTAGTAGTTGGCAGGGAACACTGAGAGCTCCTCTTCAGAATCAATGCTTGATGGATCTGTCACTAGCAGGCTGCTCTGCAAAAATTCCATGTGAATTGGGCATGCAAGTACATCTGAGTTCTGCTTAGTAGAGGGCAAGTGGAAAAGGAGTTTGAAATGGCTCAGCTGTAGAGGTGTCGCCTCTGGTTCAGCCTCCCAAGAAGATAAAGAAACCAGAGGCTTGGGGAACTCTATTCTGTGGAGTTTAGGGCATCTCAGCAGAAACTCTTCTAATGTAAGATTGCACAAATTAACACTGTAAGTAAGTTGCAACCTCAGAAAGACATAACACATGATAAGGTAATGGGTGGCAGGACATAGACAGAGTGACCTGCATAAAAATTGACTTTAGTTCCGTAGTTTTGGGTGCACCAGAGAGCAAGGAGAGTGAGCCTAAGCTGACCAAAAAGTGAGGTGGGAGAAAGCTTGGTTAGTAGGCAAGTGGTCACTGACAGTCTAATCCTTCTGGCTGAGGATACTCTGGCCAAGGCCTCAAGGATTTTCATGGGCCCAAGTAGGTGGAGAAAGCTCCAGGAGAGACCTTCTACACATCATGTTTATAGGCAGAAAACAGAGATCTTTGCAGGTTCAACATCATAACTTCCTTGTCTGAAATAATGCTGTTTATTTACGATCTTGTATTTTGGGCAGGGGATGTTTGATGCATAGTGTGGTTTTTTTCAGAAACATTCTGTCACTTGGAAAATACTGCAGTACCTTTCAAAAGCTGTTTTTGTCAATTTATAAACGGTTACATTCAGCCCTTGCTGATAAGAAAATAGTCTGATATATGAAAAAAAACACAGTACTGCATTTTCCTTTCTAAATAGTAGGTGAACATTTATAGAAAGCCCCTTCCATTAGTTAAATAATAAATAAAGAGTTGCATGTTTTCCTTCAAATGAAACATTTTAATTGTTCCTGATCATCTCAAGCAAATGCAACTGTTACAGTGATAGCTCCAAATATCAGCCTCACACAATCAACATAAAAGGGCATTATTTGCCCAACTGTGCTGAAAGTACCACACTTACCTAAGAAGAAAATACTAAAGGGTAGAAAATAGTTTTTTTAACTGATTTTATTTTATATTGTGTTCCAGCACTAATCTTATGATTAGTTTTGACTTATATTACAAAAATAAAATCTTGATGTTTTCAGGGAGCACTCTTTGATTAGCTGCATGGTTGTTATAGCTCTGTTCTCCTTCCTCCCTCATTTATATTATATTTGCCAATATTTGGATACTTTAAGCTTGAAATAAGAACAGGTAACACTAAATCACACACCTCTTGAATTAAAGGGACTTCTGAAGTCAGAGATTAGTTCCATATTTAGTTACTAAGCTTGTTTTAAAGGCAGCATTTTAATTTATTTCTTAGCCTCTCCTTCTTCTGCAAAGATTCAACACATCCCCCAAAACACTGCTCCTGCTCCCAGCCTTGCCCTGTATTGTATTTCTCCTCATTAATATCTGTACATTTTCCAAAGTGCACAGTACCACAGCAGTGCCCTAAAATTCAGAAGAGACCTCAAGTACTCCTGTAATACTAATGAATATCAGTAGTAACTTTTGGAGAGCAGGTAACAGATAACTAATGGCAACTAAATCAATTTTTTTAAAAAAGTGACTAGAAGTCGAAAATAATGCACTGTACTTTGCAGTCTTTCATACCTTGACCACTGCCTTGGCCAGGTTTTTGTTGAAGTGGAAGATGTTTACCCCACAATTGATACAAACAGCCATTTTTCCATTAAAAAGTTCCTTTCTTTTGCACAATGTCTGTGTAAGTGTTCAAATATCCACCACGGAGCCTGGAACTAGGTATTGGCTGATGATGACTTAGAAACAAGTATGAGCTTGCAGTCCTGAACCACATGCTCTGCTTTTCCACACCAGATGGTTAAACTGAATGACAGCTCAAGCCTGGACACTGTCTTCCCCCCAACAGACTGTATCAGACCTGTGCTCAGAGGGGTATTTGCCCCCAGCCTTGTCCCTGCACAGCCCAGGTCCCAGGGTGATGTGAAACAGCCTGATCCTCATTGAGTTACCAGTGTTTAGACCAGCCCAGCAAAGGAACTCCTCTGAAATCTGGAAAGAGAAGGGTGGGGAAGCTTCTTCTGTAGTTTGCTTCATACAGGTTCTGCTTTGTCACTTTAGTAGCCTTTCCCTCTGCAGTTGAACAAGGGTTTCATTGTGTAAGAAACTCTGTCATGGTTTCACCCCAGATGGAAACTCAGCCCCATGCAGCCGCTCACTCCCTCATGCCTGTAGGACACAGGAGAATCAGAAAAAAAAGTGAGAAAAAGTGAGAAAACTCACGAGATGAGATGAACACAGTTTAATAGGGAAAGCAAAAGTGTGTGCACAAGCAAGGCAAAACAAGGGATTCATTCCCCACTTCCCTTGGACAGGCAGGTGCTCAGCCATCCCAGGAAAGCCGGGCTCCATCACAGGTCACAGTGACTTGGGAAAACAAACACCATCACTCCAAATATCACCTCCTTCCTCCTCCTCCTCCCCCCAGCTTTGTATAATGGAGTGACACCTTAGGGTCTGGGATGTCCCTGTGGCCAGTTGGGGTCAGCTGCCCTGGATGTGTACCCTCCCAACACCTCCCCAGGTGCCCCCCAGGCCCTCCCTGGTGGGGTGAGAGAAGAGCAGAAAAGTCCTTGGCTCTGTGCATGCCCTGCTCAGCAGTAACTAAAACATCCCTGTGTTATCAGCACTGTTCCAGCACAAATCCAAAAGACTGACACTACCAGCTGCTGGGAGGAAATTTAATTACCAGACAAAACCAGTACAAATCCTGAGTCTTTTCAAGTCCTGAGGAGTAAGGTGTGTGAGTGGGGAAAAGATCAGACTTGTGGCCCCATGACATTCACATCCTGACACGTTTTCCCTGTATCCTCTTGGCAGCCCTGGGTATCCTGCTGAGCCTCAGGTGGTTGGTGCAGTGTCCTCATAGTGTGTGGGCTGCTCTGGCAGGGTGCTCCTGGGCAGAGTTGGGGCCAGCCGCTCTCTCACCTCCTGCTCCTGGCACTGGAGTGGTTGGCAGAGGGGATGGAGCCATTCCTCAGGTGCTGCTTGAGCCACTGAGGTCACTTCAGGTGAAGGAAAACATCCTAAATGGCACACAGCCTAAGGAGTGGTGCGAGAGCTCAGCGAGGGGAAAGGGAAAGGGAAAGGAAAGGGGAAAAGGAAGGGGAAGGAGAAGAGGAAGGGGAAGTGACCTGAAACTCCCAAGGGACTCACAGTTATCATGACATCAGGTTCTCCGTGCCCTTTATTAGGGAGGGTGCTGGAGGGTGGAAAATATTTTAGAGACTTTTTTATTTTACATTTATTTATGCCTGTTTCCCCTCATGTATAACTTTAGGCCTTTTTGTACCAAAGCTCCCACGAAGCTGATCAAGGGAAGAGGTGACCCCACCCTGTTGTAATGTTGAAAATACACTTATTCAGTTGAATATACTTTGAAATACTGGCAAAGCAGCAGCCTGCACAGTTCCGGTGGGAAGCAGTTCAGGTGGTGTCTGAGGCTGTATCCTCTACAGTTCAATAAATCAACAACTCATAGTGCAATTAATATTCCTCTGGCATTGAAATACACCTCAAAAACAGAAGCTGTTGTTTCAAAGGAATGCAGACTTGCTTACCATGTACTCTGATGGAACTGAATAACTGACCAATAACTGGACTACTTTTATTAAACAAACCTCATGCATATGGATTTTTTTAATCTTAAAGTTTTCTATTTACAAAATGCTGAGCTCAATATGGTGAGCATAAGAAGGTGATTTTTTAAATTATTGTTATGGGGAAATAGCAACGTAAGAAAAAATACTTCTAGAGAATTTTGTCTTTTAAATATTTTCATTGCAGAAAAGGCATACAGAGATTTTCCATTAGAAATAATCATGCACTAACTCAGAACTTTGGGGGGAAATTTAGATTGAACTGTTATATGTATTTTTTTAAGGAAAATGTTTTAGTCAATAAGGCGATGAAGTTAGTGTGGGTTTTTTAAATTAATACTTGTTAACTACTCTGCAGAGGAATAACTTTTAAATGCTATTTCTGCAACTAAAATTTGAGCTTGTATATTACAAATATTTGAGTTTTTTACTTATTTTGCAAAAAAGGCTGTTGCTCAAAAGGCATTAGAATCAAAGTCCTTGTTTTTGCTAAGCTCACAACACGGTCAGGCCCAAGCTCAGAGTCCCTGTCCACTGCTGCCTCGAAGTTCAGGAATTCGGATAACTTCAAACCACACAGTATTATGCTCCAGGTTCTTTAAATGACAAATGAAATAATTTCTAGGAGTTTTTAAGTGGGGAGTGGGATTTTATCTGAAGTGAACAGAAAATATGGGCTATAAAAGCTTCAATGGACATTTTTCAGTTATTGCCCTGGTCTCCCCCAACTAATGGCAATTTTCTGTTCATTTTCTGAAAACTGCATGTGCAGACAGATTTTTGAGCCATCTGTAGTGGCTCCAAATCAGAGAATTTTCTGCAAAGCAGTCAAGTTCCAGAGGAACTGGTCCGTGGTTCAGGCATGTCGTGGTTTGAGCTCCCTCCCACCCTGAGATCTGGGTCCCTGTCAGCATCTCTACAGAAGCAGCACGTCCTGTGTTCTGCATGTGGAACAAATAATGCATGAATGTATGAAAACTGCAAGGCTTTCTCTGCTGTGAGGAACATGCTGAACACAAATCAGTGTGTCTCCCATTGGTTTTCCTCAGTTAAGAAAAAAATCCCTCCCATTTTATAGCTTCACATCTTGATGTTATAAAATGTAAAGGTGGGCAAGGCATTTTTGGGTTATGCCAAGCTGTGGTTGGTGTGTTTCCTCAGACTGTGCTGTGAAAGAGCTGTAATTCTCACTAGTCTTCATTCAATGAGATTTAATCATAGCAAATTCTAAATACGCTTAGATAAGATGGCAGTTTTTGGATTAAAGATAATGCTATCTTAAAATAGCAAGGCAGGAATATAAAAGCAAATCTAGAAAAGCCAATAAGGCATGAATCATTCAATAAAATAAGATCTAATGGTAGGAGTGTATTATGGTACAGTTCAAGTAATCTTTGATGTATTTTTTTCCATTACCTGTTAGATTTTGTATGTAAATTCAATAAATTACAGCTCCTGGAAACACTTTTATTTGCTAGATCTCCATCTGCATGTGAGAGCTTTAGTCACAAGTGTATTTAGATTGGGAGAAGACCAATACAGATTTATTTTACAGCACACACAATCCTGGGAGTCCCATGCAAGCTTGTGCACGAATTCCTGACAGATGTATCTGTATCAAAACAAGCAGGCAGAATGTGCTTGGCCACTTCTTTAAATGTCAGGATACCCTTAAAAGTGCAATTTAATTAACACTGATTTCACCACTCCAGCTCATTTTTCACTCTATATTTTAAAATAATTCAAAATTTAATCTATTGAAAATTTTAAAAACCATGGAAGGTGTCTTTGAGTGACAGCCTGCATGGTTTATGGGGAGGAAACTAATGACATACAACAAAATGCAGAAACATTGCTTCTCATACAGTCCTATGCTACAAATAAATTCATCAACCAAAATCCACATTTCAGTAACAATGTTGTGACAAAAAGAAACCACAGCTAGGAAATAACACTTGGCTAGGTTGGTTTACATTTGGGGGTGGTTGATTCTGACTTTTTTAATCCATTGAACAGAGGAATGTCTGGGGGTTTATCCCACTTCTTCCATTATTTTTCCACTTGGTATCAGCCTTACTTTCTGAGAGTATATGTCTTGTTCTGGAAGATATGAATACTGCTGTTACAAGGCTTACATAAGAACAGCATGACTTTTGTGTAGAGCATTACCTGCAGCTGAGTGTTGGAAATGACATTAAGAAGGAAGCTCCAGTAC
This sequence comes from Rhabdornis inornatus, assembly GCA_013397075.1. NCBI lineage: Eukaryota > Metazoa > Chordata > Aves > Passeriformes > Rhabdornithidae > Rhabdornis > Rhabdornis inornatus. Next base: position 1,545,161 of record VWZS01007432.1, on the reverse strand, counting down.
TTTCTCATCTCCTAAGCTCCTTTTTTTTCTACTTGCCTTTTCACCTTTCAAAATTAAGTGTCCATTGTGAACATCGGAAGTTTAACTCTTAGTTTCCTTGCTTTTTCATCAATAAATCACTTACCAGGTTCATTTTTCTCTTAATTATGAGAGTATATGGGGGTGAGTTGTACCTTCTCCAAAGAAACAGATTTCTGTAAATTACAAGTTTTATCAGAAGTAATCCATCATTCTGTAGGAAAACAAAAGAGCTGCTTTCACATTCAGGTTCTTCTGTTTGATTTTGTTGCTTTTTTTCATTGAAAATGCTCACACATTAGCCAACAGTTCCAGTTGCTTTAGGACTTTTCTTCTACCTAGGTCATTTAGGATTCCAGAATGTGATTGTAGCAGTTTTTCATAAGTATATTTCTCGTGAAATAGAAGTCCTGAGCTGAGGCAAGAATGAAAAAAATACTTTGTAGGTAGGAACTTGAAGTTTCCTTTCTCTAGATCAGAAGAATGCCTTCAAAATAATATTTGAGTCCTTTACAGATTTTGTTTGGAGTATTTTTATGGTTTTTCTCCTGGAATCATTTCTTCCGCCTTGGTCAAGCTTGCCCTGAGCGAGGCTGGTTTCAGGTTATAACAGCATGTCAAGAATATTTCACCCCAAAAGGCCACCACCATTCCATTGAGAAGATGCTGGTCTTTGTGTCTGAAATAGCAACATTTTGCCCATTATTATCAGAGTTTCAGTAATTTGTGTCTAGTGTATATTCAGGCAGCTGTTTGCTCTTCACCAAAACATACCATGAGTCCTCTGGAAGGTGCCATCTGACCACACTTAGTGCAAGTTGCTGTTGGCATCATTATGATGCAATGTAGAAGCTTACTGTGCCAAAGACTCAGCTGCCCTTTGGGGCTCAAAGTCTCCTGTGCTGTGCAAGAAGGAATTTATGGTACAATCTCTTCGCAGTGAGTTCTTGCCAGACTCATTCACCTAGAAAAACTATTTTCTTTCTAAATGCTCTCCCATTTAACTGTGCAAGGCGTGTTGCCTGTGATTTCTGGATTTATCCCGTTCAGAGGTTTGCTTCCAGAGGTGTCTGAAGGCTCCTCTAAAAGTTAGCATAAGCATTCATGTTATTACAGGTTTCTTTGAGTTATGAGTTTCTGCTCTAGGCACATTCAAAACCCTGAAAATACTCAAGAAGGATGAAAATTCAGAAGAAGCTGAAAAAAGTGTTACTGGAACAATAATCCAAAATAACCACAAATTCAGCCAGTAAATGCACTGTGGCCTTCCCTGCTGCCCTGACCTGGATCCTCCTGCCTCAGGCAGTGTGAAAGGAATGTGCATTCACTGCAGCCTCCCAGTCTTCCTTTTGTGCCAGAGGAAAAGGAAACCTGACTTTGGCCTTTCAGGTGGTTTCAGTGGTCACTTGGTAGTCCTTGCCCTCAGTTCAGCACATGCAAGTGAGCCCATGTGGACCCTGAGCTGTCACCAGTTACAGGAGCTGTGGATCTCAGCTAGTGCCCGCTGTGTCTGCTTGGAAACAAACCAGCAATGCTCAGCAGCCCATTACACCCCCCTAAAGTATTGCTGGAATTGCCAACTGTACAAAATTTATGAGTTAAACCTTCCCCTATCTTAATATTTACTTTAAAAGAAGATATTAAAGGATAGAAAATAGTTTTTAAAATTGATTTTATTTTATATTTTGTTCTAGCACTACAACACTAAGAAAACCAGTTTTATTAACCTGGGATAATGGAAAATGCTCCCTAACCTCCTAGTGCCTGGAAGTGCTTGCTTTAGAATTGTGCCTTATATAGAACAAAGGGCATGTATTTGGCAGAAATCCACAAGGGCAGGTATTTGACTTTTTGTTTTTAACACACTGAAATTATAAGTTGGTTAATGTTGGTTCCTCCTTGGAACCAACCAACCAACATGCTCCTTGGTTGTGAGCTCTGACAAGGGTTTGCCCCTGCCAGTGAGATCCAGGGAAAAGGTGCTTCCAGCACACAGTGCCAGTGTCTGTGGTGCTTTACCAGGAGTTTGGGCTCCCAGGATGGAGGGGACATTTGTGCCAAAATATTACTCTTAAAATGGGGGTAGTATCTCTCCTTTAGCTCATGGGATTTCCGTGAATATGGATTAGAGGATTTCTGAGAAGCATCCAAGGACCACAGTGGTAAATAGTGCCACAGGAAAACCTTGTAATTCAGGCTCCAATGGGTAGTTTGAGAAGCATCCAGCAAACAAGACACGGAACTGCACCTTGTTAGTGAGGAGAATACAAAATAGGGTAGCCACGAATGTTGGCATTGTTTTGTTTCATCCAGTTCCTGAAGCTGGGCCCCAGCTGGAAAGATGGAAGGCCCACTAGTGAGAATTGTACCGTGCAAACAAGGGCTGTATACAAGAAATGCTGCTTGCTTCACAGCAGATTTTATTCCTGTTTTTCTCTACTTGATTCTATACACTTTAATCCTCTTTGAACAAGATTAACCCTTGTTTCAATATAGTTTTGACATGTGTATGCATGTGTCTGTGTATCAGTGCACATGCTTGAGCAAGTTGTTTTTTGCAAGTTAGGTGAGGGGATTAATAGCAAATGGCATGAACAGAGATATTATCCTGTAGCAGTCTACTAAGATCCAAATGAGTCATCAGGAGGAGTGGAATATTCTGAACCATCCCACAGTGCTACTTGAGCCATCTGATGGCAATAAGAAGATAATTCTCTATTTCAAGCATCTCCATAAACAACACAGTTGTTGGTGATTCCGTCTTTTCCCTTGACAATGTCCTGCCTTGTCAGCACTGTCTATTCTCTACCTGCTCCCATTTGCTTCCCCAGCCAGGACAGTCAGTTTCTTTTTGCAAATAGTTTTAGCTTCCCTGTTCAGAAAGAGTCTATTCGCACTTCTGCACACAGCTTGCCTCCCTTGCTCCGCCAGTCTCCATCACTTTACTGATGCCTTTCTCCATTCTTTTCCTTCTATTCTGGTTTAATAGTTTTAGTTCTTCCATACTGATATCAAGCAACTTGCACTAGGATGCCCCAGGAGAGACATTAAGAGCAGAGGATGGTGGTTTTGTGGTGCCCAGGAGGACAGTTCCACCATCCCAGATAGAATGACAGAGCTCTGGTGTCAGACAGGTTTGTCTCCATCTCACCAGCAGCATGGTTTGTGGAAGTGAGGGCTTTCAGATTTTCTCTGTCAAACCTCAGGAAGCCCTGTACACAAGCTGAGGCTTTCTCACCTTGGCAGCCTGGCCAGAGTGAAGCAGCAAACTCCACCTCCTTACCCAGCCATTCCCATCCTAACCCCTGCTCCAAACGTGGGCAAGCAGGAGCTCCTCAGAGAAGAGGTTTCCGTCATTTGGCAGCATGTCCAAACAGTCTTCGATAGGCTCCTCAGAAAAGTCTAAGCTGTTTGGCTGAAGATTTTCAAACAAGTCATCCCCAAGGCGCACACCTGGTTTCAGCCAAACAGTTGAAGTTTGGCAAACTCTTTAACCAACTGAAAATGTAGTCTTCCAATAGGAGGTGTCTGGCAATCATTCCACCTGGCAGTTATGCCAGCCCCACCTCTCATTTTTTGGATCATTTAATAAAGCAGTCAAGAATTTTAAGGGAGTATTTTTTCTATTAGAATTTAATAATATACAACCATGCTGCTTCCTCATACCCCTTTGAGCTACAAACCATAGATAGAGAATTTCAAACCAGCATTTGGAGTTTGGAATCACTAGCCAATTCCCATAGGCTTCATAATACTGGGAAGTTTGTAATTGAACATGTAGAGAAAAAATGAGAAAAAATATGCTAAAATTGTTACTTACTTTTCCATCTTGAATACCCTCAGTATACCTTTAATTATTTTAAAAGCTTGTTTTTACATGTTGTGAAAATTATTTTATAAATGAGAAATTAAAGTCTTACTGCTATATTCCATCCTTGAGTTTGACTGTTTATTGTGTTAGCTCTGACAATGCCTCGCTGCTTTAAACCAGAGAAAAGCAGTAAAGGACACTGAAAATTAAGAACTTTTTAGTATATGCAACTTTCACTTATACAAATTATTTGGTATTTGATCTTGTGACAACACTGAGCAAACTTTGTAAGAGAGGAGAAGGCTTTTGTTCACTTTGACTTGAGTATTTATTAGTATTTTTGTAGCTAACAGATTATATCCTCCAAAGAATTCTCTAGCCTCTAAAGCCAAACATGTATGTAAAGAACTGGGGCCTGCCTTTCCAAGACTTTATGGGCTATGGTTTGCTTGGTCTGCACTTCGCTTTTTTGTTGGACGCCAACTCAAATGCAAAATCTTCAGGTGTAACAAGTTGCTCTTCATATTGCATGGCAGAGTATGCTTTATTCTGATCTGTGAAGGGATGAAAATGTTCCTGACAGTGGTAGTCACAGCATGACTTCATTGAATTGCCCAATGTTGCTTCACCTATTACAAGGATAAACAGATTACACCCAGTAAAAACTTTTATAGAATGTCAGCAGTAGGAATTAAAAACACAAAACTTCGTCATCCCTGATCAGCCCACTGCTGTTTCAGCTCTCTCCAAGTCACCAAATGCTTTGGAGGAAAGGGGAAGACTCTGACAAACACACATCTGTTAATATGCAGATGGGGAAAATTGCTAATACAAGTTATTATTATCTAGCAGGTCCTAAAAGTGGGGGTCTATAAAGGAATTTGTGTCTGTTTGCAACCTGTCCTTTCTGTCATTGGGCAGCATTTCGATGGATGTGCTGATTAGTGCTAGTGGGATTACAGCTGCTCAGGATGAATTTGGTACCGTGCTGCAGACTGAGCATGCTAAGGAGATGGAGCATACCTGGCCTGATTCGTGCCTGGGTAAATTCTGCTTGCTGGAGCCACCCAGCAGGTGACAGCCAGAATTCATAGTCTGCAAAAAAGGGGGGTTAATAAGTCAAATGAATGTGTGCTTGGCTTCACAAAAGAAGGTGCTTATTTTAGTGCTCAGTCCATCTATTCTACACACCCTCCCAGCCAAATAAACGGCCTGTCTGCAGAAAACACTGGGAGTGATGCTAAGTAATAACCAAGGGAATTAAAGATTAAATGGGAATAAATGGCCAAACAGTCACAGGTGAAATTTTGGATCAACTGGATGTAAAACAAGGGAAGGATTACAAAAGGACCAGGGTTAAGAAGGCGAGTTGGGGCAGCAAACAGGGGGCAAGGCAAGGGGGTTGCCGGGCTACGGGTCGGGTGGTCCGCCCCGCGCGTGCCCGCCGCGCGCCTCCGCGTCTTTGTGCGCGCCCTCGGGCCCCACGTGAGCGCGCCCCGAGCCAGGGCCCCCTCGGCCGCGGCTCCGCGGAGCGGCGGGTGCCGTGCGAGCTCTTCGCAGCTTCACTTCCCAGCCAGCGCCTCCGGGAGCGCTCAGACATCCCAGCTCTGCCCGAGACAAACCCCGGCCCTGTGACAGGGGGAGCTGGGTGACCGAGTCCTCGGGGGAGACACAACATCTGAAGTTGGAGCGCTCTGAAAAATGGTTGTTAAATATTTTGATTACTGTATAGAGCGTATTTATTACTCCCATTTCTGTATGAGGATCTGCGATTCCGCCTGCGAGTTAATCACAGCATTGCAATGGAAATATTTTCATGATTTGGAGCACTCGGATGATTTTAAATTACGCATTTCGTAGGATTTTAATTGTAATATCTTTTTATATAAGTAACCTTGTAAATACTCTTTTAACCTCACTGCATGAGAATACTTTAATTTACAATCGCGGTAAAATTTACAGATTTTTTTGGGGCAAGGTTTTTTCCCAAATGAAAAGCTGATGATGAGCGGATTGCAGGAAATTCTGCTCATTAGTCGGCGGCTCTGGAGAGCCTGTGCCAGAGGCCTCACGTGGTCGCCCAACGACACGCAAACAGCAGAATTAATTAATATTCCCGGCGAGTTCCCGGGCGCGAAGGGGTTAACGCGGCCGGGCCCGCGCGGGCCTCCCTCACTCGCCCCTTTCTTTTTTCCCTCCTTAATTAATCATGCGCTGCTCCGCAATTTCAATATGGAGATGGCGAGCAATTATTAATGAGCCCGCGGGCTGTCCCGCGGCGCCTCTGGACGAGCAGTGGCCGCTGCGCCCCGGTGGGTGTGAAACCTGCGCGCACAAAGGCTCCTCCTCACCGGGAACACGCCCCAAATCCATAAATAAATAACGAGGGAAGGGCTTTTGTTCGTCGGGCCGATGGCACATGACCTTGCGGCTGAGCCGCGCTGCGCCGTGCCCGGAGAGGGGAAAGCAGGGGGTGCGGGCGAAGCGCCCGAGCCGGCGCTCCCTGGCAGGAGGG
>VWZS01007432.1:1287564-1538781 GCA_013397075.1 Rhabdornis inornatus | reverse complement strand
GGGGCGGGGGGGTCGGATTTAGCGGGAAATAATACAAATAACCCCCAGATCCAGCTCTGCCGGGCAGGAATGTGCGGGGGGACGGGGGTGGAGGATTTAACAGGGAAATAGCACAAGTCGTCCGCAGATGCAGCGCTTCGCCGCACAGCGCAGTGCCCCGCGCTGACCCCGCGCACAACATGGCCGTGTTCGCCCGGCCCCGCTCCCGCTCCTCCCCAGCCGGAGCGGCGGCTCGGGGGCTCCAGCGGCACCATCCCGCTCTCCTTACATATATTTTTTAAATTATTTATTTTTACTCCACCCACCCCCCATCTCTCTATTTTTTTGGGGGGGAGAGGGTTCTATTTTTTTTTTAAACTCCTTTCCTCCTCCTGCCGCTATGCCCGCTATCCACACCATGCAGTGCACGACTAGGTAAAAACCCCTAACGGTCAGCTACTTCCATTAGTCGGGTTGGTTTTTTAACAGAGCTTTGATAAACGAGGAGCAGCCCAAGGTGGGAGGAGGAAGCGCGGAGCGGAAGGGAGCGGGGATGAGCGGTGAGGGATAACAAAGAGTCAGGTGCAGCGCCGTACAGCTCCCTCACTGCCGCTCGNAAAAGAGGGGGGGAATCAGGATATGATAAACAGCACTGAAAAATGGCAAGAGGAAAATGTTTACTTTTGAATCCCTGGCCCGCTGCCAGGCTGGCGCTGGTTTTTAGGTTAGCAGAGGTTGGGAGGAAGGGCCAGACTGAGGCGGGGCTTGCTGCTNCCGGCCCCGCTCCCGCTCCTCCCCAGCCGGAGCGGCGGCTCGGGGGCTCCAGCGGCACCATCCCGCTCTCCTTACATATATTTTTTAAATTATTTATTTTTACTCCACCCACCCCCCATCTCTCTATTTTTTTGGGGGGGAGAGGGTTCTATTTTTTTTTTAAACTCCTTTCCTCCTCCTGCCGCTATGCCCGCTATCCACACCATGCAGTGCACGACTAGGTAAAAACCCCTAACGGTCAGCTACTTCCATTAGTCGGGTTGGTTTTTTAACAGAGCTTTGATAAACGAGGAGCAGCCCAAGGTGGGAGGAGGAAGCGCGGAGCGGAAGGGAGCGGGGATGAGCGGTGAGGGATAACAAAGAGTCAGGTGCAGCGCCGTACAGCTCCCTCACTGCCGCTCGTGGACGGCTCTGGTCTTTAAGCACTCCCCTCACAATTCAGTAAGAAAACGGGAAAGCCGCGGAGGCAAAAGCCGCGTTTGTGCCGGCAGCTGCAGCGATGGGAGAGGCGAGTGCATTGTGCGGGGAGCGGGTGATGGGCGGCCGTCCCAGCCCAGCCCGTCCCACGGGACAGCCGCGGGAAGGTGCGCCTGGCGCGGCCCCGCACGGCCGCACCCCGCGCTCGGACCGCGTCCTGCAGGTTTGCCGCATCGCAGCGGGACTCCCTCCCCGGGATGGATGTCGCCGAGGAGCGGAACGAACCGGGCGCAGAGACGGGGATTTCAGCAATGGNAAAGCTGCAAATTGCTGTTCTCAGCTTTTTTTCTCCTCTCCTCCACCCCCGCCCTCCCCCGAAAAAAGGCAGTGCTTTCTCTTAGGCTCTTAAAAATGATGCAGAATTTTAACCATCTGCTGTACCCGGAGCTCTTCGCTGGTGCTGCGCAGCTGAATTTTTGCAAAGGGAAGAAATTGCAAAGCTTTCAGAAATAGAAAACTGTTTGTAAGCATGTAAAATATTGTAGGGAATCCTTTCTTTGAAGAAAGATTCTATTTCATTACGGACTGAGAAGTGGGTATTAACAGAACTGAAACGTTTTTAGCCTATTGTGGTTTTTTAGCCAGAAGAGACACAGGTGTACTGCTCCATCACAGCTTTGCGAACAGCATGAGCAGTCGGAGACTCGGGAAGTGTACAGTGATGGGAGCTGATCATTTCTGTAACGCTGTTTTTTTTATTTCGAGGCTCGCTCTGGAAGTGTAGATGTAGCTGAATGCAGCAAAGTCATCCCTTTACCAGCTGTGTGTGTATATATAGGAGTAAAATTATTTAATAAGCAATATGGGGACTGGCAAAGGAACCATGTAAGTGCCATGGCCTCCTGAACTACCATAGTATGTCCAGTGCACAAAGGGACACTATTCCTAAATAATAAGGAATGAGGAAAAGGCTTTTGGATTGGTGAAGCTTAAAGGAGAAAGTAGAACGAGTCTTTAATATGGAATCCTTACTTCCCATAAATTAGATTAACTGTTAAAATGCCATGAACAGTAAATTAAATATTTCAGATGTTCATTAATCAGAATATAATGTTTGTCCAGAGTAAGAGCTAAGAAAATTGGAGGTTATTGACTCATAATTCATCTATATATTTAAGATCAATTTGCAAGAAAAGGAAAAAGAGATTGTAGTGGAATATTTGAGGCATGTAGTTCCTTTGAAAATGCAGTTTGGATTTTCTCTTTTAAGATCTGTCAATACCAGATTGTTACCTCAAGTCACTAGTTATTGTTTGTAACGGTGAAGACTGTATTTTCTTTAAATGAAACCTCTACAAATAAATATTAAGAAAAGCATTTACTTTCTGGAGCCAGTGTAGAGGCCTGGCTAAGTCTCTTCATCCAATTTAAATTTATTTTAAAAGGCTATATTACAGTGCAGATGTCTCATAGTCTACATACATTTTTTTATTTGTAAAGCTGAAGATTTGGAATGTATTTTGTCACCTGTTGCCTACACAGGACAAAAGAGGTGAGGGGGAAAGAAGATTTACTGATCATGCAGGCTTTTGCAGGGAACTTGTTCATCATTTCATTACCGGTTGGTAAAAACCAGCCACTTTTTTCCCTCTGCTTTTAGGTGCCCCAGAAAATCGTACAATATGTGTGCTTCAGACACTGCCAGAGAAGCATAATGAGGTGTTTAGTCACAGTTTGGATATGGTATTTGTAGAAAACAGTGCGGGAACTGTGGGCTGGATTTTCAAGGGAATAGTCCTTGTAATCCAAGGCTGCCTAAATCCCAAACTGGTATCCAGGCAATAGCGGCACTAAATTCTCTGTTTGCTTTTTGTTAGGCACTTGTCTGCTGAACACTTTCCTTTTCTTGCAAGAACTGCAGCATGGCTGCGCATTTTGATGGTGGGATTTGTTGGTTTGGTTTGGGGTTTGGTTTTGTTTTGTTTTGTTTCTTCTGTTAACCCTTGGATTTCTGTTCACTCCCTTTATTGCAGAGCATCTCCGTAAATAGGAATGCAGACAGTCTGGAGTAAGTGTGCTTTTCTGATATGGAATACATGGATGGGAGGGCTTGGAAGGGTTGGAATTTGTGGGCCAGTGAAATACTAATGTTGCTAGCATTTTCCCTTATTGTGTATTTGGATCTAGAAGTCGGTGGTGTAGTGGAACACTCTGGTATAAATGGCAGTCTTACCTAATATTCCGCAGTTTAGAGAACAAAGATTTCTTTGGGAATAATCATGTCTGTAAGACTTCAGTATTGATGTAGTCTGCAAGTCAATTATACCTATTTCACTGTATGTGCAAATACAGCATTATGCAGGCTTTGAGAATTCAGAATTGTATATTCGAAACCTGTTAGGATATACAACTATATGGAACTGCATACACCTTGACTAGTAGTGAAGTGTATCACTTGCTTATAGCAGTGTTTTCCTGTGAGTGTACAACTGTACATGAATAAATATGTAGAAGATAATGGTCTTACAAAATCATTTTGGATTTGGCGTTATTTAGTATACTACCTGTAAGGTATGTTGCCATCCCCTAACACACATCTTAACATAACCTCCGTTCTTGTTTTAGTACTAATTTGTTCTTTCAGCAAGAATAATAGCATGAATCTGTGGATTCAGGTTATAAATTTAGTTCTAAATTTAAATTAACAAGCAGATTATTTTAATATGAATTTCACAGTCTTAATGATAGTTAAACAAAAGTATCTTTGTGCAGTAATTTGCAAAAAAAATTGAGCTTAAGTTGCTGAACCCTGAATATTGTATTTCTGCTTTGTTGTTGAATGCTGGAGCTGGTTATTTGAAAATAAGTAGGGGTTTTCTGAGATATGGGGGAAGTTTGCTTTCTTACTTTTAATTTGTATTGACTATTTTCTGGTTAAATAGAATATTAAATATAGTATAATTACAGTGTTGTTTAAATAATGAATTAAAGCCAGCACATGACACAATATGCAGAACAGTTTATAGCAACAATCAGTTTCCAGATAGTTCTGTGTACTGCCGAATTATGGATAAAATAAATTGTATGAAATATAATAAGAGTAAGGACAAGTCTGATACTTGCAGCATCATTATTACCTGGGAGAATTCGAATGATACAGGAGCCAGGAGAGTATTTTTTTTTTAAAACTTTTTTTTTCTTCTTTTTTTTTTTTATATAAAGTCGTAGATCTGCCTAAGTGTCAAATCCATAGAATCCCTCAAGAGACAAGTTCTGGGATGTCTCTCTCTGTTTGTCTTGTGCTGGCATCTATTACTGCTACAAAATATATAGGTTCATCTGAAGATTCCTGAAAAGCCCCTGTTCTGTGAATTTTTCCAGTACCAATGGACATGTCATATAAAACTCTAAAAGGAGATAGCTAGAGGGCTTAGTTCTGCTGTCAGCATAGAACACGTTTTCATTATTTTTTTCCTGTGGTTTGAATAGAGATTCAAATCAGACCTACCAAATTTGTTTGAAATGAAACAGAAAATACAAATATGGGTATGTGTGCAAATATATTTATTAGTTTCTTATCTGCCTAATTAAATCAGCAACATGGTATCTGTTGTCCATTAAAAATGTGGGGTTTGTTTTGGGTTATTTTTTCAGTTCCTGACTTGGAAAGTATTTAATGGTCAGTGGAAAAAAATGAGGAAGAAGAGGGTGTGGCTGCTGGGAGGCTCTGGCCCTGCAAAGGGTCCCTGGCTTGTGGAGATGTGGTCCTGCATCGGCACAAAACGAGGACTTCTTACAGGTAAAACTGAATTATTCTTCTTTTTGTTGTTGTTAATCAGGAAACAAGAGAGCATGTAATCCTGCTATTTGCCTATTTCTGAAGGCTGGTCGGTGGTCCTCGCTTGAGTTTGGTAGCTTTATTCACATCTTGTTCTGTTCCAGACTTTTCAACTCTTTCCTTAATCAGTCATGACAACAACAAAAACTACTTTCAGCTCAGCAGAGTAATAAGAAAAGTGGTTTGATGTTTTGTTTGCTCTGAATAACCAGTGAGGGACTGATCCTGTACGTGCTGGAGTGGATCTGTACCCACATCTGAATTTTCATTTCTACTCTGCATTGTGCCTTTAGTCCCTGAGCTGGCACATATACACACAGACACTTCTGTCTATAGGTCTTTATATTATGGCCACAATTAAAAATGCTGATTTACAATTTCAGTTCTGAGCAGTTGATGTTAAAAGTATTTTTATGCAGTGGTACAGTTTTAGCATTCTTTTTTTCCCCCCCTTTGCTGCTGCAAATATAGTTTGAAAACATGTGAGTTCTACAGAGACCATAAGTGAAGACAGAGCTGATGAAATTTCAGTAGTAAAACCACTCACCGGTGTGGTTACAGAATCTGCTCCCACATCTCATGTCTTATATTTGAGCTCATAATCTCTTAATTACGTATCCTTGTCTTCCTTTGAAGAGCAGCAGTGTGTGGGTTGTGGTGAGGTATTCTCACAGCTTGGGTGAATTTTAGCCACAAGACCAAAGGCTGAGTGTAGCAAACCACCATATGAGTGGCAGTAACCCAGGATCTGACATACAACTTGGACTCTCTTATAATTATTAAATGGGGTTTACAAATAATGATACATGGATGGAAAAAAAAGATGGTAAGATGAAAGAAAGGAAATGTATTTGTATGTTACAAAGAAGAGTGCTATATGCAACATTTATATAGCAAAACCAAGTCTTACAATTTAGGTTCTTGCTAATTATTTGTGGTGCAGAGGGGAGAGCAGGTGGCAAAGTAAACATGCATGTTTTTACGTGTTTTTGTGACATTTGAATGATGCATTGACAGCGTTGTGTCAGGCACCATATCTAGCTTAGAGGATGAGGCATTTTGCATTAGGTAAAGTGAGCTTGTCTATTTTTTTGCCATTTCTTTTGGTCACAGAAAACAAAAATAGAAATTACTGCACTGGAACAGGCCTACGGTGTAATTAATGCCAAGTCTACCCTGGCGTTTTTTACAAAGTGTTGATTGGTAAGAGAATGAAGGTGACCAGCATCAGATCCTTTTGGAGTACCCTGTCTTTGTCAGAAAGTGGGGCAGGCAAGTCCCTTGGCTTTGCACAAAGGTCCGTGTGGTCTTTCCAGCAAACAATCCCATCCAACACTGCATTTCTGTAGGCTATGGTTAGAATCGTTCTTTCTGATTCCTGATGATCTCCCTTAACAAGGCATTGATTTTCACATGCTCGGGCTGCATGTTGAAAAATAATATATTCCCATAGTTTGAATTTACAGTTTGTTTAATTTAGCTGAATCATTTTCCTTCCAAGACTGGAAGTGAGTGAGAAAGGTGGACTACAGATCCTGACTTTAAGACTGTGTATCTCTCATGTGTTGCCTGTTGCTCATGTGCTCACTAAAATAAATAGTTTGATCACTTTGTGTTTTCATATATGGCAGTCTCTTAAAAGTGACATTGTTGTAGACACCTGCCCTTGCACTCCTGTTACTTCTGTAGCTTTAATGAGGAAAGGCTCATTGGCATTCCCCAGGAAGCTGTTTTCCTGGCAGGCAGATACTGGAAGGATAATGTTTTCAATACAGGACTCTGTTTTCCTGCTTGACATATCTGACATTATTGCGTGTCCCTGAAAGTATCTGTTGATTTGTTATGGTGGCACCCAGGTCCTCCCCTTGGAGAATGTTGCAATATGATCTCCTTACTAATTATTAAAAAATATATATGTATATTTATTGTGTTTCAAATTCACTCAGCGTGGTTAAACCCTTCAGTAACCCCAGTACTCTTCCCTTGCTTGTAATTTTTGCCACTCTTTATTTTACAGCTGATCTTTCTAAACATGAACTAAAGTTAAAAACTGATACCAGCATTCAACTCCTAACATTTCTCTTGTCAAAGTGTTATTTCGTTCGTACATTTTACTTTTGGCTCTTTAGCTTGTTTTTAATCATGATTCCAACTTCCAGTCATGACTATTGTGTTTTCTTTATGGTCTTCATGGGTGCCATTGTCAAAGCCCTTTTGAAAGGCCAAATAAATAATAATGAATTCTGTGGATGCGCTCAAAGTTAAAAAGGATGTATTTTTCGTTATGTTATCAATGTTGTTTTTCTCCCCATTATGTAATCCCTGCTCAGGCATTAAAGTTATAATCTTTTAAAGTAGCCTTCCAGACGGTTTACTAAATCACAGAATTCATTGGCATGTAATCTGGATCATCATTTGTGGCTGTTTTTGAGGACTGCTATCATTTCATTCCTGATGGAAGAGAGCAGATTTTTGTTGGAAGCCTTGCCTCCAACCTTGGGCTGGTTCTGAAAGGCTGTGTGTGTCCTCAGAATGGCTTGCCTTTAATTTATCCCTCTATTTCAGCACTTTCTGTTTTGCTATCTGCTGTTCTTTCAGCCTTTACTTGCAAAAGAATTGATTAATGGGATTTGCTATTTGAAAGGACCATAGGGGACAATTTCTTGACTTGAATATCATAGATTTTTCCATCTATATTAAGCCGAAGAACTTTTTAGCCTAAAAGGTACCTTTTGGTCTGTCTGGATTTCTGGGCATCAGGAGACAGAGAGGCATATCTTAGAATATGAGGTAGGGTCAAGATTGCTCCATCCCCCCCAAAAGATGGACAATGCAAAGATTTTGTGTCACAGAATCATGTTTCCTCTGTTGGGCTGTTCAAGAGAAGGGACATCTCATTCCCTCACTTTCCTGAGTGTTGTTTTTGCTTCCCATCTTGGAGGGAGAATGCTGTTGGCTGGTGTGAAAGTGAAAGAGAACTGAAAAAGAAAAGACCTGGAATTTCCACTGGAAGAAATAGTGGGTATTTTTTAGTGAATATCCCAGATTAGGAACCCAGCTAACACGAAATGTTAGTATGGTCATAGAGGGTGAGAAAAGGCAAGGTTCCTCTTTTGCATAACTAAATAGCTCAAGGTCATAATCAGCCATTATTTTTTCTGTGGTGTTTTTCATCCTCTTTCTTCAGTCCCTTTGTTTCCCGGTACTATTTCAGACTTGCCAGACAATTGTTGTGCAGTCTTCCTGCTTCTAATGTACGTCAATAAATTGTCCTTATGCCACTGGTTTAGTCCTTATGCTCCCAATCTCCATTTTTAAATCTTAATGTCTAAGTATATTCTTTGTTCTGGTTGTTTCAGTCCAGTGCTTTTTGGAAAAGGTACCTCTTTGCTTCAGCCTGATACAAAGCTTTGCTCAGTACTCGCATTGCTCTTGCCCACCTGCTCCTTCTGTGTCTAGAGATTTTGTTACCCTTTTTTTCCTGATGGATATATTATGCCTGCATAATCTTTTGTGCCAAAAAGCAGAGTGTTTCCTTGGAATTGATGGGAAGATCTGATGAACATACATTATTTTAAATACCTGCTGTACATTTTTGCTTTGTCCTGGACACAGCCTTTTCTAAACCTGTTGCCAAGGCTTTCTGACTCCACTTTCTCTCCTTGACTCCTGATATATAATAAAAAGCCCAGTACTATCATATCAGATTTCAGGGAACAGCAGTCACAGGAAAGTGTATTACTAGATTTGGTTGTTTCAGGCACAGAACTGGACAGGTGAGAGATACTCCAAGTGCCAGTCATTCACCCACCTGCAGTGGGAATGCCATCCATCATGGTGCAGACACACAGTTTGGAAATTTTGGAAATGCCTTCTTTGCTCTTGGCTGTGTTGGAATCTGCAATAAGTTTCTGACTCCTACTGCTGGGGTGAGAAAAGATCAGAAACCACAGGAGCAGGAACTGCAGTGGTGGATGAAGAAGGGCCAATGCAGGCTGGGTGTAACGAGATCCCAGCTTGCTGCACCTCTTGAATTAATTCATGCTGCTAGAAACTAAAAACGTGAACATATTGTTATGGATCCAAAAACAGCTATTTTGCACAAAGCGTCTGGGAATGGAAGGACACCCTCTCAGCCCTCCTGCTGTATGGTTCATGTATTGTGGGACTCTAGGACCTTGATTTTTGGAGTTATGGCCACTCTTGGTCCTCTTCGCAAAGTTGCTGGTGATGGGTGATCTTGTGCTGATTCCAATTCATTTACCCTGTGTGGGGTTTGTCTGTGGTGCTGAGCTCCCTGCCCAAAGACTTTGATCAAAACCTTTCAGCCTTGCCTGGCCTGGTTGCTATTATTTTCTTCTGGAAGCTCTAACATAATGTTCAGCTTAATCAGAGGTACCTCTGCCGGAGGATAAGGAAGGGAAAATAGCTTAGTCTGGACCACTCTCTTCTATGTGCTCTTTTCCTCCTATTGTGGCTGTCTAACTGATGGTGACATCTGCATCCCAGTGAGCCACGTCATCACAGATGGGGAAACCAAGGTACAAAGCAAATTTGGGATCATTTAGCAGGCCAGTGGATTGGAGATGAGAATGCAAAGGAGACGCTCCAACATGCTGTCTAGCAGTATGTTACCAATGCAGCATTACTTTAGCTGTTTCAAGAGATGCTTCTCTTAATATCCATATTAATAATGATGTTCTAAGATATTATGAGAAGTTAGTAAGAGAAATCTTAACAGCCAAAATAAGTGCTTACTTAGCCTGATAAAGTTTAGCAATCAGCATATGTCAAATTTTATAGGCAGCATAGTTTCAATTTATTTTCCTTGTTTTCCTCCTTGCAAGTGAACCATCATGGAGTTAGCAATTGTCTGCTGCAACAGGCAACTTCTCTGCCCATCCACAGACTACAGGATATTTTAAGAATTTTATTTATAATAGTTACTTGCACTTTTTAATAGCTGCTTTAAGACCCAATCAATTTTATAAATCAACTCAGAATTTTTCAAAAGGAGATACAAAATAAAAAAACTGTAGTGAGATGATAAGTTTTCACTTAGAATATTTTGATAACTTTAAAAATAACTTTAAAGCAGCTGACTAGCTCTGCAGAAATTAACCTGGTTCTGAAACACAAATTTTTACACTTTTGCTCTGAAAATAATGTGCCACTGAGCTATGACAGCTTAAGGTGTCTCTTTTTTGGAAGGGGAGTAGGTGGGGAAGTCCAGTGATTTAGTGACTGAAGAGAGTTGCCACTTGCGTGAGCTCCATCCCTGGGGATATGACCTTTTTAATCCTCTTTAGTTAATGTATTGGTGATCTTTACTTAGGCAGAGTAAACAGTGCTGTTCTGAACAAAGGCGAGGTCATGCTTCCTGCATTACACTCTGACCCCGGGGTCACGGCCTTTGTTCACTTCTCAATGGGAATTGCTCTCCGAGGGCCACCACAAAATGGAGAACTAATTTCGGCACGTGCTGGCGGAGAATGGCAGAGTATCAGGTTTGCCTCAGCCGAACCTCCGAGGGCGCCGCGCTCGCAGCCAGAGGAAAAGTCAAACTATTTCAAAGAGGACGTATTAGCTCTTTAATTACCAGTGACCGTGGCACTTAAAACCTCGTTGAACTAAATATATTGCTTGGGTCTTCCCCCTGTAATTCAATTGCTCACTTTTCAGCCTTTACATTTATTTTTTTTTAAATCCCTGACTGGATTCTTCCAAAGGAAGAAGCACAGACTAGTGAAAAATAGCGATTTCTTCCCTTAAAAGAAAGTGAGAAAGCACATGGCAATTGCAGCATCAAACTTGGGCCTCTGAGGTCTCAGAATGAGCCTTGTTTCTCAGCCCATAAGGAAACATGGTGCTGTGTCCCAGAAGATTGTATTCAGCACCTTTTCCATAACTCCTTCTATGTGTTGCAGCAGTGCACACACACACGGCCCTGTGAGGCCAGGCATGGCAAGCATGGGGTACTGAGCCAGAGAGAACTAGAATTTCCTCAGCTTTATCACTGATTTTATGCAAAAAGGCTGGGATTTTTTTATTTTTCTTTTTTTTTTCCTTGGCTTCAAAAGTAACTGATGGCAGAATGTGATGCATCTCATTTTTAGTTGCTGTGACTAGGGAATGTATATAAACATGGAAGCTGAGATAAATTATCTGGAAGACTTGCGTACAGAAAACCACCACCTTTTATCTAAAGTTGATTCTTTCTCATCTCTATGCTGTTTTTGCTCATCAGTAAAATCTGTGAAATACAATTTTTGATCAAAAAATAATTAAACTATAAACACATAACTTCAGTCAGCATACAGCTTTACCACATTTCTCCCTTCTATCAAAAAAAATCCCAAACCAAGAAAACGCTAATTGCTGATGACAGCCAAGTTGTATAAAACACAGCAGGGTTAGAACTGAGCACAAGGGATCTGAGTGTATTGGGGAGAGCTTATAATGTTGCCATCACAAAAATAAATACTGCTACAGTAGTGAACTTTGAGACTTCTGTGGCTGTCAGTATGAATAGTGTTAAGGTAAAAATGTATCTTTGCATTCCAGTCATTTCAAGTAAAACGTTACGTCCCTCTTTAAGTTTCCTTGCAATTGAATTATTTAAACAAACACTTTTAATAATCTACTCTTAGACTCAAAAGTACATTCTGTAATACAGCAGAATGAGGTCTTTTAACAAAAGAAGTGTCCAAGCAGCTGAGCCATCGTGCCTTTTGAGTGAAAACTTGCATTCAGAGCTGAACCAAATGTGAGCAGCGATGCTGACTGCAGCAATACTGAAACCAGCCCTTCTGTGTCCCTTATTTGTTGCAGCAAATTCACAAAGTCCGCTACCTTTAGATTTTTTATTGGAAGATAGAGTGGAAAAGTATATTTACCTGTTTTCCACTAAAAATAATATTGTCAGGTTGACATAAGTCTATTGCTCCCTTGTGTTACTTAGTTGTAATTAATATGTTTACTAACAAAAATACAAAGTCCATCCCCTTTCATAATTTTTTTTCAGTACTATTGTTGCTTTTTTGTTATCTCTGGGATTTTAGAGACTAAAAAGAGTCTCAAGGCAATGCTATTTGCATTATTTTGGGTTTTTTTCAGTGCCTTAAAGCGTTGATATGGTTGTGCTTTCTTTGGAGTTAATGAGCTGTAGTAGAATTTTAAAATGTGGATAGCAGATTGGAGTTCAAAAGAAAAAAGTTAAGAAAATACTTAGCCAATATTCAAATTTTAAAATACTTCTTTTTCTTTAGAAAGATATTGGAACCTTACGATAACTATAGGAAGTGCCTGATGAAAGGGAAAACTAATTTTTTTCAGAGTGTGAATGTTCCTGACTCAAACATCTCAGGATTTTTTTTTTGTTTAGTTTTTTTTTTACTGTTTAAAAAAGAGCTTTATCTGTGGAAAGGTTTAGATTGATAGAATGAGCAGAGAATAGTCTATTTTACTGTGTGAACTTGATTCTTCAGCATTACTATTTCTGGCACTGATTTTTCCAGCTAGTGTACCTGGTAAAGCATAATGGTGAGTAAGATTTCTCTCATTTCCTAGACAAAGATGTTGCTGAAATTAAAACATGAGCTTCTAATTTTGGTATCAAAATTGTTTCCAAATGTGACCCCTGTAGTGAAAACCAAGTAGGAGCCGTTCATATTTAACAGCCTTCTCTCTTTAGCAACTGGTGTACATTTGTCTGTACTGATTTTAATATGAAACCATTTCTGTTTCCCTGTTGATTTCCCTGATTCTCTGGACCATTGAAATATATCAGTTTAAGGAGGGAAAGCATGAAAAAATTTTAAAAATAGTCCTGTAGAACATGGGGTTTGGTCAGGCTTTAGGTGTGCTATGGAAATTACGAAGCCTGTTCTTTACATTTTGAAGACAAACATTTTTCTAAACACTAGGATATATATTCAGGCCTAGTTTAATTCAGCAAAATCCATTTGAAGTGAGTGCTTGTTTTCCTTATGTGTCATATGTCAAAATCTATTCTTTTGCCTCTTTCCATTAAATACTTGAGTAAAAAGAAGTATGTGAAAGTGCAAAAAAGCTACCTGGGTGCAGATAGCTGCATATCATACGTTCATGTGTGTGTGATTTTTAAATTAATACTTGGGTGAGCAGAAAATACAAGACAGACGTCAGTTGCACCTGTAAAAATAAAAAGGCAGCTTCTCTGGGAAACTGCATTGCTCAGTTTTTCTGTGGTAAGAGGATCCTTGCGTTTTCCACTGGCGTTAACCCCTTTGGAAGGAAAAATGCATGACAGCCTCAAAATGGTGTTCTCTGTTAGGGAAAGGCAAAGATGAGCTGGAATTGTGCAGTAGTTCAGTCACAAAAGGGCCTTTTCTAATAGATTTCCAATAATTTTCTTAGCCTGCTTAGTGTTTTGGCCAGTAAAACCTGAACAGTAATACAGTAAACATGGTGCTCCTATAGAAATGTTTCCCTTTGAGCATGGGATCCCCATTTGCTACAAAAACAGTCATGTAAGTGCAGTTTTAAAGCAAAACTGTTTTTTCAAGTCTCCACAATGAGTCTGAAGTACCTGTTTTGCTTTCCCCTCTGAGCTCAACCCTGAAGGCTGGAACATTTTGGTCTGCACATGCAGTGCTTTATTCAGTGAAATCCCTGATATTTATGTCAGTGTTCCTCGTGCTTCCAGGTGTGAGAGCAAGGTCCTGCATCCAGGCAGTCCCAGAGCAGGGAGCCTTGTTCTCTGGACGTAGGGATGAGTTGTTACGGAAACACCGAGGGATGAAATTCCTGCTGGTGTAGTGCTGTTATGATCGACTTCTTTCATGTAGTTCTTACTCCGTATTTAAGTTGTGTTAAAGTTTTTTAAATGTTGCATTTATTTATATAACTGGAAAAACAATGGTCCTGAACCGTGCCGTCCATTGATTTTCCTGCTGTAATTCAAATGTAACCTTTCATTAGTAATCTTTAGGCTGCATTATAAAAGTATTATAATTTCTATTGTGCAGAATTGCATAAACAATATTAGAGTCTTATTCTAGTAATATTCACACTTACTGGATTGTGGTAGCATGAGACTATAGCTGCTTACATACACCCTGTATCCAGGTGTCCCATACTGCACCCACGTACAGAAGGGACAGAGTATGTGATTTTGTTGAAATGGTTGCTGGGGGAAGGTGGAATTGTTTAATTTTATTACGGATAAATGACGAAAGTAATATGAGCGTCAGACATCAACTTTAAATTTGGAATTTGATTTTTAAAAATTTTTTGAAAAGCAGCTGCATTTCTAATTGAGTCAGGGAGACTTCTCCGTGTCAAACCCGGTCACATTCTCCTGTTGCCAAGAGACAAAAGGTCTGGGTTTTTCTCCCTGTACAGTTTTCTTACTAAGTTACTTGATTGCATTAGGAAAAAAACTGTACAGTTTTCTTGAAAATTTTGGCGGATCAAAAAAATTCATTGCATTCTATTTCTGTTGGTAACTTTTTCTGGGAATATACATTTAAGAGTTGACCTTTTAATATTTCAGTGCTTTGATCAGCCATCTAAAATATTCAGTAAAATGCTTTTAGGCCCTAAGAAAAAAAATGCTAAATTTGAAACTTGAAATTTCCATGGATTAGTCACAGACATCCCCAGGGATGAACTGGAAAACATAGTTTGCTGAATAAGTCTGGAAGCAGGTTTTCCAAATTTCACACCCCCCCCCCCCCCCCTTTTTTTTTCCCTGTAATGCCAGTTTTAGTATTCATGCTGCACTTTATTAGTGTAGACAACATAGCAAAAACTTCATTTGGTCTTTTCCTTATAAGGGCTTTTGTGTTGGTAATAATCTTCAGTAAAATCACCTTTATTAAATTATGGCATACATTTAATCATGTGGATGCTGGTTCATCTTTGAAACAGCAAAGTGAGAAATTTGAGGGGGGAAATATATTTTTTGCACTGAATTTCTGGTTTGCTGGCAATACCAAAATGACCCTCCTTTCTAAAACCTATTTTACACTCCAGTGTGGAGAGACAGCCCAGGAGGAGCGTGGCCTCATCCCAAGCCTTGGAACTGGCCCTTTCTGTCCCCAGGGAGAGAAAAGACCTTTAGTTATATCACCTTAGCATCTGCGCAGGACATTTTGTTTACTAAAACTGGAACGTAGCAGAATCGTGTTAAAGATGAGTTTATAGCTTCAGGCATCCCTTCAAAATACATGAAACTTAATAATGCACGTGTGACAACTCCAATAGGTGTGGCATGACACACAGAAAGACAAAAGACTCAAATGACGCCATTCATGGAACACAAATTCTATAAAGTACTGTCCTTTTTTCATAACTATATATTATACCTGTAGCTGATACCAGGAGTGTAGTAGCCTGTATTTATCTGGCTGGATAAATACATTAATACTTTCAGTAGGTTTATTATTCTCTTGACATTATATTCGATTATAACACTAATGTGTTGATATAGTTCGTAATAGGAGGGGGATTTTTTCATGGAGAGGGATTTAAATTTACCAGTGCCAATATAATGTTATTGTGTGAGGTTCCAGTTATCCTTTAGATAGTCAATCTAAGGTGTACCTTATGTACCATATATTTTACCTTTAATAGGCTCAAAAGAAATGGCAACTTGAACTGTGGTGCTGAAGTTGGCCACATAAATACATCTGATGCTAACACTCAGCTCACAAACAGAATTCTGTATCTACAACCATTTTGGATTGTCTCTGTGTGTAGTCAGTAATTGCAGCTGTGCTATGAAAGTGATACTGTAATGGAAGTCCCTTTTTATTTTCTTAAAGTTTATGCAAATTTTTCATCTTTGCTAACATTTCACTACCAAAAAATCCACAAAGGAATTTGTGTTGTATGTAAATTTGGTGTGCATTGTTATTGGCTTTGTTCAGGATTGTTGCACTCTGGCACTCTGGTGTAATTAAAACATAGATATAAAAGAGCTGGTCACTGGACAGCTCTTGAGTAGTTTAAAAACCTTTAAGTAATTTATAATATAAAGGGATTTTAAGCCCTTTTTAGACCTGAGAAATTGCAAGTTTTCAATGAAGATTTCATCATGTGTATTTGCTTATTTTTGCAGCTTATTCTCTAAAACCAAACATTTTTTTTTTTTTTTTTTTTTTTTGCCGGTGTGTTACTTTTCCTTTCTTTTTCCTCCCTCCTTTTTTCCTAGATATACATTTATAGATTTTTTTTTAAATCTCCAGCAGCTCTTTCTGCGAGGCAGCCGGTTGTAAGCAGAGGTGCCCATGGATGAGGGAGGGTTGGCTCTGGACCCCTCCGGCTGTGTGAGCGCGGTGTTCCCGGGCAGGGCAGCAGTGCCGGGACACGCTCAGCATTCCGGCCGGGACAGCCAGGCTGTCAGCAATGCCGCCTGGGATCAGCCTCTACTCCGTGCGGCCAAGGGCCGCCGCTCACCTGCGGTCCCGAGGCAGGAGTACAGGAAGAAAAAACGGGGGGGAAAAGTTGCAAGATAAACAAAATTGTGGTCAGTAGCACCCTTAAAAACCTGCTGGTGCAACCACCCCTTTAATGCCTCCTTTCTTGATGAAAAAGAAAAATTAAATTAAAAAATAAACCTCTTGTCCTAGTGCCAGAGTTTCACTTATGTTGATACCAGTTTAATGCCAAGTTTTCTGTGCAACACTGTTGTTAAAGTACAGTGTACTGGAGGAAGTGTTTTTGCAAAACGCTTCATTATGTTTTGAGGGGAAGGGTGTAGAAATTCATCCTCATTCAGTTTGCTTTTACAGTTTAGATCATTTCAGAATTGTCTATTTGGTATTTCAGTATTTTCCCCCCATAATTTAATAGGCCACTGATCCTTTGGAATTAATGCAAGTTATCCAGCAGTAAATAGATCTTTCCCAAGTGACCTTCACAATTACTATGTGTAATTGCTGTCCTTTCTCTGAAGTGTGCACCCCTGTAATCCTCAGACTGGTCCTTTCAGGGAATAGTGCACAAGACTGCTTTTCTAGATAGATTTTAATTATTTTTATTTTTAATTCCTAGAGAGTGCCTTTAAAAACAAAAGCTGTCTAAATGTTAAGTCAAATTATTCTTGGTGATTTTTTTTAATAATCTGCACTGGAATTATTTTAATGATACAATAAAATAAAAAAGGAGGAATTTGCACTTTTCTGGATAACTTAATCTTTTAAAAAAATTAAATGTTTAATTGGATTATTAAAAAAAAAAAAAAAACTAAACATGTACCTGATCATCTTGTATTAAATATTTCTAAAGCCTGTTAGATTACAAACCACTCTGTATTGCAAATGAGATCAAAAAAATCATGGTCTGTTTAGAGGTGACCTCAGTGTGGATGTCTCTATCATACCAAACTGAGAGGAAAGAACAAGAGATGCCACTCTGAGTTAAAATACAAGCAAATTAATTAGTGTTCAGCAGGAGTATTTATAATGAGTTTCCAATAGAGAGAACTTGTGATAAAGGAAAAGAAAGGAAATATAAAATTCTGTAATAGTATAAACTGTGGTGTGAAAATACTGGCTTACTACTATTTGCATAATTTGAATTTATTCAGGCATGATGAATTTTAAAATAATTCTTCTACGTCCCTTTTTGGAATTCTGTTTCTGTTAAGTGAAGCTTACAAGTTGGACTTGAGGTAATTGTTTTCCTGTTTTCTGAATCCCTAATTTTTTAGTACTGTGGTAGCCTAAAGTTAGACAACTTTCAATCTTACTTCACAACTGTGGTGACAGACAGAATGCATTTATGTGCCTCCTTGAGGGAGGGTAGCTTTGGGTGGATGCATACGAGCCATAATTCTGTAAAGGCGAGGCACTTTTAACCCTCCAAATGCACCAGAATTACCCCTATTAGGAGCAGGCAAAAGAAGGGATGAACCTCAGCTCCTTTCTCATTAACAAAAAATGAGAAAGGAAGGGGCAGGTGTGGAGAGTGAAGAACAAGAAGACCTATATTTTATATAGAAAGTATAAAAATTATAGAAAGTATAAAAATGAATAGGGAGCCAAAAATCACGTCTGAGAAACAAGGGGAAAAGTCATTCAGAAAGCTGATTAAATACAAGTAAAACACTCTTAACTAAGCCATTTGTCTACGTCTGATCCTTCCCTAAAAAATAGGTCTGTCTTTTATATTTCATTGGCATTAAAAGTTGTTGACTGCACTATCACATGTAATCTCTTTTTTTCTGTGCAGGGTTAACATTCTCATCTGTGCATGTTCTGTTAAAATAAATACTATCAGGAATGTCATGCTATTATTTTAAAACAAAAATGATAAGAGTTTTAGCTGGATATAATTGCTGTCTGCTGCTAAAGCTGTTATCCAGAAATGTTGCTTGCTTTTACTTTTTAACCACCCAGAATTTATGCACATCCTCTGTATCCACAGTCTATATGCAATAGAGACTAGCTATTAGAAGAGGTCAGAATTACTAGGTGTAATTTTACCGAAATAAATATTTGTGGGAAAGTTACTGTTTAAATATCTTATCAACTGTGTCCTGGTAATGTCTACTATGCTTTTACTATAATTCCCCTGAAAATAAATATTAGAAACATTTTGTGGTTTCACACCATTAAAAAAAAAAGTTGGTAAGGGAAAACCATAAAACATCTATTTTGCTTACAGAAGAAATGTATATTCTCCTCAGAATGCTGGTGGTTGAGCATTTTCTGGAGATCTGAGGCTGGATCGAAATGGGTAACAGAGGTTCTCTGGATTTGCCACAGCAGGAGTCGTTGGAGCTGTGGCACGGCCAGGCAGCTCCGAGAAAGCCACATGTGCCACCCCATGCCCTCTGGACTTGGCTGGGACTGTGCATTTTGAGAGCAGGACTCGCTCAGTGTCAGGCCTGAGGCTGGAGCTGGGCTCGGTGGCCAGGCTGCTGTTCCAGCCCGGGCAGGGCTGGCCGTGCCAGGCACAGGGCGTGCAGCTCCACGGCTGCCTCACCAGCTGGGATACCTGGAACGTAGAACAGAGCCTTTGTCACCATCTTTACCACAGCTGGGCACTGAAATGCTGCACTTGTGAGGTTATGGAAGAAGGAAATATATCTTGGAAAGAACCTCCGACTCTGAAACCCTCTGCTCCATTTTGCAGGATAGTGCGTTGGAGAGCAGCCACTTTGGATGGGATAGAAACGTATGTCTATGGGTTTTCTTTTTACATTGCAGTTTTTCCTATCACCTCATGATCAGTATTTAGTGGAATAAAATATCAATTAGTATTCTTTTTCCTGAAGAATATTTTACAAACTTAGGCATACATGGTACTGACTTTTCCAATCAGTCAAAGCTGCCTGGCTGCTTTAAAAGTACATCAGGAAAGCAATGATAGCATAAGCAAAATCAGTAGTAAGTGAGAGGGACAACTATGACTTTCTTTAAGTAACTATGTAATCCCTTTTTTCTTACGGTAACATATTTTCCACAAAGAAGACTCTTCAAGGTTGAATCTTGTACAGTCTCCTCCCCCTCTCCACCCTCCCCCCCCCTCCCAGTGCAGGGCAAATCAAATGCCTGACAACGTTTTTTGTTAGGAAAGCACATGAAAAAAAATTTTGAATATACCAATAACAGAAAAAGTCTATATATTTTTATTGCAAGAAGGAGATTTCATTGGCTGAATGAAATGGCGAGATGTGACGCAAAAGGACACTTGGACGGTGGAAATGCTGATGTATGCCAAAGCAGGCGCACCAAGAAATGCTGTTGCTATGAGAGAAACAGAGGGAGAGGGAGGGAGGGAGGGAGAGACCGTGAGAGAGCAACTTGTGGAGGCCTTAGTTTTCCTTTTTGGCTTATAACAGAGAGACTGCAACATCTCCCATTTCTAGAAGGGAGGGTTAGGGAGCTTCCAGTGGGCATTTTCATAAGGCTGAGCATTTAGAGGAGAGGAGGGAGATGAGAGAGATGCAGGTCACCTTAGAGCACAAAAGCAATTGGAAAGTAGGAGGCTGTATGTACTGAGCCAATGATCTGTGCTATGATAGATATACAAATTAGTACGGCAGATGAAGCAGCTTAGCTCATTATCCACCTGATGGTACTGAGACTTACAATTCAAAATGACAGAATTAAAATGCAGGCACACACAGACACACACAGACATATTTATAATGACCCCACCTTTTCATCTTATGAATTATCCAGCTGCGATACCGACGTCTCTTATGTAACATTCTTAAAGAGCTGCAATAAATTCACCTTGTGAGTCCATTAGTCAGAAAAGGGGGAAAATAATTTGCAGGAATTTTTTTTTTGTCTCTCTTCTTCGGCAAGGGGGAAAAAAGTTTGTGCTATGAACTTAGCCTAGCAGCTTCTGGAACGTGAGCCAAAAGGGGCAGGAAGTTGTTTTACAATAGCGTTACAGTGATCTGCCACAAATGGAAAAAGCCAAATGTTGGACTCGGCAAAGAGAAAAAACATCCTTCTCCCCCTCGCTTCCCTCCTCTTGCCCCTTAAGAGAGAAAGAGGGAAAGGAACGCTGAGCTAGAAGTTCTTTTTTAATTACTTCTTGTAAGTAATGGAAAGATTATCTTACTTGCATATTCCATGGCAAGCAGGAGGGAAAGAAGTATCAAAGGGACGTTTAAAAAAATGCACTTGGTAACTAGCAACGGGACTTTTGGCACAATTCCTTGAGTTTGCTTGAGGTTATGGAGGGGGGATGGGAAGAAGAAAAGCAAGTCCACGCAGCACGTTTTCTTTAAAGAAGGGGAGATTGTATGGAGGCAAAACTATATAATCTTTTCTTTTTTTTTTTTTTTAAGGAAATGTATGTTGATCTTCTGAAGCTGAATCCTCAGGCATTTGTGGCCCGTCCTTGCAGCCTGGTATGTTTTTTGTGAGTGTGTGCGAGCGCTCTCAATCAAACAGCAATCATGGCAGCTGTTTTTCTTCCAGCACAGCAGTTGAGCTGTCTCGCCCAAATGCTTATCAGCTTTTGACTCGGTGCCAAGAGAGTTATAAGGGCCAAGCAGCCTGAGCTTGGCTGTGCAGCTGGTTTGGAAGTAAGGGCATGAGAAAACAAAATCACGAAGTTTTTCTGTCACATATAGTATTTACTTTTTCAAGTAGGCATTTTCAGCTCGGTAGGTTTGGGTTGGTTTTGTGTGTGTGTGCTGTAGTTCGTGGTCCTTGCGGACCGCTGTGTTACGCAGAGTGGTGTAGGTGTGTGAATGCAGAGAGGAGCCTCTTCTCTCCGTTTAATCCCGGGAGATATTTCCGTAGAAACCACCCCCCCACACACCCCCACCTCCCCCAATTAAAAGCTTCATTAGCCGCACTGCCCTGTCAAGCATATTGCCATAGCGTGGGTGCATTTACATTCCAGCGCAGCGCCTTTCCTCCCATCGCTGCCTCTCTGCCGGGTCCCCGCCCGGCGGCGCCGTCCCCATCGCAGCCCCCGGCCCGCGGGGGTCCCCGCCGGGGTCGCAGCGGGGCCGGGCTCGGTGCGTGTCCCTGTGCCCGTGGCTGCGGGGGATGGAAAGGAGCCT
This sequence comes from Rhabdornis inornatus, assembly GCA_013397075.1. Lineage (NCBI taxonomy): Eukaryota > Metazoa > Chordata > Aves > Passeriformes > Rhabdornithidae > Rhabdornis > Rhabdornis inornatus. The sequence goes on along the minus strand of VWZS01007432.1, from coordinate 1,517,251 downwards.
GTCCGCGCAGGGCCGTGCCGCTTTCATCATCAGCTCCAGCCCGCTGCGTTTCGCTGGCTCACGTCCTCCTCCTCCTCCTTCTCCTCCTCCTCCTCCGCCAGACTGCTCCAGTCGCTCACAAGAAGGAGGCTGGACTCTGGAAAGGCGGCTGCTGCTCGCATTCCTGCTGCAAGGGCCTCCCCTTCAGACGGCCTTTGCCAGAGCAGAACTTTTAAAAATGCTGCAAATAGGATCTTCTTTTTCTTCTGCTTGCCTGAGCCCTCCTCTCGCAGCGTTCCCGAGCGGCGCTGGTTCTCGCCTTTCCTGCGCTGTACATCCCAATGCAGAGGGCAAAGCGCCGAGGGCTCGCCCCTCTGCTCATCCCTTTCCCTCACTCCCTTTTCCCTCTGTTAAGGAAATGGATTCCTTTGCCTGAGCAGTGATTCGGGCTTTGCAGGTTTGTGTGCTCTGAGGATGAGGGCTTTTGCTGGTGATTTTCTTCCCCGGAGTCCCAGTGCACAGTGCTGCCCAGGGAACAAGCCTCTTGCTTTCTCTGCCTTTCTCTTTCATAGAAATATATTTTTAATGGCTGTAGGTATCTGCGCCATGTGAAATAGGGCGTGTGATATCCCTCTAAACCCCTTGTAATTGGACCATGGCTGAAAAGGAAATATGGGGGGGATGTCTGGGGAGGCATGGGGTGCACAGGCAGTTTCGTCGTTGCAGACCTTCCCCCCCGCCCTTTTCTCTGCTGAGGAGGGAAAAGGGGATGTGCAGTAAAATGCCGTCTCTGGGACAGGTGCCAGCTCCCAGACAAAAGAAGTAAAATAGGCGGTAAAGAGGGAGGGGGGGTGGAAATTAATAGGCAACAAAAATAGGAATCGAAAATCTCCGAGAGGCAGGGCTGGCGAAAGGGCTGGTGTCCGACCGGCCTTTTTGCTGAATATTTTCTGTGCGATGGGTGGGAAGGAGAAAGTTGCGGCACACTTTTTATTCCCGTCTCCTCTGCAGACGTTTGGGAGCGTGAAGGGAGGGTGCCTTTTTTTTTTTTCTTTTCTTTTCTTCTTCCCCACCCTGCTTGGGAGGATGGGAGCTTTTGTCTTCCCNCCCCGCTTCTTCTTTTCCCTCCTTTCTACTGAATTATTCATATTGTCAGTGGTGAAGCCAGGACTATTAGCATGCATCAGACATGCTGTTTGTCTGTTTGCTAACATTCTTCATTCAAGACTTGTTAACTACCAGACAAGCTTAACACGCTTCTCTTTTTTCCCCTCCCCTCCTCTTTCCCTCCGTCTCTCCCCCCTCGCTCCCTCCCTCGCTCCCTCCCCTCTCTTCTCCCTTCCCTTCTGCCTGCTCTTCTCCCTTCCCTTCGCCGCCGTCCCTGCCACCCCTCGCAGCCGCCCATTGTTGCCGGCGGGGCCGGTGCGGGGCGCGGGGCGAGGCCGCCTCCCGGGCCTGCCCGGCCGCGCTGATGCGCCGCCTCGCCCGGAGCCTCCCGCCCGCCTTCCCGGGGACTGCGGAGCTGCGAGGGGAACACCCAGCGCCGCATCCGTCGGCGGCTCCCGGGCCGCCGTCCCGCCCTGCCAGGGTAAGCTGCTCCCGCCGGAGCGCAGGGGATGCCAAGTGGGAAAATCAAGTTTCGGGAACTACGTGGGGATCGGCACATTGGCTCGCGTCTGCCTGATAATTTATGATTAACCAGGAGTGCGTTATCAGCCCGGCGAGGTCCAGGCTTATTCGGGAGGATCGCTTTGCTGCCTATTAAGGATGTGATAGACTAATATTTGCTATTGTTGCTGTTTTTTAGGTTCTCTTCTCCCTCTCTATCGAGTCTGCCCCTCCCTTCGCTAGCCTGTTTAAAACCAGCAAGCTTCATTTTCTTAGCAGACAAAGGTCGATCACAGCTTTTATTTCTGAATGCAAATGTTCTAGGACTTGTGCCAGTCGTGCCTTCATTGAGCACAATATAGCTGCTTTCCTGAATGGCGCTTCCCCCTTCCCTTCTAAAAAATAAAAATAGAAGGGAGCTTAAGAGAAGAAACAAAGTTGGGCGGTGCAAGTTTCTTACATTATTTAATATTTCAGTCTGTGTGAAGCATTATTAAGCATCCCTGTGCAGAGCAGCTGTAACGTAACCACCAGCCAGTGCATGGGGTTTATCTGTAGGGACACATACGAGAGAAGGGACCTGATGGCATTGCTCAACTCCTGGCTTTGCAGGTAACTATCTGATGCTCTTCAGTCATTGTATTTCATCACAATTACATCTCCTTATTTTCTTAGCAACGTGAATTTGAGCCTAAATATTTTCAGCATTCATGTTTAAATTTTTTAATACCTGGAATTGTTCAGGATTTGTTTCTGATTACCATTTTTATAATATATTTTTTAAATACTATTTTTCGAGGCCTTTAAAGGTCCATAAGCACCAGAAGTGTGTTTTCTTTTTATCTTTTACGTGTGCGCCCTGGCACATGCTCACGCACACTCCCACTCTCTCTTCGGGTGTTAATGAAGGAATTTATTTTAAGTAGAATACTGAAATATTAGAGTAATGCCATTTATAGACCAAAGTAGCATGTGGATAGAGATGTACTGAGTTAGGTGCAATTTGACAGACGGTTAAACACTTAAGATTTATTACTACTGTGAAATTTCCAGACTTACGATAATAGGTATTTTCAATTCTTTGTGTAGACTAATCTCTGTGGAAATTAAAGTATCTGCAAGTAAATATATTTTAGGACACTTTATGAGGAAACTAGTCCTTTCATATATATTTCTAAACCGAAGTGCTTTTTCTGCACACAGAAAAAAATGGGAGGCTTGTGTAAAATACTTTAATCTTTTCCTGTAATTTTATTTATGTCTAGGATTTAAAGTAAATAGCAGACGAAATGCAAATAAGTTTGGGAGTTTTCTCTACCNAAAATAATAATTTGAAAATACCTATAGACTTATACAAAAATAGTTTTAAATTCAGGCCATTGACAGCATTGTATCAAAACCATCTCCGTATTGACATTGCATTAGAAGTGTTTTATGGCAACATAAACTAAAATACAACTCATAACTGTAAGTAGTAAAGCAGTATTTATTGGCTGATCATGCTCAAAGTAACTAGAGAATGTTTTAGTGAACTGTGTAGATTAAGAAAGGAATTTAGGAGCATATGGCTTGGTGATAGCTAAAATTAATTTCTTCAAAGTAGCTTTTAGAGGCCTGTAGCAGCTACATGGTACAATGCAAATAAAATATTAGTTGAGGGTTCACAAACTGCTGAACACTCCTCACTGAGAAATTTCAGAGTACTCTGCAATATTGCTCCTAATTATGCTATTTATCTAATGAAGATTTTTTTTTTATCCTTGGGTTATAATACTTGGGGGCTGTTTTGTTGATGAGGGCTAACTTAAAGGAATATAAAATTGTTTCTCACATATTAGTTTATTATTTTGTGGAGGCTTGCTGGAAATTACCTCTGAAAGTAAAAGAAGCAGAATTGCCTGGTTTATTTCACAGTGAGGGTTTCTGTAAGTATGCTGAAAATTAACATAGCAGTGTATAAAGACCACGTGCATGGTAATTGAAGAGGGATTAAAATCTGTTCATCAGATTGGCGATTTCCAGGGTTTTAATTTAGAATTATTTTTAGTCTGTAACTTGAAATATAACTGCTGATAGAACTATTCAGGTCTTCAGAAACTATGCATGTGAGCTGGAGCATTTACATTTTGAAAGTGTTTTGTGTTGGAGTGCCAAGATTCTCATACAAAATGTTTGGTGCATGGAATGAAAAATGAAAAGCATAGACAATACTTGGCTTAATTAAAAGACTTTTTTATAGCTGGATAGGATGAAGTTTGGCATATTTTCAGATAATAATTATGAAGTTTTGCATATTTTCAGGTAATAATTGAGTGAAAATAATCTAGGATAGAGTGAGTTGAGGGCAAAATGAATGTTTCTCCCTCATCTCAATCCTCAAAATGCAATTTCGTCCTCCAAAAAGAAATTTAAGGAGTTGCTGATAAATGAACTGTCTCTTCTTAACCTCCCACTGATCTTGGCTGAAAATCTGGCTTTTACATGCTAGTGTGGAGAAGGAGGGGAACACAAGGGCAAGGTCCATGTGTTCTAGGCCTGGGAGGGGTGCGGGGTGCTGGGCAGAGCCGTGCTCTGAGCATGGCACAGCAGTGATCCCACAGGAACAGGATCTGCAGGCAGGCGGGCTACCATGGGATCCTTACTGCAAGAGACAGCAAGTGGGCCGTCTGGCTAAACTTCTTTGAATTCATTGTAATTTCGTCCAGATGAACGTTGCCAGGTTTGGATCAGGGTAAGAGAGATTTTATTGTGGGTAAAGGAGAGGGAAAAGGGAGGAGGAGGTGGAGAGGAGAAAGGGGAAGCGAATGGAGCGGGAGTTAGCTCTTTGAGATGTGGGTGCAGTCCGGGGTTCTTGTCTTTGTTGAATATGTAAGATGAATAGAACTATGAGGCTGGATTGTATTTTGTGTGGCTCTATGGGTACAGCACTGTCTTCTCACAGTACATGCCAAGTATTCATACACCTTTTGTGCCAGCTAAGGAGAAATTAAAGGAGTGGAAGGAATGCCTTGTTTCATCCAGTTTTCTTGGGGAAAAAAAACAGATTTTTTTTTTTGGGGGGGGGCGGTGGGAAATGTAATTCACATCCACTCAGTGTGCTGTGTGCTTCACCAGCTCCCCTGCGAGCAGAATGGGTTCTGTGCTGCACTCGGCCTCCGTCCGTGTGCCACATGTTCCATAAACCTTGGCAGGGCCTTGGTGCTCAGAGTCTGCCGTGCACATGGGTGCTCAGGGCAGGGGCAGGCCTGTGATTGTGACACCTTCCCTCAGAAAAATGGAAATGTGCTCTAATTAGGCATTTTTCCTGCTAACTGCATCAGTCCCTCGCAGCTTGAAGCAGGTGCCGGTAATCAGCCCTCACTCCTCCCCCCGCAGTGGTGGTGCTTGTGCAGGTCTGAGATGCACAACAAAGCCACGCTGCCACAGTTCTAATGCTGATTTATGGCGCCTGTACCTGTCCGAGAAGGGGAGGAAAATAATTTAAAAATACAATTGCATGTCTTTTGTTTCTCAAATAAGACACACTGTGGAGCGTGTTCCTTCATAGCCGCATGCGTGTTTGTGCAGCGTGTGCTCGCCCAGCGCGTTTGATTGTTGCAGAGATAAGTGTTCATTTATTCAGTATGCATGCAGCTAGCTAGACTCACGTTTGCAGCCAGAAGACAAAAAGTTGGAATCCCTGTAGCCAGCACAATAGACATTCCCCAGCAGTGATCCCAGTAGATAGAAAAGGGACGGGTAGATGTTTGGAAGTGCACACGTACTTCTGCAAGTCCTGAGTTTATCTGCTGTAAACTGTACTGGGCTGTGCAGATCTGTACTTGTTTGTGCATCTGACTCCATACCTGAGCCACAATACATTGAATTGTATTGAGCTGAGTTTGATGGGCTTTGGAGCAATCCTCCTCCACCAGATATTCACTAGCGTAGTCTGTGTGCACATTTGTGGAATCGCTAATAATTCTGGCCTGTAACTTCTCACTAGAGAGCAAACCAGCCTGTGATTCTCTTAAGAATGGTGCAGAAATCTGTCCACAGGTATTCCTCTGCACTCACAGAGGATATTTTAAATCTCCAATTCTATTGAAATTTGACTTATCATCTCCAAAATAGAATGTAATTCTGTTCAAGACACAGTCAGTTGTAGAGGGATATGTAGGAATAAACTGCCCAGGATCAGGCCCTTTGCAGCCTGTCTTTTAAAAAAAATATACCATCAAATACGAGATCTCATAATTTTGAGTTGCCCTTTATAAAAATTGTCTTTTTTCACAGATTAGTGTTACCATTTATTTAGTAGTTGTATACTCCTCGTTCTTGCATACATTTGAAATTTGCTGTTCTGTACCTCTGGAAACAAAGGAACTGATCCAAAGGCCTCTGAAGACGATGAGGGTTTTTCCACCGACTTCAAATGGGATTTGGATTAAGACTATATACATAATAGTTTCAAATAAAGATCTGACTGCTACAGTAGTTTTCAGGGTCTTCCACAAAACTTTTCAAAACTCTCACAAAAATTGTCTAGGCATGATGCTCCAAAATACACATCTAAGCATGAATCATGTTTTGTTATTTTGCTTGGAAAAAAAGGGGAGGGGGGGCATGCAGGATGGCGCTCCGAAGAGCTTTATCTCACTGATGTTCCAAATGAGTGTTCTATGAATAAAAAAGAGGGATGGGACTGTTGGGTCAATATTTGGTATGTAGCTGATGCATTACCTTATGCATTCTTTATTTAAATTAGGGCAGCCTTTTTGGAAGGAGTCTATAGAATTGAGATGGCAATGCCTGTTTATTTTTACACAAGTGAATTTAAATTAACCTCAACCGTCGTATCCTGTTATCTGCCAAGGAAAACTTTTAGCTCCTGTCCAATCTGTGTGGAGTTTCAAAGTGATTTGCTCTTTTCAAATTTGTAAAGCACAAATAGAAAAGTAAATTGCTTTGCATACCGATCGAACATTTTGCAAAGGGGAAGGAAGAGGATCTAAGGAAAAATGAATTTATTATTATAATAACCAATATACCTTTATCAAATATTAATTAAGTCATCATTTTCTACAGCCCTTGATTGATTGCATTTGAATTGCTGACTGATATTTTGCCACACTTGAAATCTGAGGAACACTAAGCATGTTGCCCATTTATTCAGATACCGTCACACAGATATGTTTGCTGTGGCATTCATTCAGCTCCTGAAGTTCTTTTGTCAATGTAAGCAGACATTTCCAGAGAAGAGGGCAGCTACAATTTCAATAATAAAAGAGTTCACATGGTTTTATAACTACAGAGGCAAATATTTTTGGAGTGCCAGGGTAGAAAAAATAGTACTATTTAGACTGGTCTTGTTTTCTTTATTTTTCTCTGATTTTTTTTCTCATTTTATGTAGTTTCAAAAGTAGGAAAGTACCCTACAAACAGTTGATCTCAGGAGCTAGAAAACAAGTAGCAGCCACATCAAGTGTATTATTTTAATGCTGGGGGGACAGGCCGCTGAACTGAGTAGCTTAGAGAAATATGTGAGAGGAGAGCGTTTTTGTTCTTCACAGCTCTGCTAGGCCAAGGTGTTTTACGCTGGAGTTAATTCCTCAGAGAGGAGTCAGTTCGAGGGGCCTGTGAAAGTGATCACCAAATGCTGGTTTTTGACACAAGTTGCGTTATTATTTCTAAAGCATTGCTCTCAGTAACTGGTCTCATGGAATCGCAGTAGCTTGGGTGATCGAGGAGGGGTTGTTCTGTGGGAGAGTTCATTTGCATTTTCATCTGCAGGATGTAATAACCATAAAGCAGCTACAAATATTGACAGTGTCTCAGATGGACAGTTGTTTCAGTTCAGGCAGTTCTGTGTTGGTGAACACAAAGCTTTGACATGGACTTCTAAATGCATTGGCAATCTTTTCAGATCTGCTCTTGCTTTTTATTGGAATGCAGTCTGCAAAGGGCTAGGAAGGCTGTTTTGTTGCATCCAAGAGATTTTGATCCCTGTATTTGTTTTGCTACCCAAACACAAAGAGCTCTGGTATATTTAGTTCTACATTTGTATATACAGCAAGTATAATTTTAAAAAGATTTTTCTCTTTGATAAATCATTCTCTTCATTCTCTATTTTCATGTATGTATTTATTTTATTTATTTTTCTCTCTGGTTGCAGATTGATTTTTTTTTTATTTTTTTTTTTTTTTTTTTTTTTTGAGTAAAGGAGAGTTCTCATGATATCTCATGGTAGCTTTGTTACCTTTGGCAGATAAGATGTATTGTCTAATTTACCTATAGGAAACCAAATAATATATCCAGTCCTGAGTCAGTGGAAAGTCTCCCACAGATATCAGAGGGTTTTGGATTGTACTCTCAAACCTAACTAATACTAATTTAAAAACCTGATGCAAGAAGCCTGAACTCAAACGACTCTTAAAGTGCATTTAAAGAACACTACATTCTGCACAACCTTCAGATTTGAGCAGTGAGCTTTTGTACCTCCTTGCTTTATCCAGTTTACTCAAGGAGTGTCAGAGTCCTGCTTTCTGGTTTTAAGGAACACAGCACCCTCCTACTCCAGCGAGCATTTATGAATTGTGGGGTGCATGGAAGGAATTGATCACATCCCAAAATGGATGGAAACTCTGTTACAGGCCCAAAGGACACATATAATTTTGCCGCAGGGGTTCATCATGAGGTTTAATTTTGGTTTAAGGCAGTGTGATATGCAGGGGTTTTTTTGATTGCTTAGTTATTATGTGAATAAATAATTAACATTTTAAAATTTATTTTATTAGTAACCATTTTATAAGAACAGTTTTTCAACTCGATCTGTTATGAAGATAGCTAGTTACCAGTTTTTAATTGAAGGTTATATGTTTCTCATTCTATAATTATTATAGAAGGAGGAATTAACATGATCACATGGAAATTTTGTTTCTTAAATGGAGATTTACATTGATGGATTGAAGGTTTAAGGTGCAGATTTACATTTAAATTACATATTACATGACATTTACATTTTAAATTATACTAAAACAATTATTTCTACTGTCTTATTGGTACCTTTGAATGTCTCTATAAAATTATTTCATTTAAAGTATAACCTACTCTACTATGTATATGTCTCATGTATGAGATCTGAGTATTTTTTGTATGAGTGCACTCCTATTTGGTGTAAATGAAAGTGAAGCTGCATGTACAGTATTCACATATATACATTTAAGATGCTATTTAGCACGTAGAGTAGTGATTACTTCTCTGTAACAAAAAATGATTCTGGGGGTGATATTTAACAGCATAAAAATGATATCTGTCTGGTGCTTGCATTTTGTTTTCCCCAAAATGCTTTCAGGAATCAAAACCCAGCTGTGTTGCTTAAGAGAAGATTAAGGATTTCTATTTAATTAATAATTAAAATCTGTTAAGGAATAGCACATAGCTGCAGGTGCAGCCAGCTGGGAACAAGGAGCGTCGAGGACAGGGCTGATTTGGGACAGGAAAGCCAACTGGAAGGTGATTGTACCTGTTGTAAGGAGCAGGCCAGAGTGGAAGTCAGGAGTGAACATAGAATAAGTGTTATTTTCATGTTTGCGGAAGGTACCATACATGTATAAGTGTCCTTGCTGGTGCAGGTCTTTGGTCCATGGCATTGCGGGCCATGTCTTGCAATCAGTTTTATCAAGTTGGAAGGAACTTAGAGTATGGGCATGATTCTCTTTCCAAAATAGATTTCTTTACGGTGTCAGTTGGATATGGCTGGTTTGCACTCATATAAGGTTCTGGGCTGGACACAGAAGCACTAAAATTCCATCATTGTTGAAATAATTGCTGCAAGCTTTTTGACTTTTGGTGCATGCCAAGCTGAATACGCCGAAGAGTCCACATAGGCCTGGTGGTGGGTTGGATTTCACTGGGTAAAGGGGGGGTGAGTGCCCCTGCATCCAGTTCCTGAATTTTGTAACTTTCCTTGTCATTAGTTTATTCCTCGTGAGATACAATCTAACTTAAAACATTAAATGGAAGAGCAATTGAAGGTTCGGCTGGAAGTGCTAACAAGCTCTCCTCAACATTAATCTGTGAAACACTAGGCCTACACTTTAACTGTGTATATTAGTTTTAAGGTTGCAAGTAGTAGGAGAGCAAATAGAAAAGTCTTATAATTCAATTAACACCTAAAGATCAAGCTGAAAAACCACTTTGGCAGTGCACTTACAGCCCCTGTTCGGGCTCTGTATGAACATTTCTGTAGAGCACTCAGGACAAAAAAGTTTCCACAGGTGACCAGTAACTGTCGGGTGGGTATTGCTTCTAATGCAATTTAAAAAAATAAAGCCACTCTTCACAGAGTGAATTTCATCTTCATGCTGATGGCTAGTTCAAGGCCTAAAAAAAGTTTAAGCCCCACTTAGATAGCCCCCAGCTTTTTTCTGTCTGTCGTGTACCATGAGCTACTACTGTAGAAGCCACTGGAAGAAATAATGGGTACAAATAATAATTAACACTTCTGGGACCGCAGATTATTTTGATCACACAGTTTATTTAGTTATTCTTCTATCTTTTCTTATAATATCCTTTAATTTGTAAAATATTCATCTAGACATACTATTGTCTAGAAATTAGGCCTTGATGAAATGGGAATTGTGGTGCCCTTGTCTGGAAAAGTGAGTGAGAAGTTGGGACATTCTTTTTCACTCAGCCTTGAGTATAAGAGTAAGAGCCTCTTCAAGTTTCCTCAACACTCTCCGTGCCTCAGCACCTCCCCTTGTAATTTGGAAATAAATCTGGTGTTGCCCATGAGATTTCTGCTGTGAGAAACAGCTGATGTCTGAATAAACCATGTACAGCAAACACACAGCACAGAACACTGATCTGGGAAGGGAGAGTTGCTCGGAATGCAGAGCTTGCAGAATTTGAGGGGTGCAGCACCGCCCTTGCACAAGGGGCATCTCATAGTCTAGATCTGGGGTGTAGCTGCTGTTCTAGGCCTTGACTGCTTTTGAATGGAGTTTTTCTCATAGCAAGCCTGGGCCTTGCTTCCCAAAATTCACTAGTATTCCTTACCAAAGTGGAAAGGTTATGTATTGCTTGCCATGAGATTTCTTTCATCACCACTATCTTGTAAATTAATCACTCTGCTTTATGCATTGATAAATAATAGGAGAGACTAACCCACTCAGCATCCGCATCAATATACCCGAAGTCAAAGTCTGGGTTGGATCAGAACAGCTTGGGAGAAAGATGCAGTGAAATTGCCTGGTCTCTTATCCTTCCAGTTTAGGATTCTGCTGTGCAAGTAATTAAAATCTGGTATGTTGATAGCATTTTAAGATTATATGGAGAGGTTAGGTAGATCATTGCTTAAAAAAGTCTATAAAACAAAACAGTCCCCCTAAACAATATATTAAACAATGACCATGAAAACTAGAACTTAAAAATCATAACATTTTGTGTGCTCCCCGCAGAACAGAAAGTGGGATGCAACTTTTAAAAATAAAGTCACATGTTTTGNTTTTTTTTGTCTCTGATAATTCTATTCTTTTTATCCTACTGCTTGCCTAAATGTAATTGAGTTTAGGATTTCTTTCTCTTTGCAGCAACCTCTCCTCTGTTTGCCCTAGGAGCCTGGTTTCTGGGAGCCAGGAGGCAGGTTTGTCCACACTGGCACTGTGGCACTGCAGTGGCTGGAGCAGCAGATGTCTGGGTCACTCTGTGTCCAGTGCCCATTCCCCAAGAGCATGGCCACCCTGGAGTGCCCCAGACACACACGGGGTGCTCAACAAGGAGCAACTGAGTGCGTAGAGCTACGCTGGTTCCACCGTGTGGACAGCTTCAGCAGGCCAGGGTGTTTCAGAAAGACTGGAAAAGTTGTTTGGGTTTAGTTTTTCCCTGCATTTTTAATAAATGTGCCTGTGAAAACCAGGTGCTTATGCATAGGACTGACCTGTGCACCCACATGCAGTCCCAGACTGGGACTCTCTGTGTCCTGTCTCCATGTCCTCTCTGCTTCTCCACAGCATCCCCTCTCCCCTCACCTGCAGCTGTTGGTGCTGACTGGCAAACCAGTGCTTTGAACCAAAGGTGGGAATACAGGAGTCCTGCAGCCAGACTTCTCTGAAATACTTCCTAGTATTCCTCTGCCCAGTTTGGCAGCTTTATAATCTGATTATTGATGGCTCTGAAAATCTTTGAGTGGGTGCTGCTGGGCCCCTAGTGGTGCTGGTGTTTATTTTGGTGTCTCCAACTGGCTTCAGGAGTGCTTTTGGTAACTGGTGGTTCTGGACTCTCATTCCCACTTCCAGGCCCAGCTGCATATGGATGTCCTGAGCACAAGGGGAGTGTAAACTGGCCAGGGCAGGCAGCTCCCCTCCTTGTTTGCAGTATCAGTTGAAATCAAATGGGAGAAATTAATGTGATAAACCTAAGCAGAAAAAGAGAAGGTGTAGATGTTCCAGTGTGGACTGTGGAATTGGGCAGGGTTTGTAGCTATCTACATGAAGGGAGTGCTCCGGGCCTTTTTCATGCTCTTTGCACGAGACTTCCAAACTTCTGTGTTTTATTTTTTGGGTTTTCCCTACTCTTTCTTTCTTTACTCTTTAGGTCAATTGACATCCAGTCTTTCCAACATTCCTGGCAGGCAAAGCTGTGTTTGCAGGCATTGTTTTGCTCGTGCACCTCCTGTGTGGTCAGTGCCTGCCTTTGAGTGATACGCAGATCAGAGGAAGGTGAAAGAAGCTCCCTGTTGTCCTCGGTGAAAGGTGTGCTCAAAGGGATGAGCAGGCCTGGGAGCTCCTGGTGCCACAGCCAGACTGACATGGTTTCAGTGCACTTTTTGAGAAACAGATGTGTTGATTGCTGCAGGAGTTCATTGTCAGAGATAATGAGACTTGCAAGCACGTGAGAGATCTTAGTTAGGAAGAAAATCAATGGTAAAACAATGTTTCAATCTATAGCCTCAGTAAGTAATTTACTTTTGAAATCTAGTTCTGCTCAGAGGTGAAACCGTTTCCATTCATGTTTTGTTGAATCACATTAGAGTCTGGGAAGGTTTTGTTTTGTTTGTATAAGAAGCCCTTACAATAACTCCCCAAACTCCTCACAGCTGTTTTCTTTGTGTCTGATTTTAAAAAGTGGAGTTTTTTACAAGATGCATTTGAATTTTACTTTGCAATCAGTAAAAGACTCCTCTTTAGCATGGAATATGCACATTGTGGGCTATTTAGCTGGAAGCCAGTTTTTGTTTTGAGGATATATTTTACGAATAAGTTACTAGTATCACTTATTCTTATTGTAGATGTACTGCTGTAAATAATGTGATGACTTGTATGACTTATACCTCTGTAGGAGTTTTGCAAAGACTAACACCATGAGGCCTTAAACTTCTCGTAAAATATATGAAAAAAAGAAATGACATTTTTGAAAAATGAAATTTTTCTTTAAGAAACAGAGACAGAGAAAAAAAATAAAGACAGCTGGGTGAAACATGTTTCTGTAGATTTGGGAATTCATGTTTTATTTTGTCTAGTGATCAATATGCATTTTTTTCTTTTTAGAAAATAAAAATACATCATCTGATTTCCAATTTGAAAGAAACAGATTACCTGTGTTTCCGTGTTCCACACAGTTTCATTTTGCACTCCGATTTCAATTTTGCACTTGTGTATCCTGTTTTCAATATGAACTTCAGTGTTGAAATCCACTGCTTTTGTAAATTTTTCTTTTAAAAGGAGAAAGATGCTGATTTCAGTTCAGATATGTAAAGCAACAGACGTGACTCCGTGGCTGCTCCTGGTGAAGGAAGAAGCATGGTAGCTTCTGGAATGGCCATGTCAGACCCCGAGTAGTTGTGTCTGCAGTAGCCCTGTGCTGGTGCTGGACTGCTAGACAGGCTCATCTTCAACAGCACATGGTCCTCTCCTGTACCTCTATTTAATTTGTCTCATCTGTGGCACAGTCTCCTCTAAAGAGCTCGAGCTTCAGATGAAAATGTAGTTCTCAGGCAGAAAGGAATTGCAGTAAAAGTAGTTGTACTACTAGTTTGTCCTATGATTAATAGCAAGACTTGCTTAGAAGTTAGTCTTTGATTTCCTCTGTTTAATTGTAGCCCTAAGTGAAATGGGTTTTTGATTTATAGAAAATGCAAAATTGGGTACAGAAAGTTTTAAATTACAGTAACAGTAAAAAATTTCCCACAATAATCATCCCATATTGTTTCAATTCAAAAGAGCTAGGGCTTGATTTGTGTGGGAAAGAACCCATAGCAGCCAAGTTCCACATTTGAAACTGGGGAGAGGGGAGGATCAATTACCCTCTTTTGAGAGTACAAAAATATGCCTGAACTTCACTATGTAATACTTTTATCATATATTTCCTCTCTGGAAGAGTGTGTGTTAATTTAGAATAGCTCTTTTCTTACATGGTTATCATGTAAAAGCAAGTAGAAAAATTGTGTTCAAACATACAAGAACATCAGTTAAAAAAGCAAAAGCTTTAGGAACAGCAATGGCTCATAATCATGATGGAAAACTGATCTGTTTTATAATATTTGCATTATGCAGAAAGGTTCAATAAACTGTGAAAGTTCTAACAGCTGCAGTTCAATAGCAGTAGCTTTAATAATAGTAGTTTAATTCCTAAGCTACTTTTTGGAAGTTCTGCATGGCTGATCTCACTTTTGCTGCACCATATTTGTGTTGACTTTTTCTTTCATTAGACCACAATGCCTATGTGTGTTTACAGCACTGATCCTAGATACTGAAATTCTGGATAATAAAAATATATTCAGTATCATTGAAGTTATTCCAGAGTAAATGACTTCGCTTTAACGGATGAGACCAAATTCTGCTTTATTTACAGGGGTAAATGCTGAAAAACACTCATCTAACCTATGCAAGTTTGCATGCGAGTTCCTGAGAATAGGAGTTTTGGCCCTTTATATTTGTTTTTTCTCTACTGCAACGCAGTTAGAAATAATTCTGAAAATAATAATGCAGTTATTGTTCTGTTGGCCACCTTGGTGGCTTTTAAAATCCTGCTTCAGTCTCACCTCACATACAGTTTCATTTGGAACACACTGAGTTTACAGTTTGAATGTGAAGTGCTGCTTCTATTCCATTTGCTTTGGCATGACCGAGATGTAAAATCTAAACATAAAGCATAGTATTGATCCACTTATAAGCATTTTCAAATTGTGCTGCACTTCTTGGATAATTTATTGTTGTAGACTTTTACAGTCAGGTGAGATCTGCATTTGTGCTATAGCCTGACAGTTTAATCAAGATACCAATTTAGAAACAAATCAGCACCGTCTTTTATATAGTGCCTCTAAATCCATGGTAATTTGTACCAGACCCCGGTAACAGGAAAGGATCGCCGTTTCATGCTACCAATACCAGTGGGTGTTGCTCCCCAGCTGCATCTTGTAAGAGAAGATGCAAGAGAAATTAAAGGATCCCCACATGCATTTTTCTGTAATGTACCTTTTGCAGAGTACGAGGTTGATGGAAAATTCCCTTGAATTCAGTGTGCAAGCTGGCTGTAAATAGTGCCATATGTTCTGCGCGCTTTAACTCCTACCTTTTGAGAGCGCTGGGCAGTTTTAAAGTCAGCTTTCTTTACTTTGTAGTTTTGAAACGTTTAAAAAACATGAAAGCTTGTACTCTGCAAACTCAGAACGGGGAGGGGAGAGCTCAAGTGCTGCTGGTGCCTACCCTGGCTGCCTCGGGACTCTCCCAGAGGCCTGTTTCGGGGAGCTCTGCCGTGCCAGGACGTCCCTTGCAGCATGAGCTCGTCCCTGCACACTCAGCTCCAGCGTATCCAAGCTATAGGCTGAGGCTGTGTGCGCTGGCAGCACAGATGGAGTGTGCTCTCATTAGGACTGTTTGTTGCCTGTTGGAACACACAGCATATTTCTACCGTGGCATCAACAGTTTCTAAGAACTGAGGTCAAAATAAACAGGTTGCAGTTGGATTCAGGAACAGTCTGGGAAACAACTTAAAATTCCCTGCTTAGGCACAACCATGTTCCTAGATAGGTGGGTAAAGAGGCATTTCTTACAGCAAGGGCTCATCTGAATTGATGTTTTGTGTATGTAGACCAGTGTGGAGTTGCAGGGGCACAGCCAGTAAATTTTCTACAGATTTTCTACAGATTTACAGATTCTACAGAATTCTGCACAGCTATACAGAATTGACTTTATTTTAAATAAATGAGCAAATTTAAGCACAGCACTCCACTGTTTCTCCTGGTCTTTGTAGTGCTTGAGCAAAGTGAAAGCAATGTCCTTGTGTCCATTTGGAAGGTGCCTGTTTTCACCAGCCCTCTGCCTCCTGTGCAGGATGTTGCTGAACGCCCAGGCATGTCTGGGCTCCGTGCAGGAGCAAAGCTGGGGCTCTGACAGACAACCTCTGGCAAGCCTCCTGGAAGCTGCTTTGAGTTGCTACTGCCCCAAACTCCCCACCCCACCCTTTCCCTGGAGATTAGTTGCTTCCTCAGCAGAACCTGCACCTGAGCTGCCTCTTTGCAAACCCACAGGTGCAGCTCTGGCCCTTGGAAGGGCATCGCTCACTGCGGAGCTGCTGCAGCACCCGAGGTCTGAGCCCGTGGATTCAGCGTGGAGAGCCCTCATCTCCAGCAGCCAGGTGGAGCAGACTGCTGGGAAAAGGGAGCTCTGTGTGTGCCAGCGAGATTCGCCAGTGCCCCTTCCACCACTGGTAAGTATTTACAGGATGAGCCCATACACACACTCACATTCCAGGTGACAGCCTGGCCCCACAGGCGTGAGTGAGTTTTAGCCAGGGATATCAGTGAATGCAGGGCTTAATTTGTAGTGTTGTAAAGGCCAGCAAAATTTTATGAAACAGGACAAATACTTTTGATGATTTTGGCTTGAGTAGAGGTGTAGATAGATTTGCTTCCTGACAGAATCGGCAACAGTCACTTGTAAGGGTTTACTTGTATTTACCTGGTCACAGTTCGTTTGCAGCCAAAGGAACTATCCTGTTTGTTGAGCTGCAAACACACAAAGGCATAGCAATCTGCTAGATGTTAGAAAATGTTCTAGTGGGATTTGGGGTTTTTTGGGTGGGGAGGGTTAAATCTAACTCTAGTTTTGGTGGTTAAATTTTTTTTTTAAAGTAATTTTTTCCTTTTCAGAAATGAAACATTACTGAGCTGTATGGTGTGTGTAACAATAAATGGCTAATACAGATATGTGTAGTGGAGTAGTGAAAAGAGGTGTCAAAAGAATTATGAAAATTTTGAAGGCTGATATGGAAAGATGTGTATAATTCTCTAAAAGAAAGGGTGAAAAAGAAAGCCTTCCCATATCCTTTGCTGCTACCAGTTTACAGCTGTTGCCATTCTTACTTCCCATGGCATGAGGCATTCAGTGATCTGTATAGCAACCACAGGAATAATATTATCATCTCTTACTTTTCCACAGTGACAGGGAAGCAGTTCTCCTAGAATACCTTGTTCATGGGATGATCTTACTGTCTGCACGAGGTTTTCTTGGTTCTTGCTGCTGTTCTCCATTTGCCTCTACACACAGTTTGTGTGTAACAATGTGCCTTTCCATCCTTGACCCTGGCAGGTCTTGTGCAGCCTCGTTCATCCTGACCCACCACCTCTTCCCTGCTCACAGACAGCTGCTGAGTCTCAAGCTCTTCACTGACTGTGAATGCAGTTGGGAACACTCTCCTCCCCCCCACTTTTAAGTTGGCTCTCAAAGCCCATCGCAGATGGTCTGTACCTCATACATAATAAAGATTTTTTTTCTTCTGAGGCGGGTTTCTGTGAATGTGAGAGGCAGACAGTCTGGCAAGCTTAGACCTGTGTTTTTATATTTTTTTCTAAGTGAGCCTTGAGGGATTTGTTTGCCATAATTTGAAACTCCTTAATAGCTTATGGAGCTCAGTAATATCTTGGTTCCAGAGGCTGGAACTTGATTTGTCCATTTGATATTTTCTAAGGGGAAATTATACACATTGGCAAAATGGAGTTAGGGCCCAGCTAGACAAGACAAAGAAATTAAGCAGAAGCATTCCAGGAACTAAAGCAGTTGTTTTAGGAAGGTAGTCTTCTAATAAGAGTATGGTAGATTTGTGCTAACTGTGTGTGTGTGAGTTGCTTTGGGGTCACTTGTTACAGCTGTGTATTTCAAACCACTTGTAAGACTTGTTTCAGTGAGTTCCCTCTGTCCTCTTTTCAGACTTGAGCAGTAAAGTCTGTGTACCAAAATGTTCCCAGGACCTCATGTAAGAGCCTAAGGAGCATTTGAAAATGTCAGATAGTTCGGGTTCTAGATAGCTCAACACCGCTGCTTCTTAGTTCCCTTGTGTATGGTTGTATTGGTGGTGTTATGCTCAGCATTCCAGTAGCCATAAAAACAGGTCCATGTGTGGAAATCTGCTTCATGGGCCAGGCTGCCAGTGGGCTATGGGTTTCTGTTCTGCATGGAAGCTGCCACAGGGCTCTTCCTGATCTCTGCACTATGCCGTGGAAGCTGAAAATGTAGAACATATGTGGGAGGAAAGTAATGGAAATACATTTATACCAACAGTTTCAGCAGTGGTTTTGACCCCAGTGAGAAAAGATATGTCAAGGTGAGATATGGAATTATATGTTTTAAAATATAAGGAAAAAATGTCCTAAACTAAATTGGATTTTTTTATGATGAGGAAAAAATTTTTAACAGGTATTTCACTCTTTGTTGTGCATGTTAAATGCTGTTTGTGTGTGTGTGTGTTGTTACTCATTGTACAGGAACAATTAAGTCCAAAACCAACCCATGAACTGTAGAGTATTAGCTAAAATACTTTGGGGTTCAATTGTCTGAAGCTTTTGGCTCTTAGAAGGAAAAAAGTCTCACGGGTGTCAGATAAGACACTTCTCCAGGGCCTGAAGGGTGTTAAGAGTAAGGGTCTCTGAGAAGTGAACAAAGCAAATAAAATCTTTTGAGAAGAGATGAGCTCTAGAGAACATTCCACTTGGGCAGTAGTGGTCAGCAGCACAGGACAGTCGTAGGTTCATCCTTCAGAGTGGAAGGACCTTGGGAGGCATCTAGTCCAGCCTCCTGCTCAAAGCTGGGCCAGCTGAGACCATGTGGCTCAAGGTTTTGTTCAGTTAGGTCATGAAGGCCTCCAAGCATGGAGTCTGCACATCCTCTCTGTGCAGCCCCTTCCACTGCTTGACTGACTTCATGGCAGAAAGGTTTTCCATTGTTTCTAACTTGAAGCTTCCGGGTTTCAGATTTTGTCTGTTGTCCCTTGTTCTCCCCGCACACCCTACTGTGAATAACCTGGCTCTGTCTTCTCCTAGCCTCCCACTGGGTGTGGAGAAGCTGTCAGCAGAGCCTGCTCAGGTCCCTTAGCCCCTTCTCACAGGGCTGATGGTCATCCTGGGGGTCCCTCTCATTCTGCCTACACTGCAGTATCACTCAGCAGGGTGAGGAGTGGCACAGGAGCCTCTCAGGACAGTGCTGGGGCTGACCCATGCTGTCCCATGGGATGCTGGCACCAGGACAGGTGAGGTGGCTCCCTGTGAGTCGCATCACCCCCTTAAGGTGTGTGGCTGTTTTTGCTGACCATCAGCTGGAAGCAGTGCCGGGCGCTGATGCTGTTGGCTGGCCTTGGCTTTCACAGCAGATTCCTGGGTTAATAGTGTGGCATTACTAATTTCAGGTATTATTATAGAAAAATATTAGCTTGGATTCGAAAATCGTGTCATAGTTTAAATGCTAAAAGATGTTAAAGTGCTGTAGAGTTTCTTTGCAGAGTGGTTTTTGAGCTGCTGAGATACAGGTTTTAAGCATACAACACAACAGTTAGAGATATATTTAATCTTAAAAATTGTTAGGTGTCATGTAATTGCATAACTGCAGAACCCAAGGCTTTAAGAACAATACTGAGTATCATGACATTGTGATTTGATTTTAAAATAAAGCAACATTGATAAGATCAAGAGTCTGCTGCTTTTGTAAAGCAAATGTTCATCTGAGAGGGGTTTTTTCAAATACTGAACCACGTCTGTAAAATTCTGAAATGATAGCTGCTATTATGTGCTCCTCTGCTTGGCAGAGTAATTAAAGTATATGCTAATGCTCCAAGACATGTGTTTAGAAGTATGGATTGAAATTAATCACCCTGTCCCTATAGAAATTGCTTAAGGAATCCAACAGCATATGTGTTGCTATAGAAAGCTGTGAGTTTGTGTGTTGTACATGGGTACAGTTAAATTTAGTATTTTGTATGTTTTATTAAATATAAACACAAAAATACATTAAATTTTATTAAAGATATGGAGGGGGGTTGTTTACATATTTATCCAGTGTGGGACAAGCATTTTTACAGGTAAAACTTGCACTGTAATAACCACTAAAGATGAAATTGTCAAGCTGCTCAAATATTGCTTAAGGAGTCTTTGAGGTGTCTGCCAGCATTGTGTGAGCAGGGCAGAAGGAATTCCTGCCTCTGTGGGGTGTGGCTTACCCAGGGCCAGGCTGGCACATCCACAGCGGATCCCTCGTGAAGCACCAGGTGCAGGACGGGCCTGTGCCGAGCTGAGCTGTGTGGAGCAGGCCCTTGGGGGCTGAGAGAGAGTGATAATTCTGCAGCCACTGATGAGTTTTATCTTAGATTTAAGCTTGCAATGTCCAATCCATCTCTGGCTTCCTGGACATGGGACACAGTTGTCCTGAGGAAGTCTCCAGTGTGAGTTTATAGCCCGTGCAATTACCAAGTGAGCTGCCACCTCAGCCTGTACCACGGCTACTCTGCCTGCCAGAAAAACTTGGTGATGAATATTCCACAAGATGCTTGACAGGCCGTGATGTCACCCCTACACCGGCCAGGTCAGCGGGTCAGGTTTGCTCTGTTATTTTACAGGCTGTGTGACATGTAAGTCAAAGAGCAGGTGCGAGTCCTTCCCGCTGCACACCGCTGAAATGCAGCGGTGTGCAGCTCACAGCTCTGCTTCTGTCCCATTTCCCAGTGCAGGGAACTGCTCTGCTTCCCCAGCCTGTGTAGGGAGCAGCTGCAGAGCTGCTGCTTTTCCTGGTGGCGCAGGGCAGTGTCCTGACAAAGAGCACCATGCAGTGCAGTGACATCAGGAAGCTCATGGATTGAGAGACAGGAGCAGCGAGCAGTGGGTTGAGGACATAAAAAGAACAAAATCATTGTCTGGGGGATTGTTTGAGAATCACTGTCTTTGCGAACTTAAAATGCGTGCACAAAAAATTGTTCTCCTCTGCTTACAACTCTGACATAGGACCCAGTTAAAAAAAATGGTTGTTTTTGCAAAACTCTGACTTCTATAGTCTCACTGGTCTACATACTTCTTTGTGTTTTCAAGATCTAAATGCAGTGTGCAGGCAGCCTTTCTCTTATAGCTAATAGTGATATCCTACCCCAGAGTTACAAAAGCAGAGAAAAGAAAACCCTTATAGACATTTACTGCTTCAGTTGATACATATTTGCCTGTTTCTGGGTGGTGAAAGTTGTTATTTTTATTAGTTTTGCAGCATATCAGCCTAGATGTAGTCACCCTGTCAGGAGCATAAAATTTACAGGAGACATTATTTTAACACTGGAAAAGTTCTTACGCATCTGAACCATCATTCAAAATGCATGATGAAAGTGGCCAAGCAGAAGTTTTCCATCCCACTGTCTGCAGGACTCCTGCAGATCTTCTGAAACTTAAGGTAATATTAAAAATAAAGAACAAACAACTTAGTTGCAAAGTAGAAGCTGGTGCAAAGTGTGAAGGTATAATTCTAGGGCAGAGTATCCTGTTTGTGCATTGACCCCTGTCTATGGGAGTAATGGCGTTGTTAGAAAATTTCAATGCAATATTTGTTTAAATAATCAAAGCAGAAAGAACAATAAGCTCAAGCTTACTACCAGAATTAAATATATATATATAAAGAAATTGCTTAGAATTTAAAAAATGAAAGAATATATTATGTTTTCTTTATTCTTTTTGAAAATATGTGTCAAAGTACAGAAGTGTTTAACTGTGAAAAATAAGTGTTAGTGTAAACAGGGAAAGTAGGAACCACTGAGTAGGACGATGTGTTTTGTCTTGCTTAGCTCCTGAGAAATAGCTGCAGTATTTGAACTGTGTACAGTTTATGGCATTGCTTGTCCTTAGTGCTTTTGGTTTGTGTTCTGTAGTGGTGTCCATTATCTTACATTCAGTGAATTAAACTCTTCCAGTGTATTTCCTTATTTCTGTGAATGTAGTACAGGCAGCTGGGGTGTATCCCTTCTCCATGACTGTAGTAATAGGATTTTATATAAAGAGCATCCAGAGGCTATCAGTATGTTCTCTTATACAAGACATTTTTACTCTGGCTTGTTTTAGGTCAAATATATAACTAAAACACATTCCAGAAACTTTGTATTCTAAACAAAGTGCTTGTTGGGCACAGTTGTTACTGTTGCAGGTGTTCACATCCAGGGCAATATAAAAAGCTACTTATGACAAATGACAAGTAATGGAATGCTCACTTTATAACCTCAGGAGTTTGGTCTGGGCCTACAAACAGATATTACTTTGTTTATAGACAGACAAGTTTATAATTAAGACAGTAATGGGCATAAGCATTCTTGCAGCCTTTGTAGCTCATCTTTCTTGTAAGCATCAAAGAGAATATTTGTGGTAGAATGCACAGTAATAAGTGTGGGGGAATCAACAGCATGCAGATTCATTTGTTTATTTATTTATTGAATCTGGTTATCCCCTATCCTCTCATCATCTGTGCCTCTGCAATAAAGGCAAAGCATGCTTATTTTCTGTCTTTACTATCACTCAAAATGCTGTAGATAAGAACGATAGCTGGACACAAGTACCACACTGTGCACCCCAGAACACCAGAGGTATTAATGAACACAGGCAAAGACTTGTGTAACCATTACATCAGTGTCCTATTTCTGGAAATGACTACCGTAAATTACCATTTGGCTTAGGAATCCATCGTGCTGATCTGGAGCCTGCATGGCCCAACTGGGGATTACATCAAGCACATGAAAAAGCTGCCCAGGAATCCTGGCACAGAATGATACTATTTTGTTTTGCATAGGAAACCTGTGTGTTCATGCATACATGTGTATAAATATGTAAAGTGGTTTGGATTGCTTGTGTCTGAGGGCAGAGCCCTGTATGTGGCAGACCTTTTAACTTCAGGGGTTGTACATTTTTTATGTCAGCTCTGAGGCAGTTGAGATGAGCTGAAATGTCAGTCTTCAGGGGTCGCTGGTGTGCGAGAGTTGCCACAACACAGTTTCTCTGAGGGCCCTTAGAGAATCTATGATTTGATTCCTCTCACAGCTTGGTCCAAACCAGCTTGTGTTTATTGGCTGTGAAGCCCATTTATCTCTGCAACACCTGGGGACACCATTTTGGGGCTGTGTATCTGATGAAAAGGTACTTGAGGGTCAGGAGTTTTGAGGCCTTCAATAATTATCTAGGGGGATGGCTTCTGTTGAGGAAATGTTACCAGTTTGATGATTTTTGTCATCGTTTATGTCTTTAGTTAGTGACAGCAGTGTTTAAAAGCTGAGATTTGTGTGTTCGTATATTTTACATTGAATTTAAAACACAACTATCATAAGAATCTTCTTTTTTAAAATTGAGAGAAAGAAAAAATATCGGTCTGGTTAAGAGGTAGTTGTTCTTATAAAGAAAACAGTGAGTTATTACTGCTACCTCTGACATATCTAAGTTAAGTAATGCATGTAGCTCTTTAGGACTAGACCTCAGAATAAATTGCAAGATCAGAAACTAAATTAAAATCTTCTAAAACTTGATCCTCATGTATTTTTAAGGAAGCGGTCTATTCCAAGAACTCTAATGTATGAAGTCTTGGTAAGATTAAAGTCTCTGGAGGCTGAAGTTCATTTTTTGAGGAAGAAACCCACTTAACAATAAAATCAGGTAATACCCAATGATATTGTCACAAATAATTAAAATAGAGTCAGAACATCATCAGTGTGTACAATAAATAATAGCTGAGAGGAAAGGCTGACCCCATGCTTGTTAAATTGCTTGGAAGTTAATTTGGGCATGTTCAGGTGAAGAAAGGTTTGGTTGTGTGGGATTATTTTTTTCTCAGCTGCAGTTTTCTTTGTGAGTCCACAAAAATTGAATAATTTGGGCTTGTCAGACCCACCTGTGAAAGGCAGATGCCCTTGTACATGAGCAATCTTCACTCAGCTGGTGAGCAATGAATACAGAGAATGGACAGTGCAGTTGCTCCAATATTAAATTGCTCTTGCGAGCCTTTCAAACTGGATTTCTTTCCAGCCCACAGGAAATGACTGATAATCCTTTTTTGTTTTTGTTTTTTTCCCAGAGAAGGAATGTGCTGGGGTAGAAATACAGTATGTAACATAAAGATTAATACATATCCTAAAGTTAGATAATTGTAAAGCTATTGACTTTCTCCAACTAAAACGAGAGTAGTAAAACAAGGGAAGTTAATTGTGGGAGAGCCTGGTTGCCTCTTACTGTCGTTATCTGTTCCTTAGAATATTGCCAAACTTAAAATACTTGGGGTGTACTTTCAGTGCTGAGTATATTATTCAGATTTGCTGCCATAGGCAAGTTCAGTCATAACAGTTCACTTTTCCTGAGCAGAGGACAGCCTTTCCTTTGGCATCTCTTAAATTCTGAGAACTTTGTGGTTTAACTATAACCTTTTTCTTATCTAAAGAAAATCTTCATTTGTGCAGTCAGCTGGCTGATTCAATCTCCAGCTGAAAAATGATCACGAGATGAGTGTATGTTCTTTAGAATTCAGTCCTGTGTCTGATAGGCTTTAAAAAGCACCGACAGCTTTAGTTAAACACAGCAGTGGTTTTCAGTATGTGGCTCTTTGTCTCTGTACAGGATTCCTGTGCAGGAGGTCCTGTGAGAAAAAGCTCTATCAAACATTGGAGAAAAAAAAAAGAAATATTATTTTAAGATTTTAAGGAACAAAAAGATCTGGCAAGAAATAGGATAAGAGGATGCTTAAACTCTCTGGGTAACCAGGAGAGAGGTAGAACAGGAGTAATGTTAATTTAGAGTATTTTGGGCAAGCCACGATCTTTCTTGAAGATTTTGGTATAGGTCATGTTCTTAATTTTTCTTGAATATCGTATTTTTTTAATTACCACACAGGTTACGAAGTACTTTCATAGCCTCATAATATTATTTTGCTATTTCAAATAACTTGTTTATATTAGTAATCCCTTAAACCAAATTTTTAAATAAACAATGATTAGCATATGTGAATTCTTATACCTGGAAGCTCCATACCCAACTAAAGCAAAACTTAGATAGATAGATAGATAGATAGATAGATAGATAGATAGATAGATAGATAGACAGACAGACATCAAATAAGGTGATATTCCTGTATTTAAAGCACCCAGAAGCATGATTTCTCTGTAGGTGATGAAATGAGATGGATGGGTTTACCCACCTACTTTACAAACCTGCTCTGGATGGAAGAGGGGTGTCTGGAAATACCTGTATCCTCATCAGGTATGGTGAGTGCCCACTCCTGGGCATCCAATGGCTAGCAGGTTGAAGAAGTCCCAGGGGATGACCCACACACCCACATTGCTTGGAACTGGAACCAGTGCCTGTTAAACTGGCTAGGAAAAGGTGTGCTGTTTTTAACAGGACAATTTCAGGACCCCTCTAGTCAGTCTTTAAATTTTCCTTTAGATTGAACCACGGGATCACAGAATCATGGAATGGATTGTGTTGGAAAGGACCTTAAAGACCATCCAGTTTCACTCCCTGCCATAGGCAGGGACACATTCCACTATACCAGGTTGCTCCATGCCCCTGTCCAACCTGGCCTTGGACACTTCCAGCAATGGGGTAGCCACAGCTTTTCTGGGCAGCCTGTGCCAGGACCTCACCACCCTCACAGGGAAGAATTTCTTCCAAATATCCCATCTAACCATTCCCTCTGTCAGTGTGAAGTCATTTCCCCTTTTCCTGTCCCTTCTCTGTCTTCAGGTGGCCTGAGATGGGGGACATTGGCTTTTAAGAAACCCAGTTCAGATGCTGAGTAAAACCTGACCAGTTCTGAGGTCTCTATCTCCCTTGTCTCACATTTACAAAGACTTCAGGCACTTCCAGCCCAATGTGTCTGTCAGGGGATTGTATCAATTCTTGAGACAGGTAGCAGAATAGGAAAAGCTGGAATGCTACAGGAAGGTAGTGGAGCCCTTTCGCAGTAATATCTGGTATTCTTTGATTAAACCTAGGCATACAATACTCGGGATATGATTCTTATATTTGGTTGAAGATTTTAAATTTTTTTGTTGTTGTTTTTTATGGGAGGAATCTCCTTGTGCTCTGCGAAAACTCCAGAGTGCACACTGTTGTTGAAAAGTAAGTTTTAAGGACATGTTGTTTTCAGTGTAAATGTGGAGCTGCTGGTCACAGCCACACAGACTGCCCTAAATTCATAAGTTCATGCAGCATTATTACAAATACTGCTTAGAGGATAGTAGCTTAAAGAAAGTGCAGTATATCTTTCTCCCATTTCTAGATATGGTGTAGCAGCCTGACATGGTCAATCAATACCATGTGACCACTCAGCTGTCTTTGGAAGAGCTTCACAAATCACAGGCAAGTTTAGGCCTCCTGAGCTGGTTGATGTAATCAGGACATGCATCTATAAAACAGGTTTTGTACAGCCTGGATTCAAGCAATTACCTGGCCTCTCTGCTCTTTCTTTTCTTTCTTTTCTTTCTTTTCTTTCTTTTCTTTCTTTTCTTTCTTTTCTTTCTTTTCTTTCTTTTCTTTCTTTTCTTTCTTTTCTTTCTTTTCTTTCTTTTCTTTCTTTTCTTTCTTTTCTTTCTTTTCTTTCTTTTCTTTCTTTTTTTTCTTTTTTTTCTTTCTTTTCTTTCTTTTCTTTCTTTCTTTTTCTTTCTTTCTCAGGAATAATTTTTTAATAAGGAAATAGTGTGTCCACAAAATTCAGATTTAGTAAACTGGCTACAATAAGCAATCATTTTAAAAAGCATGAAAGACTGAATAATTTTAAGTGTATGTAGATTTAATTGTAATGGCTGTGCCATGTATTATTCTCAGACTCTGGAATGAGGCATAGCAACTGACATAACTTGCTCTGAGTATTCCCTGGATTAAAAATTCTTGCTGTTTGGATTCTGTCATGAAATGGTTGGCATCCCAACAGTCATGACAAGTGTATATGTTGGCAAGGAATTAAAAATGGTGGTGCCTCTGAAGTTTAGCAGGAGGTTTCCTGCCTGGGGATGGCAGGCAGTCGTAGCTGTTACAAATGCCATTCCCTTGTCTGCATTGCAGCTCATTTCTGAAACAAAGCAAGCCTGGGCACATGTTTCACTTTGTAAAAGGAACTGCTACATTTGGTTTTCTTTGAGTCTTCTCTGACACTGGAGTCTTCATGTGCCCACTTCTTTTCTTTTTTTTTCCTTGTTGTTTTGTTAATAAATCAAATCTGACTACAAGACCTCTCTGTCTCTAAACCACAGTAAGGGCTGCTTGAAAAAGCGTGAGCCTCTCAAATTTTTTACCCTCAAGAGGAAATAACTGATTTTTTTGTTTGTCTTTGATCCAGTCTCATCAATGCAATTTTCCTTCTTCAAACAATTGAGCCTGCAGTTCATTATAGTGCAAGACCGGAACCCTTCTATTACCTTATTTTTAGCAACGATTAAATCGAGCCTTAAAATTGCATTTGCAAAAAGAAAGGCCTGCACCAGTCCCAAATCTTAGAACTCAGCTCTTAAAATTTGCTCTCACTGAGGCTTCAAGAGGGGCAGCAGCAGATTGAATCCCAGCACTTTCCTCTCCTGGATGTGTCATTTGGTGGTGTGGCTTGGTGGTATTTGTGGCAGCCCCCTGGACCTGCCTGGATGCGCCGCCTGTCCTGGGAATCCTTTCTGGCCTCCTCCAGCCCTGAGTTGAGGGTGCAGGGTGAGGGAGCACCAGGATGCCCCAGGCAGGTGCATCTGTGCTGGAGATTCAGTGGAGCTTCTCAGCCTGGGCCAGTGAGGAGCTCTCACCTTCCAAGCCCCCTCCCAGAACCAAGGACATCAAGGGGTGCTCTACTTCTGTGGGGTTGAACGTTTTCCCAGAGCACAGCCTCTGACTATTTATCAGAGCTTATGTACATGATTAAAACATAACTTCCTTCAGTTTATGGAGCCTAGAAGCTCTTAGAGGCATGAACTAATGGAGAGACAACTTGTGTCTGCTGCAGTGTCAAGGAGCTGTGCTGCAGAAGAGAGAAGTTGTTTTGACAGGTGATTTGTTGGGGTCCAGCATTGCCTCCAGAATTTTTCAAGCAAGAATGTTTATCTGCAGTTGGGACTGACTGACACCATCACTTCTTTGTAGGACATTTGCCATTAGCTGGAATATTGTGGTTTTCTTAAACATGGCTGTTCGAAGTCTAGGAAAAAAAATTTCACTACTTAGGCAGGATGGAGGTGAAGAGATTTGGAAGCGTCTGCCAAACTTGTGAGAGCAAACTCCTGTCACGGTGACTGTGGGAGCCCAACTGGAACTTAGAAAGAGGAGCATAGTTTGGAACACTGGATATTTTACTGTCATCGTACCCAACTGAGATATCCACATGTTATGGGTAGGAAAGCTCTCTGAATACCCATATTAAAGTTTGCTGCAAAAATATTGAGCCCTCATGTTCTTTATCTAGCATGGTGTGCATGGAAGTGTGGTTACCATCAGGCAGGCTGAGAGATCCACAGAGAGATAAAAATCTGATTAAGGGCACCTAGAAGCAGGCAGAGTAACCCCCTACAAGGAACCAGACCCCTCAAAATGCAAAACTGCCAGGCCAAGATTTCAGGCCCATGTGGAAGAGCTGTGGCTGTGTTTGAGCCTGACAAAGGGGATAAAAATGACAAGATGAAGGTAGAGCTTCCTTATGCTTTCACCAGACAAAATGAAAGAGTGAAATAAAATTGCCAGGAATGAATACACCAACCCTGGAACAGCTGGGAAAAATATTTGAGGAAAATGTACAGGAGGTAGCAGAGGGATACTTTTCTCTAAATCCCAAAAGCAAGAAGCAGAGAAGAGGATAGATGCTTGCATTGTGTGGTGGAAAATTCTGGCGTGCACATGTACGTTAGAGACATAAAAGATCTCCTAATTAGAGACAGGATCATTTGTGGGACATGTGATTCCAGTTTACAGGAGGAATTGCTGAGAAAAAAACATCTAACCCTAAGGGAATGAATCAAAGAAAAAGAGCAGCTGAACTGTCCAGGAAAAGAAGCAAAACAACAGCCACTTCTGCAGGACACTGCAGAGTCCCGGAGAGGGGGAAGAGAGGGATGAACCTGTGAGCAATGCACAAAAGTGAAGTAAGATTTGGGACTGGTGGGAAGGGAGCCACGAGAGTTCTGTTCAGCAGTGGGCAGTGGCACTGTGTCTGGCTGGGCAGGTCTCCCCTCCTTGGCAGGGATGCAGAAGGCAGAAGGAAACCACGGGGCAGTGACGGGGCATTGGTGAGGTGGACAAAGCAACAGGCTGTTCTGGAGCTTAGCATGTCTGGAGGAAAATGGAATCAAAGAGCCAGCCTTTGTGGGTTTCCGGGTTGGCAATCTTTAGTTTGTCACCAAATGTTTGCATGGAAAGCACAGCTGTCAAAAGGAAAGTTGGGGTGATCCATTTGCATTTCCAAGAGAGGAGAAGGAGGAAGATAAGGTTTGAAAGAGGCACCAGGAAGTCAATCTGTCTGAGCGTGACCTGAATGTTACCCTAGTTTTTTGTGTTTCTCTATGCCGTTCTCTAAAGAAAAGCCAATTATATTTCAGAAGAATAGGGGCCTCTCATGTTGTTATTCATCATGTGGCACATGAAACACCAACACTAACTCCGAAACTGTGAGTTAACCTTGTCCTTTCACCACGTATGTTCAGCTCATCACTAGGCTGGTGACTGCTCAAAGCTGCCTGAAAGTGGTTGAGCCCCAGACAACTAAACTTTTATACATCAGTACAAAAGCAGCAAAGAAGATGAGAAGGAAAACTGATTGTCCCTGGGGACTCAGCATAGTGGTTTGGGTAGTCCTACTTAGAAAGTCACTTGTGGCTTTTTTAATGAGGAACTTAAGGTTTGAATTTTCAAACTTATTAGCTGTACATTTGTTTGTTTTTTATTAACTTAATATACTACGTGCCACATTTTCCTTGGGGTATTGAGTCAAGTGATGGATTCATCCAGTTTAGCTCTAGATGCATGGGCTCTCTTTTTCATAAAACTTTGAAAAGATTTGGGTCTCAAATTTCCTGAAGGATTTTATTTTATGCCTGTTTATTTTGGTACAGCAGCTAACGTTTTCTGTCCTGTTTTCTTTCTGACAATATGTGCTTCTGGCTAATGTAGAGAGGGAATGTAGTTTTTGTTTGTTCTCTTTCTTGACCCGTGAGAATTAGAGTTGTCTTCTTATATGAGCAGAGTTAAACCACTTTAGCCTACAAAAGAATCACTGGAAGTTTCCAATCCTCTCGCTCTCTGCTTCAATGGAAAGAAAAACAGGTTTTAGAAAGTCTGAGAAAGATATGGCTATTAAACTAATCCGGTATACTTCATCTAGCTGCTAAAAATCTTGACTCTTAACAGTGATTAAATATAATTGCATCAGTAAAGGTGGTGTAAAAAAACCCGTGGCTTTCATTAGAAGCTATCTTTAGGAAACCATGATTCCTTGACTTAAAAGTTATATGTAACATCACTGTTTTATTTTGAAAATGCTTTGAAGGTTTCTTAGACACAGGTAGAAAGAATAAATAAACCCCAGCAGAACAAATACACAGTTCTGAAGTATTCTTATATATTTCAATATGTATCTGCAGTACATGCTATTTATTAAAAAAGAAAATAGGGCATAAAGCTGAAAAATTAGTAGATAAATATTCAGCTATCTTGAAGATCTGATCAAATAGTAAAGATATTTGGAAGAAAAAAACAAATTAACAAACCACCACCTATGTGCCAGTGGTACATAAAATTGTCATAGGATGGAATGGAAGGACACCTAGTAATTGAAATTAGATTACCTTTGTTTGTTTGTTTGTTTGTTTTTGTTACTCTTCAGTTTGGGAAGGAATCTGTTCACTGTTTTAAGAGCTGAAAAACAATGTTGCTAAATTTTTTCTCTTTTTTTCACAAATTTAAAATCTGAGCTGTGTCAGAGCCTTAACATTTAACATTCTTTTTATAGAGAATTTAAAATTTCTCCAAGTTATGTGATTTGAAAAAGCTCTTCCTAGACAATCAGATGTTAAAAAATTCAGCAGTTTTGGTATAATGCAGAATACCACATGCTTCTCTATATCCTTGGGCTGAACTGGATATTTGCACTTTCATGTTTGTTTTGTAGATTATGAAAAATTATGTAAACTGAAAGAGGATTGTAAAACCTCCTACACTGAAATACTGAAAAATACAAAATAATCTAGTTCTTACATAGCTTTGTCACTGCCAATGTTAAATGTTACTGCAAGTATTTATTGCAAGAGCCTGAGTTACTGCAAAGACAAGTACAGCAGTGAGCCTTGTTTGCTTAGAGAAATCATATACTCCCAATGAGTTCCAGGGGAATAATCATCCATTTTTGTGGGTATTTAGGTGAAGTGATAATTCTGAAGCAGAAAATGCTATTGATAATTATTCCACTGGGATACTCAGTAAAAATATATTTAGCTGTTTCCATAAACAGAGTTTAAGCAAATTTTAAGTCCAGATCATGACTGGATGGTGAGAAGCTGAACTAAATGCTGATGTGTCTTCTCCACATACTTTCTGGTCTTAAGTTATTAGAGATATTAAAACAATAAAAATATGTTAATATTTTAATATTAAGACATTTAATGAAATATTCAAAACATAGGCATATATAGGTATATGTGCACTATACAAAAAAAGACAGTGTGGATGATGAAAAATTAGTCCCTTGTGAATTCATTATTTCTATTCTATTTCTATTCTATTATTTCTGTTCTATATTGTTAGAAATAATATTCTGTTATTTCTATTCTATTTGCCTCTTATTTTGAGAATCCCAATGTGGAAAAATATTTTTATAATTTGTGTTTGGCATTTTTGCCCTCGTGCAGTTTTGATTCACAAGTTAAAATCCTGTTTCCATGGAAATCACCTGAATTTTTGATAAGCTTTGAATTTCTCCCACAAATTAAGGAAATTGGAGAACATCATCTGGGCTGATTCTGTCCTTAATGTCAGCCATAGTATTTTCCCTTTTATTCCACATGAATGGGTGCTGTGTTTTGATGAAGATCTAAGTGAAGATTCCCAAATGTTACTGCGACAAGTTTTCTTTTCTCAAGGGAAACCAGGGTATTTGATAGCATCGAGTTGCTTTTTGTGTGACAGCCATCCACAACTTCCTCAGCAGGAGCAGCAGGTCCGCCCCTGCCCCACACCATAAACACCAGCAATCAGTGTTGTTTTTCTCTGATTACTTTCAGAGCAGCTGAAATAAAAATGAACACTATTTTTTAGGAAGTCAAAAAAAAAAAAAAAAGCCTATAATATAAGCTTGATATATAGCTTGAGAGGAGGGGTTTAGGCTAAACTTATTTTGTTGGAATGGTCAGGAGAAGTGAAACTCCAAGCACCAGCTCTGTTTTCCTAGCTCTAACTCGTAACTGGAAGAGGTGGATGGGGTAGGAATTGGCTGCTCTGGGCAGGGTGGGACAAGAATGCCGTCATTTGCCACTTTGTAAATGTCTGTCTCAGGCCCTTGAAAGCAGACCCTTCCCTGCACTGGAAATGCCAGGTGATGGACTTGAGCAGTATTCACATTCTGAGTGTATTTCTGGCTTTCCTAATCTTTGATCCTGCCATTGAATCCGCGGGGGTGCAAAAATCCACCCACACAGATCCGATGTCAAAATCCTGGCCTTAATTATTTATGGTTTGGTTTGGACAAATTACTGTTCTCTATGCAATAACCACAGTTATTACCAGAAGTACAGGACAATCTAAAACATACATATATACATTATGTAGTGTAGGTATGAACTATTTTTTTTTTAATAAAAGTCATACCTTTTTTAATGTATTTTGACTCTTAACTGAAATTCTCATTTCTGAGTCTTGCCCTGTGCTGCTTTCCACCTGACCAGACTGGCCTGGATCTATGGCAATTTATTCTCAGAAAAAATGAGTTCATAATGTTTATAATCTGAGAGCCAGCCTAGAATGAAAAGAACATCCAGCTTCATACACCTTGCACTAAGATCCTACTGCTTTGTTAAACTGCAGATGGACTGTACTAGCTTTCTGCACTAAAGAGGCACCCCCTTTTCAACTGTCTCTGGGCTCTGTTTATGATTCCAACCATCTCAAGTTAAATCATTTTCATCTGCATATAAACAGAAGATGAATCTCTTAGGAATAAAACCCCTTTAAACAGGAACAATAAATTTCACGAAAGAAAACTAAAATCAGAATTTTACAGCGTAATCAGACACATGCCAGAGCCACTGCAGAGCTTGGCAATGCCAGCCAGCGCCATTCTTTAATTAAGTAAGAAAAACTCTGTGAGTTCTATGTGTTTCCCAAAGTCTTTTTTTCCGTCTTTTCATCTTACTTTTTCCTGAGTTTTCAATCGTAAGTTAATGCTGATATAATTGCTGACATAATGCTTACAAATAGGTTCCCAGCAGTTGAGTATTGCTTTAAATTTGGAATTTTGTCTTTTGTTTTTTCCTTACTAGAACTGTATATAAAAATATGCTCTCTTCAAAAGTTCATGGGTAGGACATGGCAGGTCTGGTCATTTCACTTCTTGCATGTTCTCAGTTAGAAGTCAACTGAAAATCAACAGAAGCTCCCAGCTAATTCCTGTGCCTGCTTAGAATTGTTTAAAACTGAGTTTTGTTTGAAGTTAAAAATCTGTACCCCATTTTTCAATGGGGTGCCAGCCAGGTGCTCTAAAACATGTTCCTAATTATTTGCTTTTGATATGATGAGAGAGTAGCACTAGCTTTGATTTTCAAGTTTGTCTATGTTTTTGGATCCGAGATATCAATGGAGTGTATTATGGATATAGATTGCAGTCCCACTCTCAGTGTCTGAAGGAGTTCCTAGAGTCACAGGAAATATTTGTTTTGCACATGTTATTATTATTGAGGAAAACCCAATGGCAATAAAACTTTCTAGTAAAAATCACGTTTCTGTGACTGGCCTATCTGAAAATGCTAGAACCTCACAAAGCACAGCATACCTGTCTCAACCAGAAGTGTGAGACAGGTATATCTCCTGAAAAACTCCTTTTCACTAAGAAGTGTTTGCAGTTTTCAAAAATTGAATAAAGAATTAGCATTTTTCCAAGTTTTTAAATAATGCAAAAGACCTTTTCCAGTTGGGTACAGTTTGTATTTCCAAGTCATGGTTGTGTCTGGTGCTTCTTCAAAAAAAATGTTCTCAAGCTTTCAGAATAGTAGGTTCCAGATCTTTGGTTCTCTGAACTAAACCTCTTGAGGGGTTCCTCTGTCTCCTCCTGATTGAGAAGAATTGTAAGCTAAGGCTGAGGGTCCACTTAAGGCTTTTAGTGATAAGAAGCCAGTTTTGCAACAGGGAAGAATTTTACATTTAATATATTTGTACAGTTTCGTTTGTTTTGCATTTTTTTTTCCCTGCAGAATTACTAGATTCTACTGTGGCTTGTATGGATATTACAATGATTTTTTTTTGTAAGTTTGTGAGCCAAGGTTTAAAAATCACTGGTCATTCTGGAAATGACAGTGTTGAAGAGCTAATCTAGAAAACTTGCTGATAGCCCTTTCAAAGGTTTTGAAGCACTCAGCTTTGTGCAGGAGATCCACCTATTAAACTGTCTCTGGCTGGGATACAAAAGCCCAAACTTACCACCTTTCAGTCTTTGACCTACTTCAATTTTTATAAGAAATTGCTATAAATATCTACTTCCCAATTAATACAAAGTGATATCTGATAGTTTCCCACAGTAAAAAAATTGTCTGCACATATATATCCATATGGGAAGCGTGGGGGATGTGATACAAACAAGAACTGTTTCATCTTTCAAGCTACAATTAGATTGTGGCTTTTCAAAATCTGCAGATTTTCTCTGTAAATTAATCTTCTAGTGTCTTTTGTTGCTGTCTTTCAAGTTCTATCGGCTTCCAGCTAGAAAGCTAATGATAAAGCGTCAGAATTGCACTCTTTTAAAAGAAGAAAAGCAGGGTAGGCATCTGTAATAGTAGTGTAATGACACCAAATCTGCATGCACGTTTTAGAATTATTTGCCTAAATGCTCATTCATTGGCACACAGACGTTTTCTTCAGTGCTTTATCTGCATATGATGTTTTGCAGCACCAGTCTGGCATCATTAGACATCTACCCGCCAGCATTTTAAAGATTTTTCCACAGAGCCATAAAAGTGCACCTTCTTCGTTGAATCTAAAATCCAGCCCACCTGTAATAACAGAGCAGGGGAACAGTGTGGATCTCTCCTGCATGTCTGCAGTGCAGTGAGCTGGGGTGGCTTGCCTTCACACTGAAATAAAGGTTGTGTCCTAATGTTATGCCTTCCTGTTTAAAATGAATGGCTTGTAAATGTTTATCTCAGCTAGAAGTGAGAACCTGGTCTGTGCTCTCCAGTTCCCCCTTGGAGAAGCCGTGCAGCAAAACAGCTGCATATCCCTTCACATCCTTCTCTTGCTGTTAAACATGTACATCTCTGGCTTCAGCTCTTTGCCCGGTTTCCCCCTGCCCATGTTTGGATTCCAGGTTGAAGCTTGAAGTAGTGTTGTCTGGAGTTATAGTGGGTTACATTGTTTTCTCCAGGAAAGAGGGAGTGAAAGGGTTCAGCCCAGCACAGGACTGACAGTCCACGCACAGCATCATGCAGGGTAGAGTTTCTTTGGTTCTGCCAATAGGTATTGCAGTGTAAAATGTCTGGAGGCTAACTGGGGCTGCTTCTCTAGAGACAGGACCAAAGTACACAGTATACTGGCTTTCGTTTTGCTGGTTTTGGACAGTCAGGGCTGCTTTCCATTTCTTACAATGTTCCAATATAACCAAGTCATATGTGCTCGGTAATGGAGGCTTCTGAGACCTGGGGCTTCTGTAAAGAGGAAAAGAGCAGAGTAGTATTTATACAGTATAATATTTTGATTCGCTAATGGGCTGTGAGGTGGGTGTTATCATGAACTACTGTGCAGCAAGAAAGGTTCCTAAAACATGTATCAGCTTACTCCATCTCCAAATCATTGCAGATAACACAGTGTTTAGTTTCTAATTAGACTTGTGCTAATTCTCGTGAGCACTGCAAGTGATTGACGTGCTGCATTTCAGTGGCAAGTAGCAGAGCAGCTGAGTGGAGCTCAGTGATGAAGCCAGCATGCAGCTGCTGAGGAAAGCACACTGCTCCCAGAGACTGATTTGCAGGATGAACACACGCTGATTGGTGTGGCCTTGCTCCAAGGGGAAGGGGGAAATAAAGGCATATAGTCTTCAATTAGGCTAATGATATTCTAGTCCTAAAAGGATTAGGAAAGAAATCTCTAACTGAAAATAAAAGTTCAATGGGTAATAGTTCACAATTCATGTATTTACTTTGCATAGTTTTTTGCACTGTTTCTTAGGAGAGGATGGACATTATTCTTTTTCCATGCCTCAGTCCCCTGTATTTAAAATACAGATGGTTCCTCCTAAGTACTGGTTTCTGTACATGTAAGTAATAAGTGTAAACTTCAAGGCAGAGCCTTGTGAACTGTTTCTTGATAGAACATGCCAGAGCAGCATAGGCATCTTATGTAATTAAAACTATTTCAGAATCATTTTTGCCAGCACTTTCATTTGTGGCCAGCTCAAGTCAATATGTTTGGTAGTGCAGTTCCACTGTGGAAATAAAAATAGCAATATGGATTTGATATAGACAGTCTTATTGAGCTAGACTGGGTTACTGTAAGGAACATCTCCTAGCTTAAACCCTCTAATCAGGTCCAAATCCCTTCAGTCAGATTCTTAATGTAAAGTTTGGCTTTTTCAAATCATCATCATCATTGCGTTCAGCACAAACAAAGGCTGTGCCTGTGACTCTTGGATGTCATTCATGTAGCATTTGATTTTTTTCACAGCCTCTAAAGCCCCTGTAAGGTCAAGCAGAGCTGTTCCTCTGCTTTAGGGGCTTTTTGAGCCCCCCATACATGTGTTAAAGGAGAGGGGCTGGCTAAGGAGTGGCATTTTCTCAGGATGATCAAGCTGTGGCTTGCTGCAAATCCCATCTGCCCTCTCCACATGCAGTATTAGAGGCCCTTCCTGGAACAAGCTCCTCGGGGATTTACCTGCATAAGGTTGCCGGTACGGGGTCACTGGAAAGGCAGATGGGACAAATGATGACAAACTTGGACCAGTTGCATTTGGCAGAGAACAGACCTGTGGGATAGGATTGTGACTTTGTGAGTGAGAATTTCTTTTTAAGTGGTATTCCTTGTGGATCTCATCCCCCAGTCAAATAGCAAATATTGTAGTAAAAATAGTAGTGGTACCATGCAAGGCTTGGATTTTCAGAATTGCCAAGTGGGCACTGCAGGCTGTAAAGAGTGTGTTTGTGCAAATTGTGGAACAGATAAAGGTATTTGCTCCTATCTGTGTGCCTCAGCTTACCAGGGATACTTCTTTTCACGCTGTGTAAAGAAATGTCAGATTTTGCTTTGTCAGTTGACATTGGGGGGAATTAAATTAGACTTGAAAGCCACAATAATATCCCAGGTAATAAAACTTAATCTTGAAGTAAGAATGACACTTTTGTCTTCTGCTTGAGAAAGGAAGGTGTAGGGCAACCCAGACTTCTCATATTGTTTTTTCTCTCTCGGAAAATGCGGAAAGAAAGCTCTGGACTTTGCAAGAGCTTTAGGAGATTTGGGGGGGAAAATCATGTGGCATAAACGTTCACTTGACCCAATTATGGGCAACATGTTTTGAGTATATGAACTTGTGAAGTGCTCATGCTTTTTAATACTGATTAAAAATGTTCTGCTATTTGCTGTGAAGATGTAACTTGTCTTGGACTTCACTGGCAGTGAAAACAGGCTTGCTACAGATCTGTGTTGCAGATTAGGTCGTTTACTCATATATCAGTTATGTTTTTTCCAGTTTCTTATCCCCCTGTTAAAGTAGTGCAGCTTCCTGGAGGGCCATAGGTGTTGAAAAGGCTTAAAGCACTAAAAAGAGAAATGTTGGGTCCTTTTTCTTAGTCAAACTGTTTTTTATCTACCAAGTACAGTATTTTATGCTGTCCAAGGAAATAGATACCATTTGCTATACTTGAAAATAACACAAAAGCCATTCCAGCTCTCCTTGAAGCCAGTGAGAACATTCCACTTGCTTTCAGTGGGAATCTGCGAGCAGTTTCTGAAATGATGCAGTTTCTGTCAGAGCAGGAGAAAGCTGAGTCCATAGTACCATGCAAATGTAAAATGAAAGAACTTGGTGCCATATCATTTGTACATTTCAGAGAGAAGCTGTCTTGGTTTTGGAGGAAGAGTCCCATAAACTTGTTATTCAGGCACTGACACATTGAGAAAAATCCAGAGAAAGAGTCCAGAGAAAGAGGTGTGCAACTGCCCTCCAGCTTGGTAGTGTTTTGCTTGACTGTGTGTTACAGCATGGGGAAGGAGTGATAACCTTCTTGTCCTGGGTGTTTGCTTCGGTCTGCAAGGTGAAGTGTCAGCTGCTGTTTGAATGTGTAATAATCACCAGTAAGTCATAAAGTCTAGAATACTTCCTTGTGAAAAGCAGAGCTTGAAATGGAAGAACTCCAAGGAAGACAATTCTTTTTTTAAAGAGAGTTTTCCCCTGGGCTTTCCCTGCCACAAGCCAGGAGAAGTTTGGCTACCCTGTTCCCTGTGCACCTATTGCTTATTGTGCCTGAGCAGCCCTGAGAAGGGGAAGCCGGCACTGGGCCATGTGTGAAGGGAAATGTATGGGTAAATATGCCTTCCACACACCTGCATCAGCAGCGTGGCAGCAAAAAGAAGTGTCTCATGTTCCCTCCACATGAGATCAGCCTTAAAATTCTCCAGAACAATGAGGCGCCTCTGCAGCTGTAGAGAGCCTGGGGCCTTGTCAGGCATTCTTGTACTTCTCAGCTTATTCTTGTTGCACCTTGATAGAGGTAAGATTAATTATTAGATCCTCAGCTTTAGACTTCTGCAGATACTCAGTGCCCAGAGTTTACTTTATCTGTCATTTTCCACTCTAGCCTTACAGTTTACTATAGGGAAATTATATATTTGCAGCTACTGGCAGAATTTGCCTACCAGGAAAGGACATGGTTTTGAACTCCAGGGAATGTTACTGATGTGTAAATCATTTCATGTCATCCAAATAGTGGCCATTCTGTCCTTTTTCACAATATACCTTGCCTTAATATTGGAAAACAATGAGTGATTTTGGATGATCAGGTTCAGCAATCTTCAGAGGGACCTAAAATCTTTAGAAATTGCTGTTAGGGAAGATTTTATCTTCTAAAATCACATTGCCCCAAGTTTTGAAAATCTCAGGCTTGCATCAATATTCATAAGAGTCCCAAGCTCAGCGATATTTAATGAAAGAATACCTTTATGGAAAGTACTTTACATGCACAGTAGATGCATTTTAGAACCTGTTTGAAATGGATGTATAGAGCCTTATGTTCACAGAAAGGCAAAATCTTAGGAGAAAGAAGCGTTTGAAACTGGAAACAAGTATGTGGGTCTTTTGCTACTGGATCTGGATTTTAATTAGACCTCTGTGCTGCTGTCTGTAAGGAGGTGACACATCAATCTGCTGTGGACAGAATGGTGAGGAGAGGCAGAGACCTGGAGAACCAGGGGTGAGAGGAGACTTGGGCTCATGTCTGATATGGCCCATGGCAGTGTCTGGTTGGTGGGGCTGCCTGGAGTTTTGAAAGATGAGCAGAATCAAGGAAAATACCAAAGAAGGTGAAATGTAGTATACTCTGGGCATTCTGTAACATTTCTGTTTTCACCCAGCTCTATGTGAAGTTGCAATATATGTGTACTTATGTTGATTTATCTTCATGTTAATGTCAGGTAATCTTCCACAAAGGTAGAACACACATTATCTTAACAGCCTTGAGAGGAAACAATCCTCGGTGTTTATTCTGATTAATTTAGAGGAATTTCACAGGGCATTTTCCCAAATTCTCTGCTTGTATGAACTGGTGCAGCACCACTTTACTCAATGCAAGCTTATGCCAGTTTTTGTAGCAGGTGATATGGCCTTGATGAGAAATCATTTGTCCCTGGTTCCTGAGTAACCAAGAGATGGAAAGTTTTCCTTAGGTTTGGATTGTAGCTTTCCTATAATAAGCACAGTCCAGATGAGTTAGCCTAAGCCAGTGATGTGTCTGTGTATGCAGATGTTGTACCCCAGCCAAAACATGTTTCTGGTTCAAGTAAAGAAGGGAAGGAGGAGAAGGGTTGGCAAAGTAGCCACTAAATCCAGCAAAGCTTGAAGCACTGCCAGTAGTCCTGAGGGTGGGTTCAAAAACAATTGCTAAAGGAACTGTGCAACTATTTTGCATCCTTTCCTATGAAATGACATGGTTTGTTTGCTGTTGCTTGTTTATCTGTTCTGCAGGGTATGTCGTATTTATCCGTCAAATAAACTGAAGGCGGTAACAGTACTTTAATGATGATGTTTTGACTTTTGTTGTGTCTATTCTGTGTTTTCTGACTAAATTCAAACTCAGATGGCTTTTTCTTCTGCTGTTCCAGCATGTCTTTCTCAGGCTGCCCCTAAAAAGAAGAAGCAATAATTTGGTGAAATGAACTCAGAACACACGAGGAGGAGCCACTGGAGACTAATCTGCAAGGTATTCAGGTATTTGCACTTTCATATCCTACACCAGTAATTGGTGCATACACATGGTGTGCTCCACAGTTCTTGTTCTTGTTAACTCACACAAAATGGGTCAGAAAATTACATAAATAAACAAAAAGTCATGTGAAAGATGAAAGTTGTTTAGTCAGAATGCCCCTATGCAACTTGAAGATGGAGCCAGGTTTGAAAAGGTAGAGTTGCAGCTCCAAGTTCAACACACGTTAATGCTGCTGCCCATCACATCTGTTAGCCAGGTCAGATTTTACCATCTGTTACTGCCCAGAGCACTGATGGCCATCTGAGAAGTGGTGGAGAAAGAGGATCCTTCTCTGACATCCACTGGAGCAGAGTGAACAGCCCCTCCTCTGATGGACTAAGGCATTATGACACTCCCAGTGACCTCAGGAATTAGGTCCTAGGCTAGGCCTGCAGTAAGGAAGAAATTCATTTTGGCTTCTGGAGATGCCAGAGGTCCTGTGTCACTTGCCAGGCCTCAAGGATTTTTGTGAGCTTTAGGCTGTGTATATGTCCTCTATACAGCTGAAAGAAAATAAGGCTTTTAAAGTTCTTCTCAGTGCAGAAATGAGACTTCCTAGTTGGAAAGCAAGAACAATCTAGAGAAATGTAATTTTCTAGATAATAGGAAAATAGATTTTTGTTTTATTAATACATTTAGGAGAAAGCAACACAGCTCTGTTGAGTCTATGTTCCATGTCTCTGAGGCAGGGAGAACACTTGTGTGATTCCTTTTCCATGCTCCGTGTGAGCAGGTGATGACAGACATGCTATGGATGTGCAAAGTGACAACTTAATGGCAGCAAGTAATTACATACATGTTTGTATGGTGATGTAAGTGCAGAGGTTGGCTGTACACAGCTTCCTAGCTGATTAATTGGGGGAAGCAAATGAGCTGCTAATGGGAGTAAAGGTAAGAGTTGTGCTTGCAGAGCGCACACATACCAAGGTGCGTTCAGAGAAAACATTTTATTTGTACAGTCATTGCAGTCTTATGTTGTCTCATTGCAATGATTAGGCTATTATAATTGACTATTGTTCATAATTAAGTATTTTAAACCCACAAAAGCAGAGGTACCTCCTAAGGGTATATATTTAATGGTTGTTATATCACTGATATGTGAAAAATCACTCTTGTAGGATGTTATGTTATATGAGACTGTCTGAAAAGCAGATGCAAGTAAACAGCAAAGTCACCATGGGTATTATTTTAATTCCTGAACTACACAGTCTATCAGCTTCCAGATATTTATTCACGTTGTTATTTTTTATGTGTGCATTCCCGTGGTTTTGGCAGTGTGTTCATAGATGCTGTTGATGTACTCTTTCAGATTCTGCTACCAAACTGCTTCTGGGACTTCATGCAGTTTGCCTCATCTGAGAGAACCTCAGATAAGTTATATGGAAAATTGATAGTAAATCCCAGAGTACCAGGTTTTGCTGCACATAATGCAGATGTAACACGTGGGACTGGGACCAGTGAATGATGGTATAGTATTTAGTGTTATTAGTATTTTTCCTTACTTCTCCTTTCAGTATTTTGTCCTTTTTTTTCTCTTTTTTTTTAACTTTTTTTTCCTACTTTTTTTTTTTTCAGCATTGGACTTCCAATGCAAGTAGTTCCTTGTCTTGGCATCCCAAAAAAGTAAAGTCAATGGTGGAAATTCTTGGTTTTCTACCAAGTGTTTTAGAACCTCCAGCCAGCTCATTAGCCTTCAGAAACGTCCTCAGTCTCACTTTAGAACTACAGTTTTCTCTGTAAGAACAGGAAACTGCTGTCAGAATCTCCTAATGTAGACTTAGGAAAGGTTTCTATTCAGCTTTGAAGAGTGATACTGTTTTCTTGTAAGAAAATTAATTTAAATTTTATCTAAATAATTTATACTTTTAACCCTTTTAAAAATAAGTACAATTGACATTAAAAAATGTTTTGCCACTCAGTTACACAGTTCCTTCAAAAGAGTTATCACTTAAGGGCAAGAGAAACAAGCCTTACACCAATTTTATTGACAATAGATGGGAAGAATAGTACCCGAGAACATTCTGTAAGCGGAAATTATGGACTTGTTCTGTACCAAAGGTGGTGGTCAAATCAAAATCCAATATTTTAGATGAGAATTACTGACCTTCCTAATGTTCTGAAAACTCATCATTATGGGGAAAATAGACTTTGAATTTCAGACTGTGATTGTTCCTCAAAATGAGAAAACTCTAAAAGTCAGATTTTCCTCTTAGAAATTTCAGACTGTATATGATTTGTGTAACTATGAATAACAAGCTATTTTAAAAAGAAATTTTTTTCCTTCTATAGGGAAAAATGTATTTAATGCTTTTTGCATTAAGTTTTGAAAACATTTCATGTTTCTAACACTACCTTGATACACTATTTTCTAAACAAATTACAGGTATAACAAAGCTGCTTACAAATGTTGCTGTGTTTGAGAGATACAGCTTTTAATTTGGTTCTGTTTTCACAGAAGGAGTGCTTCCATTTCCCAAATTTTCTGTAATTTTGAGACCTGAGAAACTTAAAGATGGTGGCACTTCAAAAGGAACTTTTCCTAATTATAAAACTTTGCAAAACTCTCAAAACCCTGGTTCTTGTCTGTCGCTGGTGCGGGTTCTGGGGTCCCCCGGGGATCCCCGAGACTGCCACGAGCAGTCCTCAGCGCCAAACACGCTTCCAAGCTCGGCCCGGACAGAATTTGGCTTGGAGCGAGCTCTCAAACCAGCAGGGTGAAGAGATTGGAATAGGAAGAAAGGCACAATTCCATGGTTTATTTCATGAAGGCATCCATTCTAGCATATTCAACGGTTAGGGTTTTTTCAGGGGTTTTTATACCTTTAGAGGGTTTTACACTTTTCACCAATAGCTAAGGGAATTCTAAATTCTAACCAATCCACGAGGGATTTTACATTCAAAGCTAGAAAGTGAACCACTAATATTACAGATAGATAACAAGGGATCTAGTAAGGGGGTCTGCATTCCTTCTTGGGTTCATCATCCTACAAGCAGTTTGTTATCTTTTACACTATGGTTTTCCAGGGGGCCCGCTCTGGGGACTCAAAAGGGCCCTCAGATTTAGGAACATCCTCTGCTCCCTCCACACTTGTCATTCCAAAACACCCTGCACTGAGCACAGGAAGAATTAGTATCAAATAACTAATAGAGAATGTGATGTTTGCTGGGTCTGGTAACCAAGGCAATGGTTCCAGAGAGTGCAAGGTGAGTCAGTTCTGTATTTTGAGCTTTGGCTCTGCACTGAGTGGTGACCATGATGTCAGGATGCTGTTAAGTTGGTGGAGAAGTTTGGATGCCTTTATTTCAAAACGATGGCTTTGCACCTACTACACAGCCCAGATATGAGCAGTTCCTGATGCAAAATGAAGACTAGGGAGGAGTGGTTAGTTACATGTCAGCTGTAAAATCTAAATGCAATGATGACATCGAGGAGGGGAAAAAAATTAAGGACAGCCTTAATTTTTAAAGTTCCTGAACTTTTGGTTTCCTTGATAATGTTTGAAAATAAGAATTGTTTGTTTGGGGCTTTTTTTCCCTTTTTTTTTTTTTTTTTTCTGAAGCCATTCATTGGACCTAAGTAGCATTTATTGAACAGTAATGTGGGGAGGGAAGAGAGTTCCAGATATGAATTAAGTCTGAGTTATAGTGACTCATAACTGACAACAAAACACCCAAGGAGAGACGTGGGACAGGATGAGATTAAATGAGACAAGCCATGAAAGAAGGGATAGATTTATGACTTATTGGCCTACAGATGGGATGAGAAGATATGAGTGGAGAATGAGATCACCAGGCAGAAGTCTGCTAGGGGAAAAGGAGGGGGTTCACAGGACACATCCCAGTAGCCTCCTGTGCATAGTGGGAGGATTGATTTGAGCCACAGGAAAATCAGTGTCAAAAATGATACAAAGATGGGTTAGATCCCAAACCTCAGAGGGGCTAGATTTTTCTCTCCCTACACTTAGAAAAACAAAGAAACAATAGTTAGGATGATCCTGAGCCTGAAACAGTATGTGCAGACCACACACTCCAAGGGTAGTCTCACCTGGTTAAATCATATCAGCCTGCTTTCAGTGTTGGTAATGCAGGGCTTTTTTAAGCAATTTAAGAAAACTGCTGTATTGCTTAGAATAAAGACAGGAGGCAAAATTTTCGCCTTCAATCTAAACAATTCAGCAGTTTTCTTAAAACATCAAGATTTGCTTTTCATCCCTGAAACTGAAAGCATGTTTCTAAGTAACTACATCCTTTGTA
This sequence comes from Rhabdornis inornatus, assembly GCA_013397075.1. Classification (NCBI taxonomy): domain Eukaryota; kingdom Metazoa; phylum Chordata; class Aves; order Passeriformes; family Rhabdornithidae; genus Rhabdornis; species Rhabdornis inornatus. Next base: position 1,472,491 of record VWZS01007432.1, on the reverse strand, counting down.
CTAGGCTGCAGCCAAGGTACTGTATATGGATTATAATTAGTGGAATTGATTGCCAAGTGTGTTTGGGTGAAATTTCAGTTGGCAAAAGTATAATCCATTACAAGATTCAGTATCTTAAATTTCTCACCTAAAAGATGAAAAAAAAGACCTCGGCTGCTCACAAAGGCCTGTACAAATCTGTGAAGTTGCTGTGTTACTGTAGCCATGGCCCCTGCCCCTTTTCTACTTTTGTTCTTGTATCCTCTGCAGAGAGATGAGGAGAATCTGTTTGGAGAAATGCACTGAATTCTGCACTTCAGCTGAATCTGTAGAATCAGTTGGCAGCCTCTTGAAAAAAACTTTTCTGGTGGAATTTTGTCTTACATCCGATTCTGATAGGAGTGGGGATGATGCAGATGTGTGTTTCTCACAGATTCAATAATTTTTGCTCCATGATTTAGCTAAGAATACTAAGGACTCATCTGTGCAGGTGGACAGGTTGAATTAAAAGTTATTAAACTTGCTAACAGATTGGTAGAACTTGAGGTGATCAGTAGAGCAGTTTTGATTTTGCTGGATGTATGAAATTTAATTTGGAATATAAAAGTGAACAGCATTAAAAATTCATAAAACCTCTATTATTCTTTAACTATAGCTGGAGCTATTTAGTTTTGGGTGGAACTGAAAAAGGTGCTAGTTTTTTCCTTAGAACGGTAAAGTTTAAAAATTGTGAAACTTATTTGCTCCATTTGAGCTAGTGGGCTGAAACATGATTTGGTTAAACATCAGTGTGTAACACAGTGCATTTATTTAATTATTGCTGATCACTCACTCCACAGCAGTGTGCATGGAGTGAGAGTTCCCTTCAGGAAGGGCTGGAACATCTAAGCTTAGTGCTGGGACTCATCCTGTGGCAGGAGGACTGTCCAGCTGCTCAGACTGGCACCTGTCCTCAGCCCTGTCCAAACCCAAATGCCTAAGGAAGTGTGTAAGGACAAGGAAATTGTAGATCATATTTCAGCTAAGTGATCTCTTGGTGCTCCCCCACCCCAGAGATACATGCAGCCAAGCATAGTTTATTTCTCATTAGCAACTGAAGTGGATTTCTGTTCTGTAAACTTGCCCGACCTCCCTGTGAGCCTTGCAGCCTCCCTCCAAGGGAGTCCTACAGCATAACACACCTGTTGTGAAGAGCCACTTAGTTTTTGTTTGTTTTGAAACTACCTCATGCTAGTTGGAGATGAAAGGATGCCTTATAGAATCTCACAGTGAAACTAGAAAAGGTTTTTCAAGATTTTATTTTTGAAAGGTAATTCGTGTTTAGGCATTAGATTAGTGTGGTGGATATAGCACAGTTAAGTAATCCAGGACCAGGTTGCCTGTTGAGTGAAATAATTATTACCTAAAGGGTCTGTGCTTCAAGAGAAGTTAAGTCTTAGCAGCCATAACAGTTTTAAGCATGGGCATTTTTGGTAATAGAAGAAAAACTCCTGATGGGTTCCAGTTAATGAATCATTTGAGCATGCATTTAACTCCTCTGCGTATTTCAGACTGAGCTGCCCTGGGGTACTGAGTCTGGGTACTCTGGAGGTACCTCTCTGTAAAATTTAATCATTTTGCAACACTTATGGTGGGGTTTGATTGCTGGATAAACACCATTTGCTTTTCACTTCGCTATCCTGTGTTGGGTAGTGTCCATTTTGTATAGAGCCCTGATTCTAATTGGGAGCTTGTTGAGATCAACATGTTCTGGGATGTTTCTGCTTGCCAGGGATAAGAGGGATGAATGGTAGAGAGAAGTAATGGGAAGAGAGAGGTAAAGGTGCATGAGGAGCCCTGAAATCTAAAGAAGGTAGGAAGAACATGGATCATCAGTCTGTTACATATTGAGACACAAATCTCCTTGGGAAGATCTAATAAATACTTCAGTAACTTCAGCTGCCTGAGCCACCATGTCTGCTTGCCCTTCGTAGCACTCTCTATGAAATAAAAACACAGCAACAGCTTCAAATGGAACACAATGGAAAGAGAAAAGTATTAAAATTACAATTTACTCCCCAGGTTTTGTAGGCTATAAGATTATTCCTGCAAAACCAAATGACCAGCCAAACAAACATACAAAATCATAATAATTGAGAGACTGATTTTAGCTAAATCTCAGTAGGGTCTTGCTGTCTGTGGGAATTTTTCCTTACTAGATTTCATTTTGAGAAGGTTTCTTAATGCAACTGGACTTTGCAAATCTTAGTCTCCACTGAAACTGACCTGTCTTAAAAGTCAAGTCTTCTCTTTTGGCAAAATATAATAAATATAATGCATGACATTACATAACAGTGGTATTTCTACATGAGAAGAGTTCCAGGTTAAAATTCAAGATAAGCTGTGTTTAATAAAATATAAAATATTTGTAAAATAAATATAAAATATTTATATCCTAAATTCTTTAGGAAAATATAAAGGTTGGGAGAAGACAAAATACCTTCTTTTTTATATGACATAATGGAGCACTGAAAGATTAGGGTCACAATGTCAGAAATTCTGAAGTCCTATTTAGACTGCAGGACAGAAGACCAGAAGACTGGACTTTGAAAAATGCTTAACTGTATTGGCCCTGAGCTATTCCAAATATCTGATCATAAGAATTGGAGCAGAAACAGGTTGGTGCTGTGCTCACTTGAAAACCTGTCACCAGTGGTGTCACTAGCAGTGGAAAATAGAGAAGCTGTTTTGAAAATCTGTTTCACTGCAGGAGATAAATGTGGATGCTGACATTTATCCCAGGGTCTAAGCAAAACATCTTTCTAGGGTTTTGTAAGTATTTTTTATAGACAGAGGCTGAAGGAGAAGGAAACAGAATGACTGAAAATCATCATTAGGATGGAGAGGAATAAGGGTAGCAGGATAGCAGGTGTAGGAAGAAAATGCCATGGACAGTACATTGATGGCAGTGAAAGATGCAGCCCATCAAAAGCCGTGTCAAAAGTAGCTTGAGATGCTGGAAGCAGTAAAAAATGGGAATTATTTTTCCCACAGGTGATGCTGTTGAGCAGAAATTGGAAGGAAACTGTGAGGGTCAAAAGATTGAGAAAATGGTCCTGCCCATCATCACAGGAAGCCATAAACCTCACCACTGTGGGACAGGAGTGACCAGCAATGACCAGCTTCACTGCCTCAACCCCATTAGTTGTATTTTTCAGATAAGGTAAGAAATCAGTTAATATCTGAATTGAATTGGGAAAATACTATTTTTAGTCAAACTGAATGCAGCCTAAGCAAAAAGACTGAATATAAACTTCTAAAATCAGTGACTTTATACATCTTCCAGAGGCCACATGTGTCAAGTGTGCACCTGCTTTTTGGACTGATACAGTAGAAGTGTCTTAACACAGAATACCGAAGTAATTCTGTCTGTTCATTTTCTTTCTTGAAGCTGTTTGCTGCATTTCAGACAGGTTAAAATGGAGTGTTTTTCTGACTCTTGGGACTGACATTCAGCTTGCCTATTATGTCTTATTAAAGGCTCTGTCAGGTTTGAAAATCAGAAATGTTCAAATAAAAACAGTGTCTGGAGAGAGAGGCACAATATGCTTTCTTTTTCCAGCCTGTTAATAAGTGAGGAGTGGGAGGTAAAGCAGGGTTCACTACAGGACTGGGGGCTACTTTAGTCCTTTCTTTAACTGAAAAGAAGAAAAAATGTTTATTTGTTAGAGAACAGCCTGTGTTTGTATGCATCAAAATACCGACTGATTTGCTGATGTTAATGACAGACACTGCATGCATTTAATGTCCTTGGACGAGAATTTGTAGTAATTCTGTTTCCCTTTGTGGAGGTAATTAAGGCACACAACAGCTGTCTGGCAAACATTAGCGCTCTACTACCTGATCCCAGGGGAGCAGAGGCAAGGCAGGAGTGATTTGACCAAGTGATTGGCAGGACTGGGGTGAGAATCAACCCTTAACCAAGCCCTGCAGCCGAGGGTGAACACATAGCATTGTACTTACATCTACAGTTGCTACACAAATAACGGAATTGTTTAGGTTGGAAAAGACCTCTAGGATTATCGAGTCCAACCATCAAATGCAGAGGAGAAAGTAGTTTTGTGTGTAGAGACAAAAGATACAGCTGTGCCAAATGCTCTACAAATAAAAGTGAGAGGAATCCTCATCACGACACTGCTCAGTCTGTCTAAAGGAGGAGGAATCTCTTGTAAATTTCTTTTTAATAGTAAGTCAAAGTAAGCTCTGCCCCAACTGAGCAAGATTTAGACATGTGTCTTTTCTTCTCAAATAAAAATTCTGTATTAGTTAAAGGGGACACCTCTTAATTAATTTCTCAAAATATGGTGTATATTGCATTATTTCACAGAATTATTTAGCTTAGAAGCACAAGCTTTCCTAAGCTTCATGGTTTGTGCAGTATCCTCCTTATCTATAAATAAACAATATATGACCTTTGTACTCTAGAAGCCTAGTAAAGACCCTGGCAGGACATCACACAACCTCTTAATATAACTTTCAGCTATTTGTGGGAGTCTGCCTCTGTGTCACTGAGAAACAGAGTTGGAGGTGACAGTTCAGATTTTGCCTCCTCCTTCCGGAAGCCATTTCAGTCATGCAGCCAGTAATGTGTCTTACTGTGCATTTATAGCTTAAGGAGTCATTTCCACTTGGAAATAGTCCTGGGCACAGCGAAGATGGACATAGAGTGCAGGCAAAGGTACAGTTCTGTTACTGCTTTAAGGTACTGAGATTAAATGTATGTTTACCAGGTTTCTGTTTCAGTGAAAATTGCAATAATAAATGTGATTATGTACAGTTCAGTAAAGATGCAATTTAGAATGTTAAAATATTTATGTGAGCTCTCAAAATGCCACCCTAAGTAGGTGTTATATTAAAATTGCATATTAAAACAAAATACAGATTTCCCTTCCCTACTTAATGTCAGTTACTTCATTTCAATTACTGAAAATATTTTGCAGTTGTTTTTAGTTTCCTGTTTTTCTCTGCTTACATAAATAAACTTACAAGTTTAATGAATTTATGCTTAGATCCTTCAATATTTAAACTTCTATCTGCTTTGATAATTAAAATTAAGAACAAAATAGAACTTAGAAGTGTAGAATGCATAGTGTTTCCACATGGCCAGAACATTTTCAGATGTTCATAAATGTTGCACTGTTCTGGTGTGTCATATAAATATTTGAGGCAAATATGTGTTCAACTATAGGAAGGCTTTCTTAGGTCTTTTTTTTTGGGTGTCAGACCTCCAGTAAGCTGTTTAACATGAGGGCTCCTCCAGTGGCACTTGCTGAAACAGTATTTGTTGAAGTGCATGTGGCAAAGCAGCCACTTGATTCCAGGTATCTGAAAAATGCAGCAATATTCCAGGTGAAAGAAGTGTATTCCACTAGCAAAGGTAGTGAACTTTTTGTAGAATGAAATTCTGTGTATTTTAGACAGAAGTTGTGATTTTTGAGGTTATACCTGCATTAGTGGCGTGTATAAGTTCATATATTGTTTAGTTTACATATTTCACCTACATCCTTGTAGCCAGATGCAGAGCTGTTTGTGTCTAGTAAGTGTCTACTCTGAGGATATTTTTATCAATGATTACACAGAGGAAACTGAAATTAAAGACTTCCCCATAGACTTTGTGGATCATCCACTATTTTGTTTTTGAAACTACAAATGGAAAAGGAGCTGCCATTGAAAGGGAAATTCAGATGTGTTTTATGGATTCTTTGTTTTTTTTGCTTCCTTGTGATTGCACAAACACTGTTTTAGGGAGAGTGAGAGAAAATCCTAAGGGCAACTGTCTGAACCAGAACAGAGATTTGGTTTAGTTGCTGGTCTCCATGCAAGTGGACTTCTCTTTTCATCCTTCCCTGCTGCTGGATCTAAAAATGGATTTTGGAGTACCAGAGCTTGTGGCCTCAGTTATGTGGGTATATGTTGTGAATTAGTAGTGCCAGTGGAACTCAGACTTGATAAATGCTACTATTATTTTACAATTAGGTATTAAATGTTACCTGTATTACACTCTCAGGACAGCACACTGCACTTCGGGGAAGAAGCAGATAACATGACTTGAAGAAAATGAGAACATGTTTAAACAGAATGTCTCCTGGATAGTCAAGGGAGAGATTAAACTGGAATTCAGATGAAGTCTTTTGTAGGTACATACACTAGTGAGGAATTACTGAAATGGGAGAGCCAAAGCAGGGAGTGCTTAGCTTGCCCTTTTTTCCCCCAGTAAAATCTGGGAAGTAAAATTTCAGATGTCTTCTGAACATTGAACCCCATTTTGGTTTGCTTTTAGTTTATTGAAAAATAATAAATTATAAAAAAATAATCAAAATAATTCCAAGAGTTCTTTGAGCAATGTAAAACTGGCTGACTTATGATAGGAAAAAGTCCTGTGAAATAGTGATAAATAAACAAAACCAGAAAGGTTTTTTATGTGTTTGTTCCCCACTAACTTTTTACTGTGCTGATAGTCTCAGTGATTATTTATAATTGTATGAAAACTGTGTCTGTCTGCATGAATATGAGAAGATACGCTTGGTTTAGTTGTGCATATGAAGAAAAGGAACTGCATAAAATATTTTTCATTCCTCTTGTTAATTCTTGATTGAAATCCATTGAGCACTGTTATTCTTCTGCTGGTAATACACAGACAAAAGAGCAGACTGTCACCAAAGGCAATTCCTTAATTCATATTTCAGAGGATAAAAACTAAGAACATGTTATTTATTTTATGGATATGTATGTGCATAGTTAAATGTATATCAGTTATAATGGGCCAAGGAAAGTGGAAAGGAATCTTTAGTGCACAGATGGAATGGGAAAGAGAGAACCAGAACAGAGCTAGCTTTGAGATTTGAGGCAAAGGCAAGCATTTCATGTGCAAAGGATCAGGTTCCTATTGGATTCCCAGTACTGGGGGCATAAAACTTTAATTTCCTTATAGAAGCAGAGCAGTTTGAAGTGATAGGTTTGACAGTGGAAGCTGAATATTGTTTTTCTTTTTAATTTATTATTTATAATTTAAGAGGTTGTTATAATTTATTGTGTTTTATTTTACTTTGTCTTTAAAACTACTAGCTATTATTTAAAATAATAGAATAAGGTTTAGAATACAGATTTAGACAAATACATATATATCCATTGTAGAAGAAAAATCTACGAAGCAAAGAAAATAGATTTAGATAATTCAATTTGACATTGTGTGTGTAAGAAGACTTGGGAGCCTAATTTGTACTCATGACAATGAAAATAATTTTGGTGAGGGAAGTGTTATGACCCAGCTCTGAAGGTGGGGTAACTGCGGTTCTTGTTAAGAGATCCCTTGGGGTGGATTAGGGTGAAATGACACTGTGTTTCTAGAGAGACAGAGACAGCAAGTTTATTTTAGAACCATTTGGCTGCAATGGAAAGGAGGTATGTAGCTGTTTTGGTTAGTATCTACAGGAAAACAGCAATATAAAAGTATAAAGATATCACTTAAGAAAACATATAAGGACAAGAAAGAAAGAAGAAGAAAGGATAAGAGTTGACAGTGGAGAGGAAAGATATCACCACCCATGGATCCAGTGACAAGAGTTGATTGTTACAATTTCGGTGGTTGAGGTGATGGTCTCAGTCTTGATCCATGAAACACAAAGTGCAGTGGGTTCAATGTTCAGGTGGGAATGCCTAGGTGCCTCCCCTGGGGGCGTGGGAAGTGTGACACTGTCTCATACAACCCTATGGGTCACGAACAGTTCTCTGGTGAAGGCCCTAAAATAAGTCTGGGGTCATTTCAGGGCTCTTTGATGGTTTATGACACCCTCTAAGACATGAGCCTGCCTCTTAGGTCAGTGCAGCTGAGCTGGTTATGCCCCACCATGAGAAGGATGAAAACTGAGGCCTCCTGTGAACATCTTCCTCAGGATCAGGTGGAGTTTTACACCTGAGCCATTTGCTCGTGTAAGGGAGTTCATTGCCATGATCAAAAGCACTATTCCACCTCACAGGGTCTGCTTCTTATCAACCTCTTCCCATATCTCTTCAAAACCAGCTTGTTGCTAAACAAAGGTGGTGGGTGCTCACCCCCTCTGCCCCTGGGCACTGCTTCTGCAGACCAGAGGTTTCTGCACCACACACCCAAAAGCTCTCATCTGCTCTGGCTGGGGGGCTCAGCAAAGCACCTGCTGCTTTGGCAAATGGCCCATCGTTTGAGTCATTAACCCTTAGCATTGCAGCCTCTCACATGGATGAATGTCTCTGAAGCAATTCCTAGAAGATGTATTTAGTAAGATTAAATACTACTTGTCCCTTAAAGATTAAATCGCAATAAAGCACCCTGTGGAGAGTTTTACTCTTCATAGCCAGACCATGAGTGTTATCACAACTGTCACAGCCCAGGCAAGGATTCTCCTCATTTCCCTGTGCATGGGGCAAGCCTGTTCAGGCACACAGACATCCTGGGGTGTGATTCTTCCGTTCATCTGTGCACTCTCTGTGCAGTGCTTTGAGTCACAAGGATTGTGCCTGTTCAGTGTCTGCGGTCACAGGTGCTCACTGAAAGCTGCACCATGAATTTTGCCTGAGAGCCTTTCCTCCTGGTTTGCTCCCTTTCAGTTGGAGGATAGAATCAGGTGAATTTTGAATGGTTTTAATATATTTTAAGCAGTGTCAGAACACGTTTTTTCTGGTGTTTTGGTGACTACTTGCCCTAGCTTGCCCTAAGACTATTTTAATAATGCTGCTTCATGTCATTAGAAATTCAGGACTATAATTTCTTGTTAGCCATACAGGTGTAGGGCAGGGTTTTCCTCTGGCAAGCAGCAGGGTGATTAAAAGAGGGCTCTAGGGAGCACAGCAGACAGGAGCGGACAAATGGGCTTATCCTCAACTGTCCACCTGGGTTGGTAGAGGGTGTCAGGGAGCAGAATGGTCCCCCTGTTATCTAGGAGGAGGCAGTCAAAGAACTGCTGAGCAGCTTAGATGTTCCTAAATCTATGGGACCTGATGGGATTCATCCCAGGGTGATGAGCTTGTGAAGCCGCTCTCCATCATTTACCAGCAGTCCTGGCTCTCTGGTAAAGTTCCAGATGACTGGAAGCTGGCCAGTGTGACTCCCATTCACAAAAAGGGTAGGAAGGAGGATCCTGGTAATTTTAGGCCAGTTAGCCTGACCTCAGTACCCGGTAAGGTTATGGAACAGTTTATACTGAGTGTCAGTCATCACACAGAACTTGCAGGATGGCCAGGGTATCAGACCCAGCCAGCATAGGTTTAGGAGGGGTAGGTCGTGTTTGACCAGTCTGGTCTCCTTTTATGACCAGGTGACCCACCTGGTGGATGCAGGAAAGGCTGTGGATGTTGTCTGTTTAGACTTCAGCAAAGCCTTTGACACTGTCTCCCACAGCACATTCCTGGAAAAGCTGGCAGCCATGGCCTGGACAGGAGCACTCTTTGCTGGGATAAGAACTGGTTGGATGGCCGGGCCCCGAGAGTTGTGGTGAACAGTGCTGCATCCAGCTGGGGATCAGTCACCAGTGGCGTTCCCCAGGGGCCTGTGCTGGGCCCAGTCCTGTTCAATATTTTTATTGATGACATGGATGAGGGTATTGAGTTTTTCATTAGTAAATTTACAGACACACTAAGCTGGGAGCATGTGTTGATCTATTGGAATGTAGGATGACTCTGCAGAGAGACCCGGAACGGTTGGATGGATGGGCAGAGTCCAATGGGATAAAGTTTAATAAGTCCAAGTGCCAAGTCCTGCATTTTGGCCACAATAACCCCTGCAACATTACAGGCTGGGGATGGTGTGGCTGGACAGTGCCCAGGCAGAAAGGGACCTGGGGGTACTGGTCAACAGCCAGCTGAACATGAGCCAGCAGTGTGCCCTGGTGGCCAAGAAGGCCAATGGCCCTTGGCCTGGATCAGGAACAGTGTGGCCAGCAGGAGCAGAGAGGTAATTCTTCCCCTGTACTCAGCACTGGTGAGGTCACACCTTGAGTGCTGTGTCCAGTTCTGGGGTCCTCAGTTTAGGAAGAACATTGAGAAGCTTGAGCACGTCCAGAGGAGGCAACGAGGCTGGTGAGGGGCTTGGAACACAAACCCTGTGAGGAATGACTGAGGGAGCTGGGGTTGTTTAGCCTGGAGAAAAGGAGCTTCAGGGGTGACCTTATCACTCTCTACAACTCCCTGAAAGGTGGCTGTAGCCAGATGTGGGTTGGTCTCTTTCTCCAAGCAGCAACCGACAGAATGATAGGACACAGTCTTAAGCTGTGCACCAAGGGAAGTATAGGTTGGATATTAGGAGAAAGTTTTTTACTGAAAGAGTGATCAAGTATTGGAATTGTCTGCCCAGGGAGGTGGTAGAGTCACCATCCCTGGATGTGTTTAAAAAACTGGATGTGGCACTCAGTGCCATGGTTTAGTTGAGGTGATTTGAAGCTCTCTTCCAACCTAGTGATTCTATGGTTCTGTGATTGTATGACAAGAAAAGTTATATTTTGTTGCCATAGTGTTACAGAATCATAGAATCCTTTAGGTTGGAAGAGACTTCTCATATCAAGTCCAACCATTAACTAAACGGTGCCAAGGCAACCACTAAAACATGTTCCCATCTACACACCTTTTAAATCCCTCCAGGGATGGTGACTCCACCACTATCCCAAGCAGCATGTTCCAGTGCTTGGCAGTCCTTTCCATTGAGAAATTTTTCCTGTTATCCAACCTAAACCTCCACTGGCACAGCTCGATGGTGTTTCTTCTTGTCCTGTTGCTTGTTACTTGAGAGAGGAGATTGGCCCCTACCTGGCTACTAGCAAGCCCCATAAAAACTCCTTTAATCCTTGAAGAATAATGAGCTTCATCTTGGGCAAGGTAAAAGAACATGTGAATAATGTAGCAGCTGCTGCAGGCTGACAATAAGTTAAAAAGTTGGTACTTGCTTACCAAAATGGAGGCCCATCTCTTTTTGGTATCAGTACATTGTGAAGTTTTAGAAACAGTAAAACACAATTCAGATTCCATTGTGGGTGTGCTTTCCTTCTGGATTAAAACACATTTTGCCAGTGACAATTTTCACGTTGGATACTTGTGATACAAGACCTGAGGATAACAGAAAACACCATGATTATAATAAGTCCTTCTTAATAAAAGCCGTCATGGTTTCTTGAAGTTAAAACTACCTTAGCAACTTTCTAGCAGGGGAAGATGGTGTGTTCTTTTGTTTCTAGGAAGCTTGCAGTAATTCCAGATATAGCAAACATTGCATCCAAAATGGGATTTTACAGCTTAATGATGTCATCTTGAATGCTCTGAAAAACTCTGGTACAACCTTCAAACAGTCCTGAGGGGCAATTTGGTATTGTTCCCAGATAACAAGGCATAGTGCAACAGGTAGATGATTTTTTCCCCACCAGTTAGTCTATTGCATTCAATGCAAAAGAATTTTTTTGCATCACATAATTTGTTGGACCTTATGGCAGTTGAGAATACAGTCAGTGTTGAAAGCCCCAAGGTGTAAGTTACACAACTGTTGCAGAGCCCAGAATACTGTGTTCTCTATCTCTGACATTGCCATGCAGTGACAGAGACTTGTGATTCCAATATCAGCCCATATAAACTCTGTTTCGATTTTGGTAAAAATAGTGATCAGATTATTGATGTATAAAATCAAGGCCATGGAGCTAAATGAAATGAGTACTTTGGGTTGCTTCATTGCGTTCTGACAAGGTTCAGCTATAACAAGCTGAAGATTTTTGATTTTAATAGCATATTGCAGTCAGTATGAAGGTGCATGAGCCATGCTGTTCGTAAATACAAGTCTAGCATTCTTTCATAAGTTTTTTAAATGAACACGTTGAAAATCTTGAGAATCATAAACAGAAAATTTTCCAGTTTTTTAAGCAATGATGATACTTTGAACAGCACGCTACCAAAAACTCCAGACTTACTCGTGGACATCAGCTGAACAGTAAGTGTTACCAGTTAGAAGATTTCATAGATGAGACCTTATTTTAAAATTGCCTTTACTTAGGTCCATCATGTGTGGAAACATTTGGTACTGGCTTCTGATGAGTAGGATGTTGTCTTTAACAGCTCACTGGGATTTTCAAATGCATCAATACTGAAGTTTGACAAGTGCTTGTGTTCCTTGAGGCATGGAGAATAAAAGTAATTCTGAACAAAATTCTGTTCTTTATTTCAGTTTCACTGATAACATGCAAATCAGAATCTGTTGACCACTGGCTGTTCCTGATACGACATCAAAGCCAGAAAGGGAGACTTGATGTAGTACGACTCAAAACCAGAAGTATTTTGGTAAGTCACATAACGTGCGTTGAGAAGTTGAGAAAGTGAGCATTTGTGGTAACAGGGATTTTTTCTGCTCTTTGTACCTGAAGTACAAAGAGCAGAAGAAGTACGTTTTCAAGAAACATTGCTAAAAAGCACAGTAGACTGTTCACATTTTGGAAAGTCTTTCTTCCTTCAGAGACCTAGAAGACCAGACCCCCATACAAAGTAGGCTTAGAACATCCTGCCACAGCCTAAGCTTGTGGAAAACTCCACAGTGCCTCAGCATGGCATACTGGTTTTGGTCAAGTATAATACAGTGCTCTTCCTATCTATGCAACTTCCACCTTCTTTCAAAGTTACTAATTCATGTGTTTCAGTTAGAACATCTTTCTTGTTAAGCCTGCATTACCTCAGCACGTTGAGAGGAATATTCTCATGTTCAAACAACATTGGAGAATATTATCTGCTTGAGGAGTTTTGCATTGCTTTCCAAAATATGTATGGACTGCAGCAGAATTTAAATAAAACAAGTCCCCCCCAAAAATATATATAACTTCTGTGTATTCACTATGTAAATACAATTTATAAGGTTTTAATCTCTTTCTTGAACCCTTGAAAGCTTGGTTTTTAAGATGGTAACCTTATGGCTGTAATACTATTAGTTCTTAAATGTACTGATGCTATCATTCTGCATGCATGGTTCTTTTATACCTAGAGGACTCTTTAGTGGTGCTAATACAGCTAACAATATTGCTTGACTTTATTAAAGCCTACTAATGTGTTTACTTGGGGTTGAGAAGTCACACATTTTCCCTTCACACCAGTAGCAGTCAGCTCTGATGTGTATTTTTGCTTTCTTACATTAACATGCATGTGTTATAGAGTATCTGTGCAGGTGATTAGAAAAAAAAAAAGGCTGCATAGCTCTTTTGTGTCGCTGGAAAGTAAATACAGATGTGTACCCTACTCAGGTGAGGCTCCACATGAATATGTAGATATCACCTAAAGGTAAATTCCATATGCATCTAAAAGACAATTTCTGGAGAGAAAATTATCTTATATTGTCGAGGGCTCCTGTCCCATTTTTTATTAATGTCCCAGATTTGAGAAACAACTGAAACAGAAGGTGTATTCTTATTGTGATACTTGGGTGTGAGACAGGGCACGCCCTTTTTGAAGGAGTAACTTGTATAAATTCTCATTTTTCCACTCAAAAAACTCTTGCATATACCTCCCCATCCCCATTTTTCTCCTCAGAGTTTATCATCTTCTATTCAAGAACTGCTGTTCTGTATCCCATTTTGGGCCAAGTAATAAGTAGATACTAATGACATTCCCTTAACCATTGTATCTTGCTGCTGACATCTGCGTAATGAACAGATGATGTCCAGTGCTGCACCACTGTCAAGGCATGGAAGAGTCTTCCTTCACTTTCTGTCCTTCCTGATGTTGTTCCAGTGAAACTGTTTAATTCTAGTTGACATTACATGTCCTCTGGACTGGTATGCACATGCTGTTTCCTGCATGTATGTGTTTGATCTGTTTAATTAGAGCCATGGAAGACATCTTCTGCACCTCAAAATAATATTTCTTGGCACTATAGCTGGGGAAACAGGCATCCACCATAATCTGGGATATGGCAAGAACATCAGAGGCCAGCTGAAGGAGTGATTCCCAAAGTCTTGGTGTATTTCTCATGGTACTTGCATGAGAAAAAAGCATCTGCAAGATGGCTCCAAATGCATTTGTCTTCTGCAAGTGCAGAGCCTGGGACAGAATTGGAAACAGCTGTAACCCCTGCCTCAAAGAGGTACAGTGCAGATCCATTTCTATAGGGAAGGTATCCCAGCAAAATTAATTGGGCAACTCCTGATCTAAGGTATTAGTGTTTTATTATCATGATTTTCTTCTGGCAACCACACATGAGCCATTTACATTAGAAGTGCATCAAAAAAGGTCATAGTTACTTAAATAAATAACATTAGTATTTTGCAAATGAGCAATTAAGTTATGAAAGAAGCCTCTTTTCATATAGCTGCTGGCTTTGATCCTTCTCTACATTATTTAAGGCCTAAGGCTCCAGAGTTAATTCCTGGTGTCAGATACAGCGTGTAGCTCTGCTGTGGTAAAGTGTTGTGTGACCTTCTGGACCAGGGAGAGGGCAGGCTGCAGTCTGATTACAGTATGTCCTGCTCTTCCCTAGGGTGGAATTCCTTCCTTGTCTTTGCAGCCTCTCTGTCTGCTCACTCCCGTCCTTTCCCGCACCATCCCTTTGGCACTGGTTTCCTCTGGTTCCTGACACGAAAGTCTGTGGTCACAGCAAAATATGTGCCCTCTGCAGTGTCTGATTTCTGTCTTGATGGGCTTTTCCAAGAGTCTCAAAATATTTGCTGCCTCCTCTCCACCTCCTCATCTGTATCTCCAGGTCTGAAAACTTCCTGCACAAAACACTTGACTGGATATAGGTGCCACCATGTGTCACCACAGACAGGGGAGTGGTCAGCATGTGCTCTGAGACTGTAAAAGCCAGGTAGAAATCTGCAAGTGGGAATGCCCCTTTGTATTGCAGTTCATCAGGAAGGGATTCCAGGAGTTAATAAAGAATTCCTATGAATTCAGCATTACATTCATTTTTTTAAAAAACATGAGTTAGTGTTTACTGTAAAGTTATTTTTTGACTACAGACTGAACGAGGAAGGAAACAAAATATTTGAGTTCTCTCTGTAAGGCAGCTACTTTTTCTATGCCTTTTTCTTTCCTCTGTTTAATTCCCAATACCTCAGAGACACAGTTTCCTCCTTTAGCAGGGACTGTGACCTTAAAAATAGCTGGCTCCAAAGTAAACACAGAAAAAAACGACTTCAATTGTTTCAAATATGTGGTAAGTAACCAAAATCATGTCCATGCTAAAACTGAAATTCACAGTCTTTTAGAGCTGCACCGAGGCTTTGCTTCCCTGAGCCTTCGTGTGTTCACGCTGCACATACTGGCCTCTGTCTCCAAAGACATTGGTAAATCTTGCAGTGCCATTTGTAAGTAATTTGTCACTACCTTTACCATTCTTGCAAAAGGTTTAGAGGGGACACTTTCTGTTTGGATGAGGGCCAAGCGTGGCACCCAAAACCTATGGAAGTGGTGATCCCAGGCTGCTTCTGTGGTGTTCTGGTGGGCAGGATATCACCGCTGCCTGGGCCAGCTGGAGGAGTTAGTGATTTATCGAACAGAGAGCTTGTTTTGTCTCTTTTGCTTCTAGTTGTAGGTCTCCATTCTCTGGTCCAGCTGCAGAAGGAGGGAGGCAGGACCCTTCTGCACTGGGGTTGTAGTGCAGCCACATCCATAGGGCCCTACTGCCACCCCTGCCTCTGCTGCCCTCACATCTGCCCACAGCTGGACCAGAGCTTACAGTTCCTACAGAAGCAGTTTCCAGGAACAGGACTTACCATCAGACAGATTTAGTGGGGCAGTGAACCAATTCCCAACCTGTTCCAGTAAGAAGGCTGGTGTCCATGTGTTGAAGCAGCTGTGAACAGCTGTGCTCTACATTTCACTGAGGAGCCCTTGGTATTGTGTAACCAGTAAGGCCAGAAGGACAGGAGAAAGGACATTCAAGTCTGCAAATTAAATCCCTTATGACAAGCAAGTATTGCAAAGTATTTTCAGAGTCTGGCCAATGCCCTTGCATGGGAAAGTTGGTCAGGTCTTACAAACACCTCTCCCTGGGCAGAATTGTCTCCTGACCCTGATTAGGAGGGTTTAAAACTGGTGCAGATGCGAGAGTAACAATCCATTGGGTCTCTCACAAACAGGCATCAAGTAGTACTTGTGCAGACTGTCACAAAACACAGGTTTTCCCTTTGCTTTTCATCTTACAGGGGGATCTTTCTGTCTCTAAATATACCAGCTATATCAGTGTGGTGTAGCAAATACATAGTCACTTGAATATTTTCCTCTGAATATAGTCTAAAAGCCTTCATTTATTTAGAAAAAATATGCATTACAGTGTTTTGAAGCCTCAGAATAGGACTAAGAAACATTTGATTAGCACTGGCAGCTTGGTCCTTTGGTGTAGGGGAAAGAGGAACAGTTGAAAAAGGAGCAGGGGGAAATGGCGAAAGAATATTTTTTGTACTTTTCCATCTAAGATGCAGCAGGGTTTGGGAAGGTTTTCTTAATCCGTTGTGTTAGCCTGATCCACAGGGAACTCATTTTGAAATTAAATATACCAAAGCATTTATGATTTACAAGGGGGGTGGGGGGAAGCCTTAAAAAATATCTTGTGTTTGATCTATTTGTCGCTATGAAAATATTGACAAAAAGCAAAAGAATGGCCTTCATTTAGCTTATTATTGTTGGCTTGTTTTAATGCTTTCTTATTAAGGCCAAACTCCCATTAAGATGTGAGATTAACTCTTTCACAGTTGCAAAGGAATAAAAGGTGGAAATTTTGAACATCAAACTGTAATCTATTCTAAAGTAGGTAATTCCTACTCAAAAACACATAGTGTGGCTAAGAGGGATTCTTTTAAAAGTAAAAAAAACATATATGGAATAAGTTGTGCAGAATTTATGCTGCAAAATATCTTTACAAATCAGCTTCTGTGTAAAATCAGAAATACAGTGTTAATGACACAGTTCTTAAAGGATTTCAGAAAATAAATACTTTATGGGGGGGAGAAAAAAGAAAGCATGAAGTGTTAACTACAGACCCAACACAAAGGTTCCTGGAGCCTTAGCTTCATCCTCTCACAGAAAGCTCTCCATCTGTGGAGCATGCTTTCCCTGGCAGCCAGTGAGCCCTCTGGGAGCCTGTCTTGAAGGACAAGTGCTCCTGATGCTGAAATGGGCAAAGCAATGAGGAAACTGGAGTTGGTGCAGCACAGTAGCTGCTGATCCAGGCAGGCTGTGCCACTATCAGTTACCCTGGGATCCCAGGGCTGGGTTTGGGGGCAGTCACTGTCACACAAGTAAGAACTAGGTCGAGGTCTGTGCCAGAATTGCACCTTAGAACGTCCCCAGAGTGGGCCCCCAGGCACTGCCTGGATGTGGCAGCACAAGGGATCAGGTCTAGGGCCCAGCCTCCTGCTCTGCCATTTGTGCTACCTGTGCTCATTAGTTCAAAGGACTCTTAGGTAGCTAGAAACTCATTAATGCTGGCAGGAGAATGATTACCTAGCTCTGGGTTAGTAATGCAATGCCTCATGTTGCAGAACAGCCAGACCTGAAGCTTAAGCTCTCTGTTGTCACTTCAGAGAGACAGATGTTACTACTGCCAGCCCAGAATTCCTAAAAGAAAATGCTAATTTAAACTACTTATCCCGTTAAATTCCCGTTGAATTTGCATTAGTAATGAAAGTAGTTGCATTGTTATCACTGTAGTATCTGAGGAGGCTGTTGGCCAGAATGTCATATGAACAGGAATGTCTGTTGGGATATTTAATTTCGTCTCCTGTGACAATGTGCGATTGTTCTCTTTTGTACATTTTCTGTTAACTCTTAGTGGTCTGGGTGATATTTGGGTATAGGCAGAAGTGCCTCCAGGCCAGCACAAAGTGCACAGTAGTGAAGTCCCTGTCTGAAGAATGGCAGTGTGCAGGGAAAACAGAGTTAGTATTCCACTGCACTGAAACAAGATGTTCACATTTTCCTTCCCAGAATTTCCCACTGGGCTCTGGTTATATCTACAGCCAATATATCTCCATGTCTCTGTAACAAAGAGAGAGAACTTTAGGATTGTTACTCACCTGATCCTGTAGAGACATCCCTCCTTGGAGGCTGTTTGCTCAGATGTGCAGAGGGTCCCTTGTGAGCCTCTATCGCAACACATTTCACCTGCTCTCAGGTGTCTCAGTGGGTGCAGGGCTCTCACCACTTAATGCTGTATCCTTACAATACTTACATTATGCATCATTATGCTTTTTATTGGAGCCCAATCAGAAGGCACAGGTTTGGATTGGTTTGCCATGGGGACACAGAATGAAGTTAGAGGTGTAGGAGGTATTGGTAATAAAGCTTATAAAATGCAGCAAGCTTGTGCTTGGCATTGTTAACCGGAAATACCACCTTCCCCACAAAATTCCTTTGGTGTGCAGGATTCTCTTTTTTTGCCTTTGGCTTCTTTTGTGTTGTATTATTTTGTGTCTTGTGGGGTGGATTTGTTTGTCTCAGGAACTAGCAGTATTTAAAATACAGGGAGCCATTGCTTTATTAAAGCAATTCTTTCTATGGTCATGGCAATTGGTGTTACATAAATGATGAACAAAGAAGGAATGTATGTAAAGAGATACATTAGGTCATAATGGTGAATCTAATATTTCTTAAACTAACAAGGAAGCATTCTGGGATTTGTTGCTGTAGTTCATTTTATCCAGGCGATTTTTTGCTATAGCATTCTGGTCTAGGTTTGCAATCAAAAACGGCAGCCATTGTGTGTTCACAGCTGTATCAATCCCACTTTCTCTTGTCTGTGTAACTATTAAGTTCCTCCATTAGGATATCTATTAGTCAAAAAACAGACAGAGAACTATCTAATTAAAAAAACAGATGTGCTACTCTGTGATTCTTCCCAAAATATTCTTCTGCTCCTCCTTTCCCAAACTTCCCTCAGACAGATAGGCAGAAATGGCAGCATAGTGGGAATGCTGCTGTGCCCCCGAGGTGATGTGCCTGACCATTTTATACAAATGGCCACTTTTCTTACAGCTTTGCTCAGTTAAAAGATAATTGGAGACTTGGGGAGGCAGGGGATATTATTCTAGAATCAGCATATGTGATTTCCAGCATTTCCAAGTGGCTAAGGAGTAATTCACCAAAGAAGTGGAGCCCCCAAGAATAAAAGTGTGCTAACAAAACTTACGATTTTTTTCTCTTTCTCTAGGGATTTAACAGTGGAATCAAAATTCTTTATTGCTCAAAAAGTTTTCTACACTTAAGAAAAAAGTACGTCAAAGAAATGTGGCATAAGTAACATGTTTAGTCTTTTTATTCCCATTCCCTGAATTTTAGTATGATTTCTAAACCTTTTTCCCAATTTTTGGTGGTTGGTTTTTAATCCTTATTCTCATCTGTCTGTAATCATCTCACTTTACCTTTCTCTTTTTCTGCTTGCAGTCCTTTACTTTTCTTTTGTATCCTTCATGCTACCCCTCTTAGGTAAGTCAAAAATGTAACAAATGTGCCTCTGCCACCCTCCCTACTATCTTTATTTAAATTGAAGTGGAACTGGAGGGTGTGTAGACTTCTGCTTTTCCAGTGTCAGCAGGTGAAATGTATATTCTTCCCAGGAGCTCATGCAAACATTTTTTTCTTAATCTTTGTCTTGCTGTGTTTAAGTTTGCAGCTGCTGGATTCCACTCTGAGTTTCAAGTTCAAAGGCATCCAGACAGTCTTTGTGAAATATCACAGAAACCACTGAACTTCACCTGGGTTTGCAAGGAAATTTTGTCAAACCACAAGATTCCCACACTTCCAAGTGTAAAGCCTTGTGTTAATTCAGAGCTCTTTTCTCCCAGCACAGATTAATCTTATCTCTGAAGGATCACAACCTATGGGGAATTTCTTCCTAAATTTTGACCTGCTTTCAAGTTTGTAACAAAACTCAGAATTCTTTCCACAATTTTGGGGTTTGTAACAAAAGCAAAGGACAGCTGTAATTTAGGTTGATTTTAAATCCATGGCTTTAGAGATGGGTTACTGGGAAACATGTCATATGTCAACTGTAGGCTGAATTCTCCCCTTTCTGAGAGCATTTTACCCTGCTGTCCCTCAGAGGGGGCTCAGAGTATTTTTCTTTTAACATGGTCAGGCTTTCTACCATTTCTTCCAAGAGATAAAGTTTCAAAATCCACTTCTTCCAATTGCTTATCCAGTAGCTGGTTCACTCTGCCACCTGCGCTCTGGCAAGGGTCTCCTATCCTTGGCTTTCACAGGCCAGCACTTCCCATTTGGTTGCCTCTTCCTGGTCCTTTGGATATCAAGTAGCAACATCACACTGGAGCATGAGTGGAGTAGAAGGAACAGAAATGCTTTGGCCTAAACTCTTCTAGCCTCAGTGTACCTGTGTAATCCTGTGTATTCTGTCTTTGTGTAGGAATGTAGCTCTCTTACCTGTTTTGTTGGTTTCATTTCTACATTACAAATCCCTCAAAATCACAGCTACATGAAAATTAATAAAGATTATTTTTTTGCATTATATAATCCCAGGGTGTTGGGGTTTTTTTACATCTATCAGCTTTTCCAAATACACCAGTAGCTCAGCTGCTTTGCTTATTCTGTGTTATTAAAAAAAGTAAGCAAAATCCTCTCAGCCATTTTTTATTTATACAGTAGTTTTTCTGTGTTAGAAAGTTGTAGGTTTTGGGTTTCATTTTTTAGGTGGTTTGGTTTTCTTCTCCTCTCAGGAAACAGTGTGAAATATCTAAATCTCTAAACCATTCATTTGGCAGGTACCTAAATCTTTAATGAGTAGCATGTGCTTTGCAGTTTTTCCTGAAGATTTGCATATTTGTTTCTTAGGATCTATCAGGTGCTAATACTTTTACAAGGAGGATGGTGGACACACTAGAAGAAAAAGTGTGCTTATTAATTCTTGTGCTTTTTGCTTTTATTAGCTCTGGTGTTACTTTGTTCAGCTTTAGCTGTCCCTGGCTTATTACACACAAGACAGTGAAATTTGCATCAGAAGTCACTTGCAGAGATGGAGGTGTAGGCTCCATTCTTTAAGTGTTCGTTTGCTGGTTATGTTGCAAGTGCTTTCAGGGCTGAGCAGAAGGCTGTGAAGTTCCTGGGGCTGTAATAGAAAACATGGGTGTCTGGACTTTCAAGGGAAAAATGTGGTTAAGATTACAGTGACTGAGTCAGTGTCAATGGGTGGTCCTGAGTCCATGTGGCTCCCAGAAAACTCTCTGCTCAGATGGGTGATGAGCTGCGCTCACCGCAGTGCAACAGCTGGGAAAGGGCTGCCCTGGACTGTATTTCTGCCTGCTCAGTGGCCAAATGCTGTCAGGTGGCTCCTCGGCACTGCTTGGCTTTAATTTTGCTATAAAATAAGATAAAGGGCGTTAAAGCTGCGCTGTCATAGAGCTGCGTGCTCCTTTCATCCCCTTGGGTCCCTGCCTTTCTCTCAGCGCGTTCCCATTGTCCTGTTCAATGAGACAGTTACAAAATGTCTGCCTCACTCCCACCGCCATTTTGTGGCCTGATTGTTGGATAATTAAGACTGTGAGAAGTAGAAAATGAACGGCATGGCGTGGGGGAGATTTCAAAAGGAGCACCAAATCTGCATGTTTTGTTTAGGCGTTTAATTGTTGCCGACTGGCTGCGTTTAAACAAGTGACTTTACAGTGTCTGGAAGAAAACAGGCTCCCAAATTTGAGGAGCTGACCTTGGGTAGATGCCATCAACTGTTCTTTTCTATTGGCACGAACGTGCTGCTGGCAGGGTCTCCCTGTAGCTGCAGTCACTCACCCAGCTCTGAGTCAGAACCTGCTCACACTGTACTGGGCCACCACATCACGGTACCATGGTTTAACCCCAGGTGCAGCCCAGCCCTGCTCCCTCCCTGCCATGGCTCTGGGCAGAGAATCAGAAGGGTAAAAGTAAGAAAACTCGTGGGATGAGATAAAGACTAAAAGATAAAGCAAAAGTGTGTGCACAAGCAAAGCAAAACAAGGGATTCATTCCCCACTTCCCTTGGACAGGCAGGTGCTCAGCCATCCCAGGAAAGCCGGGCTCCATCACAGGTCACAGTGACTTGGGAAAACAAACACCATCACTCCAAATATCACCTCCTTCCTCCTCCTCCTCCCCCCAGCTTTGTATAATGGAGTGACACCTTAGGGTCTGGCATGTCACTGTGGCCAGTTGGGGTCAGCTGCCCTGGATGTGTACCCTCCCAACACCTCCCCAGGTGCCCCCCAGGCCCTCCCTGGTGGGGTGGGAGAAGAGCAGAAAAGTCCCTGGCTCTGTGCATGCCCTGCTCAGCAGTAACTAAAACATCCCTGTGTTATCAGCACTGTTCCAGCACAAATCCAAAACACTGACACTACTAGCTACTGGGAAGAAATTGAACTCTACCCCAGCACAATCCAGCACAGACATTTATTCCAAATATTATTTGCAACCCTTCACTAAACAAGATTTGATCAAGAAAATATAAGATATTTAAAAATAAGAACCTTCAAAATAGCTGTAATTAAGCTTCTCCCATAGAGCAACGCATAACATTGTTCAGGAAAAAAAAAGCAGCAGGGTAGACTACAAATATGCTGAAAGCAAACTAAAAATATGTGACAGGAATTGAGGGGACACTGTGGTGTTGTTCCTGTGATCTTAGGGATGCAGTACTACCCATATGAGGAGCAAAGTTAGTGGCATTTACTCTGTTCCTCTATGAAATCCTCTGGTTTGTGTGTGTAACATGGGCAAGGGGGATGGGGAAGGGCACTTTACATTCACAGGAGGGTGCAAATTCAAAGCTGTTTAAAATTCTGCCATATCTTAATGATAATAGTTAATCCCAGTATCAGAACAGTACTTCTATTTTTAAAAAGTAATCAATCAATCATTTTAATACATTGCACCCTTAGTGCCAAACACCTCAGAAAATGATGTGTACACCAGTAAAAATAAAGCATCTGAAACTCCTGTAGAGTCATTCTTCCTTTCTTTCTAAGTACAGTAAAAGCTCAATGCTGCAAGAAATATCTGGAATTACATAACAAGGAGTAAATCCTCCAAACAAGACTGATTAGCAGGCAAGGATTGCTGTCATGAACTGAGCAAGGCGGGACAGAGAAACTGCCCCGCCTGACTAAAGTTCTCTCTAAAAATACATGTGCTGTTTAGTTCTGGGGGGGATTTGGTTTTGGTTTTGAAGTGGGAGTTGTGTACTACCTTTCAAGGGGATAACAAGGAAAATTGCTGCTTTCTGTTTACTTCTCTGGTAGGTGTCCCGTGTCTGCCATGCTTTTTCAGAAAGCTGTTCTTGTAGAGGTGATTGAGGTTGTAGGTAATTCAAGTTCAGTTTCTGCCTCTGGTGCAGTGATTCACACAAAAGCACAAGAGAGTCTTGTACATCTGTTCCTCATCTGCAAAATAAGGATTAATGCTTTCTTATCATTAGTGCTTGTAAATGACTTTGAAGTTCCTCCAGTGTGCTGCAAATGTACCTGTTACTGGTGATAAAAATGTGAAATATATAACTCAGACATGTTAACTGCATATTAACTGAGAGGATTTTTAACACAACTTGAATATAAAAGTATCAGCACCATATTCCAGCAAATAACCAGCTACAGTGAGAGCATACCTTTACATCACCTCGATTTTCACTTCCACATGGGTCTTCTCATGAGTGAGTTTTTTCGTGGGTTGCTTATTTCCTGAGATTGACCCTCAGTCTTGTATTGATCAAAGGCTTTGCTTTTTTAATATAGGATCAGCAAGAAACAGTGTTTTCAGTCATCAGACTGGTGGGAGCACTACGTTGGACCAAAAAGTTATGAATTAATTTCAACCATTCTTGTTGCCCCAAGATAAATAAAGGGGGAAATTTTGAAAGAGATTTTTGGTTTCACTTGAACAGTAGCCTCCACAAATAAGTATTTCTATAACAAAAAATAACTCAATGAAAGCAAGTTTAGTTGAGGTAAAATTGGACCCAAAAGCACAGGTGATCTGGACACAGATCATAGGTTACAGTTAAGACATCTGGATTTCTATTCAATTCTCTGAAGGTGTAACTAGGAGTTAATAAGGTTTGCTTTCCTCTTCCAGAAGAGCTTTTTTTTATGTGGTGTCTGAAATCTGGCTTCCTTAGGGGATTAATAAACATTTTTCCAATAATTCAAAATAAGTGCCTTGAAAGTACGAGCCAGCTTATGATAGTCCTTCCTAACCTTATGCATTCATGGCAGCAGTACTGTAATTTGTGATTTGTAGATGTGAGTGCATCCTTCCTAGGGACAGCTGTCCCAGCAAGCAGGATATTTGAGCCAAGGCTTCTTTAAAACATTTGCCTTGATATCGTAGGCAGTATCTGAAAGGACTTTTTTTTAAGTAGCAGTAAAGAGGGCTTGTATTTTGTGTTTATCTGATCCTTTAGGTCTCCTCCCATTATGTGTTTCATTCTGATGTTGATACACATGCTTTTGTATTGCACATTTTTATGTCAGATATATTTATAAGTATATATGGGGTTTTTTCCCCTATAATTATATGGCACAAATGAAAGATTCTCTTACAGAGTTTGTGGTTAGTGCATGTTGAATTTGTCCTGCTGTTCCATGTATTGCTTGCTTGAGTGGTCGAGGACAGGGTGCCACAGCAGGGAATTATCAAATATCTGATGCTCTACTGACCCTTTTCTGAAAAGGAGATATTGGATATAGGAAAGGCATGGCACTGAAAAAACATCAGGTGTATTTCAATATTTGAAGTACCATTTGTGCAAAATGTACCATATATATATATATATATATGTACACACAATTGTTTTAAGCTCCAAAAGACATCAAGAACCTCCATGAAAAATCTCATATTCTTTCATGAAGTTTGTGAGATTATACTTTCTCGTTGATTTTTTTTATTATTTTGAAGTAAGACCTTTCTCCTCTGAGCATAGATTGCAAGTTTTTGCAAGCAGTTCACAAACACTTAGTTTGCCCAGTGTTTGGATACCCCTAAGGCAGTAGGAATACAAGCTAGTGCCAGATGGATGACAGCTTTCATTCCTTTATCATAGTTAACACCAAAGGATCAGAAGTTGTCATACGAGCTTTTTAAATGAAATTGTAAAACTTGCAGTTCCCGTGTTTCCAGGATAAAAAGGTTTGCTAACATTCAGCATCAGCTGTGTTAGGCTTCTCGTAGTGCTGACTTTTTATATTTTGTGTCTGGTTATTGCTTCTTGACATTACCTTACCAGAGTCATTCATTTAAAGGATCTCAAGGAGAAAACATCAAACAAATGACAGTATTTTACGGTCCTTACCATTGTTTCTCTTTGATATTAGACACTTGCTTTCATGTAGCAAGAAGGGGTTTTTTCCTTCTAATTTATTAGGTCACAGTTGTGAAAACGTGAGTAGATCTACTTAAGGTTTAGTCTGGTGTCCTGCTACAGCTATAGACCTTTAAAAATTATGTTGCACACCATACTTGTCTTCATATCTAGATTGATCATTTTGGGGGAACAGCCCTTCCTGAGAGCATGCAGTATTAGAGAAGATGGGAATGAGTTATTTGTGTGTTCCCACATGCATTATTTAAACAGCTCTATGTGTTATGTTCCCATCTTACTCTAGATGTTGCAAAATGCTGAGTCTGCTTACTTCATTGGTTACCATGCAGTGTGGATAGCTAAAGCCATGACAATCCTGTTCATCCTTTCAATTCTAATATTTGGTAGTAGGTTATGTTTATGTTAGAAAGATCATAGTTTTTCTTACATGAATTGCCAAGTACGTGAATGCTGTAATTGTTATTCAGAGCCTAGATGATTCATTATTGATAGAAAGTGGCATTCCTTTCTTAAAGGAATGGGCTGTTCATTTGGAATGTTCAGTGTTACAGCTGTCTTTCCAATGACAATGATTTGGGGTTTGGTTTCCTTTTCAGCAACTAAGGATCATTCTAGCAAAAAATATCGGCGATCCATACCAGGGCACTCTCTGTGTCCAATATCTAGATTAGAAAGTGCTCTGGGATTATCATACCCCTCCATATGTTCTTAGAGGAAAAATTACTACCCTGTAGATTTGGCATGTCCCAGGTTATCATCCACAGTTTATTTAAGAGTGTGTGGCTTTTTTGTTTGCTTTTGTAAAGGTGCTTTCTATGTACTGTTGATGCTGCAAGACATAGAAATTAGGAGACTTGTATATTAGCACTTCCACAGCATGATAAAAGACTGGGGAAATGTGTTTGCCAGCAGAACTGGTATCCAAAATTTATGCATGTATAATATATGGAAATAAAAGGAAAATATTTAAAATACAAGGGGATAGTTAAATGGTGGGGGGGGGAAGTTAAGCTTTTAGATTTCTAAATTGTTATATCTTTAAATATTTGACTTGCTGTATAACTTGGGGGGGAATGTTTATTGGGGTTGTTTTGGGTTGGGGGGGTTGTTTGTTTCAGGTTTTGGGGATTTTTTGGGGTTTTTTGGGAAGGTTGATTTTGGTTTTTGGTTTGGTTTGGTTTGGTTTGGTTTGGTTTGGTTTGGTTTGGTTTGGTTTGGTTTGGTTTGGTTTGGTTTGGTTTGGTTTGGTTTGGTTTGGTTTGGTTGGCTGGGTGGGTGGTGTTTTTTTTTCTTGTATTTGCGTGTGTATTTTACAGGCCCTGACTTTCTGGCCACAATAGAGCAGACAGAATTACTTGATGCTGAGAACCTTGTTAATTTTATGGCCCATTTTCACATGGAGATCAGCTTTTATTTCCCCTCTCAGTCTTTATTCTTGATTCAGTTGTTAGTAAGGTTTACTGAGCAAAAACACTGGGTGTATTATGGGAAGAAATCTAATCAATGCAGCACCAAGGGACAGTCCTTCAGAGTCCTCCCTGTGGCTGTGAGCCAGACTAGAGGTTACTATGAGGTTACTCTGTCTGACTTTAACCAAAATACCCATCTACTTCTGAAAAGGCTGCCGGCCACCCCAACATGTGTAACAGAAGCCTCATTAATATGAGCTCCCAATATATATATATACACCTGTTGTACCAGCCCTGAGCATAGAGCCTGTGTTTCCTATTTTAAACACTTTGCATGTCTGTCTGCATTCCCTGCTGTCTGCAGTTGCTGGGCTGTGGTACTGCAGGGCAGCTCGCAGGCGGTACCTTCGGGGAATGCAGGAGCCTAAAGAAAGTGGTGGCAGATGTCAGTGGACCTTGCCAAATGCTATTTTTCAACTTAGATTGTCTGAAAGATTCACTGGCTAATCCAGACTTTGTGATACAGAAGTATCCTCATTAGTCATGGCTTTAAATGCACATTTCTTTAATGCCTGCTCCTTTTTCAGGTATCGATGCAGAGAATTGCATTGACATATGTGTAGGAAATCTTTATTTGTTTTGCCAGACTCTGCTTCCTAACAAACCCCAGCCCTCCTGTATGCAGAGTTTAACTCTTCTTAGAGTTGAATTATTAGAAAGATACAGCACTTCCTTAGGGCTTTTACCTGTTTTGGCTCTGAGTTCTAATAAATCATTCAGCAGCAAAATGACTCTAAGATAAACTTTTCCCCTTTGATGAAATATTTGTTCAGCACATCCTACTATATAGTTTATGTCAAGAGTTATATATCTTCCTTGTTAAAGACAAACAAAGAAGGATCAAAACCATTATCAGACACCACTGCTGATTCAGCAGAGGCACAAAAACTTAGCATATCCAGTAAGCCATGTATTTTCTGGCCACCTCACTTGGTTTTCCTGATAAACACATTGGGAACTGCCTGCCAGTACTTCTAGCCCATGCCATATTTTGTGTAGAAGAGCAGTGAGCTCTTAAGGAAAGTATACTGTTCCCCCAAGCAGGTCCTGAGGAACCTCAGGTGCTCTTACCTGCACACAGGTGGTTTCCAGGGAACACCCTCCCAGTAGTTGTGTGGCTCTTGTTACACTATGAGTGCACTGAAATATCTGCAAGCAGGCACATCTGCTGTTGCATTCAGAGTTTTCAGAATTGTTCTCACAAGGCCTTGTTGATAATGCCTGCATTTTGGTCTTGTTTTGGAAAGTTTTCCATGGAAATTTCCAGTAAGGTATGAATTCTAGCACCAGGTACTGATGACTAAGAGGAGGCTGCAGTTCTAGTGGCAATGAGCTGCAGTGAATCAGAGACTCTGAAGGAACTCCATTAGCTGTACTTCAGTTGCAGCACTTCTCTGCCTGCAGTGATCTTCTTCCTGCCCATACCATGTTGCAGCACTTGATTGTGAATTGTAGCCTGAGAAGCATGTGGCAGTTTTAATATGCATGTATGTTAAACAAAACTTTGAGAGAAACAGTCTTCTCAGTTAAAAATCTGAAGAATGTAAGAATTCTAGGCCAGAGAAGGGTCTGTCTGGCCTATTGTGTTGTTTCCAGCAGTGATTAGTAGTCTGTGCTTATGGAAAAAATACAAGTGCTAAGTATATGGAATAATTAGGCAGAAGTGTTGTGGTTGATGAACTCAGTCACTGCATGTGGAAAATCCCCCTGGACTGTAGGTGCAACAGGTCAGAGAATTCTTAGGCAAAAGCCTAGATTTGTGTGGTTGGGTCCACAATCACATATTGGGCATAGGGACTGGCACAGCACAAACACCAGACAAGTCTGAGACTAAGTCTATGGGTTCCAGCCATTTGCAAATAATCTATTTGTAAGGGCATTCGTCTTCAGTGACAGTAAGTACAAGAGTGTTCAAATGCAATTAATGACTAATTTACTCTTAATAACTTTAGTAACCTGCTTCTTTCAATAATGGATTTGATTTGACTGGGTTGTTTTAATTATTTCAGCATAAACCCCATTTCTTTAGTCTTTGTAGGTGTTGGACTCCATGATCCTTGTGGGTCTCTTCCAACTCAGCATGTGATTCTGTGTTTTGAGGACTTGGATTGTAGAAGTTACTTTCTGTTGTTAGTTGAAGTGACACCATGTCACAAAAATTTGCATTTTGCACGAAAGTGTTTTAGTAAAGTTGCAGTCAGGCTGTAGAGCTTATGGGCACAGGAAACAACTGCAGTTATTACACCTAGGATGTCTTTTGCAAATATGAAGTACTCCAGAAAAGGTTAATAGCCAACACTTTCCTAAAATGGGATTGGGGGTGGCATTTCATGGAGATCCTACTTCAGTGGGGTTCCAGTAGTCACCTTGTTGAGATGGAGGATGTTAATCAATGAGAAGGATAATTTCTCCTTTCTTCCCACAAAGGAAACATCTTGCATTGCTCTACAGTAAGCTGTGGCTTTTCCATTTTAGCAGACACCAAGTGTCAGTTCTGCAACATTTGCTGTTCAATACTGTCATGATGAGTTAAAACAGCAATCCTGTTGGATTGCAACCTGCCATGGTAAAGGGTGGCTTATGCCATTGGCCTTCAAAAGCATATACCCAGCTAAACCAAGCTAAACCAAGTACACTGGTTTCCAGTGTCAGTCATTAATGGCTGAGGTTATCATTAGCACCCTTTTTTGGTGCACTGCACTAGTGAGGAACCACCAGCTCTGGTGGTTCTGGGCCAAAACTAGATGTAGACTTAAGCTTAGCTGCCTTAGTGTGTAGGTATCGAGTACAAAGGAAATTCCACACTCTTTTCTAGACCAGCATTATCATTAGTTCTCTGACTCTCAGACTGGGTCACTTGGCTGCCTCGAAGACTGTAGTTAACATGCTCCTGCTATTCACCTCTTTCTGCTTTTACTCACAATGTTAAAATATAGTTCTTGCTAAAGAAGATCATGTTTGTTGTTTGGGAACAATATCCCTGATGTTCAGTAATGTCCCCATTCAGACTAATACATAAACATATCTTTAATTTGAGTTCCATATTTCAGTAAGCCCTTGAAGGCCCTGGAGCACATGCATTGTGCATGTCAGGATGAAAGTTTAATATGATGTTTCTTGTTGTGCATTCTCATGTTTCAACAGAAATATATCTGGCAACTGTTACTCTTCTATAGCCAGTCTGAGAGAGAGGGCTTTCTTATTAACTCTCTGGAGAAGAAATTTAATAAGACCCAGTCATGAAAACACTGACATGACTGAATAAAGTCCTTCATGTCTAAACATCTGCAGGATTGTAGCCTACTGTAAGAATGGAATAGTCTGAAAACCATGTCTATAAAATCTCGATGTGGCACTGTATCAACATATAGTCTTTATACAGCCTTAAGGCTGTCAAGTTTGAAGAGTTTCTTTATCTGTACCATTTCTATCCCATCTTGTGTCTGGACTTTTTTCTGCCTGTAGATTCCCATTGGCCAGATGTCTGACTGAGGCTAAAGATTATTTTCGTGTACATTTTTGTACAGTACCTATGTTCTATTTTAAGGAAAAATATACACATGCATTTTTCTTCTTTATTAATAAACCGAGTGACAATTTAAAATAAATTCTTTCAGCTGTTCAGAATGGTACACAGATGTACTGGCACATTTCAGAGTGAGTTAAATAGAGAGCAAAGCATTACATCACCTACAGAGCTGAGGAAGAGGAGGTGGTCTCTGACCACTAAAGCAAAACAAAGCAGTGCCAAGGTGGTGACTTTGAAAAAGATAAACCAGACTGTTACCTCTCCTTGTAGATTGTGTGGGGAACTCTGATTCCCTACCACCTTTAATTCCAAGGCCAGGTATCATCTCACAGTAGATAACCCAATCCTAATTTTTAGGATGCTTAAGTCTTTATAGGACTTTGCTCTCAGACTTGACAGTGAAGAGAATATTCACTTGCATTTAGATCTAATTTAGGTGCATGTGTAGGAAATTGTTATTCCTAAGCTGCTGCTATGGAAAAAGAAAAGAGAGGTTCCTAAGGGTATGTATGTTAGAGATGTACTGCAGATTTCTCTCTGAAGGACCCTTTCTCTATATGGACACTCTGTACGGTCCTATCACCTTAACTGACACAGTAAAGGTGAGCTGTATCCTCTCCCTGTATCCTCTCTACCCTTCTGTTCTGTAAACAAAGGCAGTATTTTTCTCCTGTGAGGTTGGGGGTAACATTCTAAAGGAGTTGTGAAGCATGTGGATATTATGGTGGTCAAAGACAGAAATGCCAAAATGGGAGGTGTCTTTTGTTGGAAGAAAGTAATATTCCAAGAGGATTGAGTTGGAATGGACTGTTACATATGTTCAAATTTTGAGGATGTTGTGGTGAAAAATAACCTTTCTTCATAAAACAGGAGCAGAATTAGGTGGAAAAAAGTAGAAGCAGTAAGAAGTGAATAGATTTAGGACGTGATGTGATGAGAGAAGAGCAATCATAGCATCACTTCTTTGGAATGACCCAGAGTATGGGTCATTCCAAAGGGTCCATTTATGTGGAGTGTGCAAGGGATGAGGCCCAGGTAATTGCACTGTGAGTTCAGACAGCACCTTAAGGGAGAGTTCCAGAGGTGGGGCAGGGATGGAACCCACAACCTTGGTGTTATCAGCACCATGCCCTTGAGCCCATTTCAGGGTCAGTGTCACTTGTGAGAGGGTTAACATTTACTGAGTATTTGTTCCATTACAGCTGGCATTCCTGCACATTTTAAGTGCATATAATTGTTGAGAGGGCTAATGTTAACTGAATACTTGTTCCACTAAATTTGGTGTTTCTGCATAGCTTATGTGCATATAGTTGTGACAGGGTCACCATTTTTGTAATATTTGTGCCATTAGAGTTGCTTACTATGGACTTCGAGTGTTATCTCACCTTAATCCACACTGAGGGGATCTGTGAATCTCAGCTCCTCTCCCCTTCTCATAGTGGGGACATGACAGAGTGGATTTTTATGTTCCCCATAGTTCTATCACTATCACAATGTAAGAGATCAGGAATTGTTATTTCACCATACTGTATGTATTTTTATATGAGATGGTGGTTTCTGTACTTGACTCTGATTACAAAGCATATGTAAAGATATTACTGACACAAATGCCTTATCAAAAATGTTAGTGTCCCTAGGTACTGAGATTAAACTGCTGAATAGTGCATTTTAGGAGTGATTTATACCTGATGTATTGATGTCCATGATTGGTCAATTAATCTGACCACAATTAATCTTTCTACTAGTGATTGGTATAGTGA
The DNA here is from genome assembly GCA_013397075.1 of Rhabdornis inornatus. NCBI lineage: Eukaryota > Metazoa > Chordata > Aves > Passeriformes > Rhabdornithidae > Rhabdornis > Rhabdornis inornatus. Next base: position 1,440,436 of record VWZS01007432.1, on the reverse strand, counting down.
TTTTAAATGTCTGAAAACAAGGATGATATTACAGGGTAAAGGTTGAAATATTTTTATCTGGTAACTTTTCTTTAAACTCACTTGGCTGTGAAAGTAGAGGAGACTTTTTTTACTCAAAGCTTTCAAGGTTTACAGCTATTAAATTGACTGGTCTCAGGAATCTTGTCATTGTGCTTCTCTGAGGGTAAAGTCATCCCTCTACAAAGTGCCATTCATGCCCTACTTACCCTCAATTAAGGCTTCCAAAATAAGTTTGCAGTGGGACACTGGCCTTCTTCTGAAACACATGCCTCACCTGCAGAAAAGACTTTGGAAGAATGTATTTAATATCTGTATGTTTGTTCCTCGCTTTTTCCATCATGAGGATAATGCATAATTTCTTTTTTCTTTCTCTCTCTTTAGAAACAGAAAGAATGACTTACTGAGGAACCAAGTTAAAAATGAAAGAAGTGAAGATTGGTCATCTCTGCAGAGGGAATTACAAGGTATGCATAGTAATCACACTGGAGATTCATTTCTTGCTGGTGCTTAGGTCTTCATGGTACATTACCTGTGGCAGTAAAGTTTGAAAACAGTCCTCAGAAACCTTGAGAAAGATGTTTGGAAAAGAACTATTTTCTTCTGTGTGATTGCCACAGTAAGCAAAGCAAATATTTTTATGGTTATAAATATCTTTGAGATGCACCTCTAAGCTCATTGCTGTGCTGAATTGTAGCTGTGTTTCTGCAGGTAAATGGCAATCGCATTCAATGAATTGTTTTTTTGGCTGAGGCCAGTAAAAATAACCCTTCTCCCAACACTAAACTGAAATCCCTCCAGATACTGTCAATGGTCATTCTTGAGACTTAAAGTGCTTGTTTCATGGACACATTTAAATCACTGCATGCTTGGTTCAGCAGTGTTAGCATTTTCTCTTCCTCGTTTATTGCTATCACAAGGAGATGCACTTAGTACCTGTTTTGCACTGCATTTGAAGAATGTGTCCTTTTACATTTGTCATCCTGAAAATTTGCAACTTAAGGGATGCAAAATCAGCACTACTAACAACTCCTGCCTCTCAAATATTTTCAGTAAAGTGAATGCTTCATATTTATCCAGTGACTGCTCAGAGACCAGCACAAGGCTATATGCCACTTAAGTCCTGAGGTTAAATGTTACTTCAGTGATGCATAAAATTTGTATTGACCATCTGCCCAGCATTGAGTTGAACCATTAATGAATAAGCCTCACAGTATCACTGTGAGATAGGGAATTATGATCTCCATTTAACAACTGGTAAAACTGAGCCCCAAAGGGCTTATGTAACCACTTCAAGTTCTACAGGAAGTGTATAATAGAACCAGTAAGGAAGCCCAGCTCACCTGAGCTGCCATCCTTCCTATTTGGACACCCCTGCACCTGGTATCCTTTTCACCATGTTCTGTTATCAACAGCTACACACTCTTCATGCACAGTTCCTACCATCGAATTCTCTTGCAAAGAAACTTAAAACACAGCTGATGTGATCTGTGAATCCTTCTCGTCCATAAAGAACAACATGAGACACAAGGCACAAAGGCAGCACGAACAGCACCAGATGGCCTTCATAACTGGAGCAAGTCAGCACGAAGTGACAACAGGGAGAGCTGTTGTTGTGACCTCCCTTTCTATTTTTTTGCATAATGTTGAGAGGAAGACTATGCAGATCCTTCTGTAGTACAGAGAGGAGCTACTGGTAGAGGGCAATCAGTGCTTTGCCTTTTGTAATTTAGCTCAACATCTCTTTGATTTCTTTAGTAAATGTCAGGTCACATGCTTGCATTCTAAAGCTGAAATATAAATCATCTTCTCAAGTGACAGAAACTGTCATTTTTCCTTGCAAAGTATTTTTCTAACTATGTCTTATGTAACGGTTGCAGTTGTTGACATTTTTCTTAAAAGCCCTGTTGGTTTGACACTCAGGATTCAGAATAAAGCTACAGACTTGGATAGAGAATTCTGCCTTTGCTTGTATCTCTTTCCTTTCCCATGAGCTGAAGAAAGAAATATTATGCAACTCTGAGTCATGCTGTAGAAAGGTGTTGTATTTTTAATATCATTAGAATTTTAAAAGAAGGAGAAAGATAAACCTTACCATAGGTGAAACCAAGAGTTAATACACTTCAATTATAGAAAGTGGCTATTAAATTTTGATGGGATGCTATGACTGATACTTCAAATAAAACGTTGATGTGGCGAAGTGGGGAGTGTCGATAATGAGTTGAATACTATAGAAAGGCTGTTGATTTTTATGGAAAATATATATATAAAAAATACATGATCCTCAACCAAAGACATTCTTGTGGAGGTATCCATAGGAAAAAATCTAAGTGTAGATTTCTTATGTCTGTCTTGGCTTGTGTCTACAAGGATGCAGTATCTTGGCATAGATATAGGCTGGTAGTACTTGCCCACATGAGATGTTTTACTGTGCCCAACTGAAGGACGATACTGATTCCTGCCCAGCTTAAGGGTGATACTCCAGCATTATTAATCTGCTTTCCCTCTGCTCTTTCGTGCCTGCAGAAAAACTATTGATACGTCTTCCTGACAGGTCTTTCTGAGAAGGAACAGCTGCAAAATGTGGAATCAGTTGTGTGAAATTCCTCTTGGCAAGGCCTTTGACCTTCGACTTCTGCTGGATCCAGCTGAGTGATCAAAGAGAGAACTTTTGCAGGTATTTCATGTCTTCACCTGCATTAATCTCACTTTAATGAGAAGCAAATTATTCTGGATAATAAGTTCAGTGCTACAAGGGTGATCTGGAATACCAGGAGTATGGTCTTGAGTGGGCCCATTAATCCTGCTGCATCCAAGTCCAATGTTTTAGTTAAATTTTAAGCAAGCTAAAGACCTTTATGGTAAATGCAGGGTATTTTAAGACACATTTAGGACTCTGAAGATACGCTAGATATCTGTATTGACATAGTTTTCATCTTTCAAAACCAGCATCTGAATTGTTTGGTTAAGTATCCTGTGGCTGTCAAAGAATCTAGAAAGGATTGCTGAATCTTGAAAGGAAAGTCAGGTCTTGATCTAAACATCTCTGCTTTATAATGAGATACTAACAGCCTTCACAGCAAACTTGAGTTAAACTCAATACAGACACATGCTAGAAGGGACACTTGTTAAGAGAAGGAGTGAAAAGTGCCCTCCTCATTCCCATAACTAAAGGACAGACTCCTCATTGAGTTTAGAACAACCTACCCTGGCATCTGTGGCATCTTGTGATCATGACTTTGGGGTTTGTAGAATCACAATTCCCTTTTTGTCAAAGCCAGAAGTAGGAGATGGTCCCTGTGAAACAGGTGCTCTGTGTCAGTGCAGGTACTTAAATGACCCTTAGCACTGAAGAGTCTCAAAGTGGTTCATGGACATTACAAACTTGTTCTCCTCAGCACATAGAGGAGGAACACAGTCATTTACAGGGGTGAAAGTGAAGCACAGCTGTGAATACTTTTAAGATGTATCATCTCAACAGATAGGGGTAGATCTTTAAAAGCCTTCACTATGGGTCAGCTTGTAAAGTTTTCAGGGACACTGACAGCTGAGTTGCAGTTTGCCTTTGAAAAGTCTGATGAGTTATTTCAACATCTATAGAAGCCAGAAGAACTGAGCTTATTTTTCTGAAAACTTGACCCAAGTGTTTGCTCAAGATTATGAAAGAAATACGTGGTCTGTACATACCAATACAGTTGGTAAATTAATCCAGCTCACTCAAATTCCTTCATACCCAAAGGACCTTCCTCTCTCCCACCTTTCCTGTTCCAACGATTTTTTGCTGAGTGCTTGGAAGGCAATGCAGCTCTTCTGTGCTAATTAAATCTTTCTCTTACTGCCAGCTGTAGCAGAGGGAAAATCCCAATAGACTGTCAGAGAGTCCTGTTGTGCTCGTTAGACCATACTAGGTCTGGAACCCTAAAGTCTCCAGAGGCTTACTGGATAATCTCTTTTTAAGACCTCTGTTGGTACCAGTTACCTCAAATAGCAAACAACTATCAGGTCTCAGGAATCTGCAACAGTAGGTCTCCCCAGTCATTAGATAAAAAAACTTGAAGAGAAGGCTCTGGGGAGACCTTATAGCCCCTTCCAGTGCCAAAGGGTCTCCAAGAGAGCTGGAGAGAGACTTTGGATAAGGGCCTCGAGTGATAGGACAATGGGGAATGGCTTCCCACTGCCAGAGAGTAGATTTAGATTGGACATTAGGAAGAAATTCTTCCCTGTGAGGGTGGTGAGGCCCTGGCACAGGTTGCCCAGAGAAGCTGTGGCTGCCCCATCCCTGGAAGTGCCCAAGCTCAGGTTGGACAGGGGCATGGAGCAACCTGAGATAGTGGAAGGTGTCCCTGCCCATGGCAGGGACTGGAAGTGGATGATCTTTGAGGTCATTTCCAAGCCAAACCATTCTGTGATTTCATGATTCAATGCCCCAGGAGATCTGCAAAGAAAAGGAAGATGGCTGAAATTTATGGCTGGAGCAAGAAGTCAGAGGGACCATTCTCCATTGTTTGTTTTTAAGAAGTTTTTTAAAGGAAAAATACTTTTCACTGACGGGTTTTTTGAATGACTGAAAACGCTGAGAGCTCAGTATTTGCAAGGCCTAGAAGAACACACTTTGATTTTCTGCTGGAAGACTGCAGTCTTTGGCCCTCTCAATATTAAGAACATTGGAGCCTGGGTTTCCTGTTGATGTTTCTAAATTGAACTTTAATCAATCTTGAAAAAGGACTTTGATAACCTGAATTATGGCCCCCAGTGCTAGATTTTTGATAGCAGAGTGAGCCTAGCAGTACTGATTTTCTCATGCTCAGCATTTCTTCTGATATTTTTTGCCACTTGTTTGGAATCTGTATTTTAAGAAAACCTTAGTTTAGGAAGAGCATTTTCCCAGCAATTTTTCTGTGTTTAAGTGGAAGAGTGGAACATTTTTACATCATGCACATATATTTTTCCTCCTTTTGAAGCAAATGCGTGTTTTTAAGGAACTCCTGAATTCCAAAATCTAAAAATGGAAATTTCGTTCCCTCTCTAAGTATGACACAACGTTTGTCAGTTGCACCAGATGGGGAAGATGAGCCAAGAAAGCAACATAGATAGTCAACCAATTTTATTTTTTCATGTTGATGTTTTTCTGCGAGGAGGCAAATGCACTTTTTGACTCAATGTAGCATTTTAGGTGCTTGGTTGTCTGTTCAGAAGAACTTAGAGTTGGTTTTAATAAAACAGACTGGAAGGATTGGAGAATTCGGAGCCTTTCTGAGAGAACAACAAATAACTGAAAGGGGCTGCCTTCATTTTTGGCCAAGAAATCTAATGGGGAGTGCTAAAAAACACCCCATAGCTGAAAATAGGATTTTCCTTTAGTGCTCTGCACATTTATTTGCTGCAGAAAAAGTTCTGTACAGTGCTGATTCTCCAAAGCAGATGGCAAACAATGATTAACCAGTTCCTTCCAACTGCTCACTCATGAGCAGACACCAAGTTGAACCAGTTATTCATACTGAATTAATCTTAAAAAAATCATGTCGTTATGAGCATGAATGTTCTCATCTAAATGGAAACTTTCCCAGAATAGTGCACTTGGGGCTGGATGGATATCTTCAAGCATATTTGTAGTGGCAGGGGGTATGACAAAGTAAATGATAGTCGAATATTATTATAGTTCTTAATGTAATTTAAAATGATTCCATTGTAAGTGAAATAGTGATGCAGAAGGGCAGGACCTCTGATCCACGTGCATTTGCAAGCCTGTCCTACGCAGCAGTAAGTGTCTTGTGTGGCTGCTGAGTCTTACTATCCTGTCTAAAGCTTCTTTTAAGATTTGAGTGGAAGCACTGCTCTAACAGTGGTATCAAGGATTTTTAGATTTATGGCATTAAGAGCTAATGGGAAGCACATTTGCTGTACAGTCACATTCCTAAGCTGTTCTGCTCATGGCACTTCAAGGCCAAGTGAGGCCTAGGATAGGTGAAATTAAAAAAAAAAAAAAAAGATAAGACCTTTTGATATTGATAATTTGAGAAATGGTGTAAATACTGTCATCAGGAAGATCATGATGAAACAGACTGGGGGCAGCCATGTAGGAAGCAACTCTGCAGAAAAGGATCTGGAGATCCTGATGCACAAGGTTGACACCCCCCAGCCATGCATCCAACTGCATCCAGGACTGCATGAGCAAAACACAGCTTAGAGCAGTGCTCCTCCCTCTTCACAGCACTGGAGAGACTGCTTAGAATCACAGAAGGGTTTGGGTTGGGAGGCACCTTAAAAGCTCATCTCATTCCACCCCCTGCCATGGGCAGGGACACCTTCCACTATCCCAAGCTGCTCAAAGCCCTGTCCAACCTGAGCTTGGACACTTCCAGGGATGGGGCAGCCACAGCTTCTCTGGGCACTCTGTGCCTCACCACCCGCAGAGGGAAGAATTCCTTCCCAATATCCCATCTAACCCTGCCCTCTGTCAGTGTGAAGCCATTCCCTCTTTCAGGCTGTTATAAGTAGTCTTTCTGGTGGGTTCTCCATCCTTAGAGGTGTCCAAGATTCAGTTGAGTGTGTGTCTCAGCAACCTGATTAATTAGACCTGCTTTGAACAGGAGGTTGGAGTCGATGCTTTCAGGAACCCCTTCCAACCTGGATGGTTCTGTCATTCTTTGATTCTTTCACAAAAAGGACTAAAAAAAATATTGCAGACTTGGACCACTGAAAGACCAAAAAGAAGCAACCTAAATTATTTAAGTGGAATTAATAATACTGTACATCTGCTCATTCACCTTCTGGCATCAAGGAGTTGGGGTTTATGTAACGAATAGTTACCTCAACATTTTTCTGTATGGCTCTGCCTAACGGGAAGTCACAGCTTTGCTACATGATGACAGAATTCTTACTGATTTTTAGGAGGCTCTGAATTCTGCCAGCTTGAATAGGCATCACTGAAGGGTTCTTTAAAGTCAGAAAATGTTTTAATGTGGGGAGAACTTCAGACAATACCTCTGAGTTTTTCTGAAAGTGTATTTTACAACATCAGACTCCTTTAGCATATTCACTTAAGTTATGCTAGTTTTGGAGACAAACAAACAAACAAAAGGTATTTCTCTCAGCTTTGTACCTGTTTTCCTTGAAGCACAAGTATTTAACTGAGTTGCTGAAAAAAAAGAGGGAAAATTGCGCGGAAGAAAAGCTTCCCTACGATCACCAAGTAAGAAAGTATTTCCAAGCTTTGGAAAATGTTGACCAGCTCTGGCATTTAGACAGCTCATCTTACAGAGAAAGACTATGTAAAAAATCTGAACTTTATCGTAGGAGCTTGCTTACACCCTGAAAAAGCCTGTTTTTTACAGCCAGGATAAAACATACGAAGTGCAATATAAACATACAGTGCCCTGGTAGGGCATATGTTCCTTTACTGCATTTCTCTCAAGGGGGAAGGGGTTCTGACATTGCTCAGGCTGGCTTTATGCAATGGCACTTGGCAGCAGAGCATATAGAGCCCTGGTACTGTTATGTTTGGATGATAAAAAATGTCCAGGATAAGTTTCCTCTTCTTATCTAACCAACCTGTTCTACTTTATAATGTTGTATATGCTAGTGATTACAGCATTTTTAGTTGTCTGGATTATGTGTGAATACAGATAATGATAAATTCACACTAGATTCTACTTGGCCCATAAAAATTTTATGCAACTCTGAGGAAAAGTTACTGTTATTAAAGAACCATTTTGGAAACCAAGGTGCCTGTTTCAACAGCCCAGCCTTAATCCATTCATGGACTCAGTGTTTTGGATGAGTGCAGGTGTATGTGTAATTACAAATTTTAAATGGTCTGCAAATATTTAAGAACAAAACTACTGCTCATGTGGTAGAGGTTAATTTCTGGAAAATAATGTCTGCAGAACCATTTGGTAATTTTCTACCCTGCCCTTCCAAAAGAACAGTCTGGATCTAAGGAGTGTCTGTCACATGTTATTGCCAATTCCAGTGTTTGGCATATGTTGTGATTTTATACTAATATTAATAAAATATTTATGTTTTTCTTCCTCATATGTTTTAGCCTTCAGAACTTGTTTTCTTGGCATTTTTTTCCGTGTAGTTATGAGGGATCTTTACATATTTGTAGAGAATCTGATACAATACATTTTTCCAGTAGCTGGAGCATTAAAAAGCAAGAAACATGAATCTTGCAGTTCTGAGGACTGGTAATACTGCTTTTAGGATTTGAGAAGACTTTTTTTTTTAATGGAACACTTACATGCTTGTATGTAAATCCATTACATGACATACACTATGGTTAGCAACAGCTTTTGTGTGTCGTGGCTCAGGTTCCCATACACTCCTGACAGTTTATGCATATTCATGAGATCCATGACATTTTCCTGCATCTGCTCTTATCACAGATTTCATTTCAAAGCAGCACTTCATTGATGTAGTACACTGACACATTTTACATATAATTGCTTTTCATCTGGTTGCATGATTATTTTGTGACACCTAGTGGATAAATTGATAGTGGTGCTGATTTAAATTGCCTCTGGTTTTTTTATTCTCCTGATAAAAGTTCTCGCCTGGAAACTCAATTTACATCATGGACACATAGACTCTCTTGCTTTCTAACTTTCTTCTCTTTTTTTTTTCCCTCTTTAACTTTGCTCATGGAATAACTTGCTCATGGGCAGTGAACAAATACCCAACACCAGTCTTGAGGAAATTCCAAGAGTACCAAAATAATACAAGGTAGTAAGTACTGGAAATTGTCACAGTATTGTTTAGTCAGGTTCCCTACCTGTGCAGTCTGGGATCTTCACACAATAACCTTTTCTGCTATATCAAGTTTTTTGAGGTGCGCTTCAAGCATGCAGTTCCACTAAGAACAATATGTGCACTACATAAAGTTGTAAAAGGTTGCAAAGAAGTACTTACTACCCTATGAGGACTCTTAGAAATTTCTGTTCCTTTAGTATTCTTAGAGAACGATGTCTGATAAATAATTAAAATATTATTCTATACGCACAAAAATATTTTCAGAATATTTACATCAAGAGTCTAGAAATGCCTTAAATGCATGACCTACTTTCACAACTAAGATATGTGTTGTGAAGTATATCTTAATTTACATGTCATGGATTCTGTGCCTAAAGCTTATTTCTGCAACAGGAAAATATTGAAATACTGTCCAGTGTGTTTGCTACAAATGCTGTGAGATAGAAAAACAGGCACTTTAATATGGCTCTTATCTTTTGTGTTAATGAGGGGAAGGGAATCAATTATTTCAGTTACACCAAGTCTGCTTGCTGTATTTCTCAGTGGATACTAGTAATGTGCATGTTTCTGTCTTCAGAGAAGGTATAATCAGCCCCTGGCTCGACAGATCTTAAATTCTGAAGTCTGTCATCCCTGAGCAGGCGCAGAACAACAGCTTACATGATAACCAAAATAGAATTTAGTATATTTTAAATAGGAGCTAAAAGGAACTGTAAGGCAGATTAATTTGGAGCTAAGAGGTTATGTATTTTTCATATGTGGGGAATTGGAATGGAGTTGTGCACAGGACATGAAGAAATTGATTCTAAAGACCCTCTACAAAATTTTAGGCTTCAGGTTCTTACTCTTCAGAGAAAATGTGTTGCATATTTTGACTCCCAAGAGGCCTCACAATCAGAAAATGGAATACTGAACTGTGTTTTTAATGCCAACTGACAATGCACTCTTTCCCTGTGCTTTTCTTGGTCGCTCCTTGTAACAGTTCTCTTGTGACTACCATTTATGTAAAATTAGGGCCTGTAGCAACAGCATCATGAATAATGGACACAGAGAGTCGAGCACACCATGGAGGTCTCGCAAAGATCTGCTTGCTCTCCACCACCACTTCAGCCCACTCATGAATGTTTAACCACTGAAAGCTTTAGTCTCAGGTACAAAAACCTGCACTAGTGTCCATCTGTGGAGAGCCCCAGTCACCTGAGAAAAGAGAAGGTTGTGTGGAGCTGAGCACAGGCAGTGCTGTGTGTCTGAGCCCCAAGCCCCAAGCCTGGAATCCTCTTGTGCCAGCGAGTGCCGTGTTGGCAGCACTGCCCACTCATCCAAATGCTCCAAAAGCCTTTCCCCCCCTCAGCACACAGGCAGAGGTGGGCCCTTGTGTGGAAATGGCGATTTGCAGTGGTTCCCCCTTGCTTTTTAGAGACTCATGTAAAGCTGGGCTGGGCAAGTGTGTGCATAAGCCTCTTGGCAGTGTCGTTGGAATGCTTCGGATGGAAAATAACTGAAAATAACTGGTCAGAGCAGAGGCAAAGACATCGTGACAAAGCACAAGTGTGTGCTTCTGAAATCATAACACAACTTGAGACAGCATCCATCCTAGGGTGATAACAAAGCTGTTGCAGTGCTCAGGGATCTGTGCTTGTGACCAAAGAAAAACAGTCACTTAAAGGAGAGAGGGAACTTGGTAACTGGCAGTGTCGCTAGTGGCAAAGTCCTGGAGGTCCCCTGCCAGGGACACAAAAATGCCTGGCAGGGTCAGGGACAAGACTTGCTATTGCAAATGCGCTTGTCTGATCAGGTCTGTACCCTCACACCCTCCCCAAGCCCCAAAAGTAACCAGAAACAGAATGCAGCTTGGGTATGCAATGCCTGTACAAATGCTTTCTCTGTGTTAATGCATGTGGACTTCCAGGCCTCTGCTGGCTTACTGTCAGGTTGAACCAAGCCCTCTGGCTCAACCCCAAATGCAGTCCAGACTCCAGAACGTTGGTCTGCAATAGAAATTATCTTTAGGCTTTTAACAATATTTTAAAACAAATATACTACATAGGACAGTGATTTCATGGCAGCTTTCCATATGTTACTCACAATTTCAAATGCTGCAGGCTCTATCTAAAGTGATCATCACAAATGGAACAGTTTGTAAAGGATGGATTTTCCTTGTCCACTGTCATATAAGGCTCCTTCTTCATGAGCACTCAAGTAACTTTATGCTGTTTGTGGTGATGGCAAATGTAAGGGTACATTGATGTAAACACAGAATTTTAGGCTAAATCCATGTAAAACTAGCTTATTTGGAGAAATCCATGTAAAACTAGCTTATTTTGACCTGCTCCTGGTTCCCAGACCACCAATTCATTCACTCCTACTTGTAAGCTGCTTCATCTCACTAAAGGCTAAAATTTAAAATGAAAGCCTTATGGGAGAAAGGCCACAAGCCATTTTTCTACCAACTATAATTATTGGCATGGCTGCATTCTGCAAAATGAATTTTATTTTCTTGTTGAGGCTTACCCTGACATACATTCCCTCTTGCTGCTTAATTAAGTTAGGATTTGCACATACCAGTTTATTGCATATCTTTTTAAAGAAAAACAATTTTAAAGGACCTGAATCCATTTCAGAGTGAAAATTCAGTTTTCCAAAAAAGGAATTAGTGGATTGAGATTGGGAATGGCATTTTTTTAAGATGTGACTCTTCAATTTTTCCTAGCTTCTATAAGGAACTGAAAAAAATAGCACTTTCTCAGTGGTGTTACATAGGTTAGGTGTGACACTCTATGAATTGCACATACTAAAAAGCCAAATCCACAACTTAAAATTCAGATGGCTTATTTAAGATTCTCTGTGTAGTAAAGGCATTTTCCATCCAAAAGATTTAAAAATATCACTCAAATAATTGCTTGTGAGATGGCTGAATATTTAACTAGAGAGACTGGAAGACTGTGATTCTGACTGTTCTCTGCATCATTGACTGTGCCCAGATTTTATTTTCACAGGGCTTTAGGGGGAGTGGGAAAGGTGCAGTTTTGGAGGGCTGGACATCACATACCAAGTCAAAGATGAGGGTGATCAGTTTAAGCGTCCAGTTTTGTGTCCAGAGATGTTAAGGCAAATCCAGGTGATGTCAGCTGAGTTAGGTGAGCTCAGCTCTTTCAAATAAAAGGTCCATTGCTCAACATCCTAAAATTAGTGCATATTTGTGGGGGTTGTCATTAACATTTCATTTTTGTGTGATCTGCATGAATACAGTCCTCCCAGGAGCATGGAGATAACTGAGGAATATTTAGGAAATACTGTGAGAGAGGTGTTCTATGCCCCTTTTACTCTTGCTATCTCCATCTGCCAAGAGAAAATAAACCTGACACATTCTCTTTGCTCTTTTCCTAATAAATACAACCCCTAATTTGTCACAGCTTCATCTTCTCTTGCTGGGTTCATTTCCCAGATAATCCAGCCCTTGCACTTTTGCTTTTACACATGGTAAGATAGCGAGAGTACCTGTAACATTTGTTTTTCATAAGGTGTACCTCACTTACCTGATGGATTTGCCATTTCCACACAGGTTGCACCTCCCCTGGACTCTGGACTTGCCCTGATTTCTGAGCATTAGGATCTGGCGGTCCTCATCTCTGCCATGGAGAGCTCAGGGATACTGAGGGGCAAGCACAGCAGCTCAGCTGGGAAGCCAGGAGATGGAAAGACTATACCAGGAAAACAGGAGATTGATCTTTAAGTCCTACAAAGCTAATAGCTTGTAATACACGGAACAGTTCTGTGGTGTCTTTCACAGATTACTTTTTAAAAAATATATCTCCTTAAATGTTTATTTGCTTAAGATCATGAGTGCAACATACAGAGTTGCCAGTGCTTAGCCCTGGTCTAATTTCTGTATTTGTGGAGGCTTTGGGACATCAAGTGTTTCATCATTCTCTGGAATACCAGCTTTTGTGGCTTTTTAGGGTTCAGAGTAGTACATAAGCAAAATGCAGAGATAAATGCAAGAGAAAAATAACTATTTTGTCAGTGTAGGTACTGCAGTTTTCCTAAGCAGAAGACATGATCCCACCTCCAAGAAAAATGAGATCTATTTTTGATGGAAAACAGTATTTTCCCTAATCAGTCCATTTTGAAGCGTTTAACATTCCAGGCATTTCACAGAACAGAAGGTGTATGAAATGCTACCATAACATGTGTAGAACATGTCTGTGGTGATGCAGAACACCTTTGGGGCACACCCAGTCCCAGCTCCATGGATCTGCTGCTTGTCAGACCTCCCTACACCCAGTCAAGGAGTTAGAGCAGCTGACATTAAGCACATCCCGTTTTCTGACAGCCATTGTAAAACTTTTCTGGAAGGTCTTTTCTGTGGAGGAATTTCCTTGACTTTAGCATGGGTCCACACAAGAGTGAGGAAGTTCCTGTGCAGGTCTGGCTGCTAGTCAGGCTATAGTAAGGGAGATGGACTTATTTAAACTGATGCGTTTAAATGTTTTTACATTCTGTTGCCTTTTTTTTTTTTGCTCTGTACATGAAATGTTCAGACTTCAGAAACATACAAAAATTACTGCAGAGCTCAGAGACATTTAGCCAGAGAGTTCTGACTCATTTCATAGCTGCTCCTTTTTCCCAAATACTTGCAAACAGTTTGATGATGACGATGGCTTCACTGAATACGTAAAACTGTTTATTATAAAGAGCCATGTTGCACTGCCTGTGATGTTCTATGTAATAAAGGAAGGGTGAACAAAATTTATATAAAAATAGTCATCGGCCCCTAAATACTTTTTGATGTGTAAGCTTGCTACACATCCAGTAGTGTCATTTGAACTTCTGTGTCTCATAATGTGTGCTGTATTGGATAATCAGAGCCTCCTTCAAAGCCATTGAGACCAAGGGAGGATGTATTGTTGATCTCAGTATGTGAATTGCTCCCCTTCTTAAAAGAAGTCTCCCTGATGAATCTGAGGAATATGCTTCCCTACAAAACTGTGCCTGTGGTTTGTACAAAGCAGGACAGCACACCTGACTGCTCCAGCACTGAGGAATGCCATGGATGAGCAATTGTCATGGTCGAAGTTCACCCCCCCATTTGTTCTGTATCACAAGGGACAGAGCAATAAATTTGCTCCCCCAGTTACAGCCTGGCCTCAGTAATGCCCAGGTTCAAGATGTGAGCAAGCTGCTGGACCCAGCTAATGCTCTGCAGACAAGACAGACACTTGTGCAGAGGAGGAGCCCTCCTGGATTGAGCCTTAGAAAATCCTGTGCATCTCCTCTGAATGGAGGAGGCTGTGGAGGTCTGGTCCTCTGAGTTTCTCCCATTGTGCCTGCCTGAAGTTCTGGCAGAATCTGTCCTGTATTATTAAATTACAGGAAAGTTTCACAACTGGGGAAAGAGCTGTAATTTGCCATTTTAGAAGCAACTATATTTAAGTCATGAGTGAGATTGCAGTGCATGTTGTATTTCACAGGAGTCACAACATTTGTGTTTGTAGAGTGTTTTTTCTTCTTGAAGTTTGCATGCTATATGAAGGCAGTGTGTCATTTTCGTTGTATTTGGTTAAAAATATATTTTAAAATATGCTGTGTGGAGTTTATCATACATCCAAGGAAAATCCTTCCCTCCTGTAAGTAATCTCTACCTGAAATCTCTAGGAAAGTTACCTGCCACAATACTGCTTTGCCACAGTCCTGCTCCAGAAGGGTGTGGCAGTTCTCTTGCCTGATCCATGCCCTGCTGGATTTGGTCAGGAGGCTTCCCTTGGCTGCAGTGTCCACCCTGGCATATCCTCAGCCATTTCCCCCACAACGCTCTTCCCAAAAATGTTGGTGACATTTCTGATCATGAATAAATATCCTGTAGGAGCAGAGTGGGGACTGTGCATCACTTCGGAAGCCAGAAGACAATCATTGCGTGCAGAGAGCTTGGAAACTGCTGGTCTGGCCTGCATCCAGACCTCAGACCTTGCTGGGGAATGTCCCTGCCTCAGAAGGCCTCCAAGCCCTCCTCTTCCCTGGTAATCACAGTGCACTCCGAGAGCACACAGCCGGGACATTTCCTGCTTCCTGGGAGCCAGGGGGGCTTAGCCTTCGTAAATCCTCATGAGGTCTTGGGGAAGGTACCTTGAAATTGCAAAATGCTTGTCCTATGCTGTCCCAGTCTGTTCATTAGTAAGGCTTTTAGTTATATAGCAACCCTGCTTTAAAACTGTCTGCTATCCTGTAACATCACTGAAATAGCAGACTTGGCCCCCTGCCTTTTGAAAAGTGACTGCTGAGGTACTTATTAACATCAGTTCCAAGACATTTTTCAGTGAGATTTGGAATATAGAAATGTCATATTTTTCCTAGTATTAAACAGTTGTTAAACTAGAAACATAACTCTTGCCAGATAGCAATTTCTTGTGCCTATCGTCTTCATAGAAGGAGAATGAACATGCATTTTTCTTTCATTAAATATTTTAAAGTTCATCCTTGTTTGGTGATCTAGTCAATTAAAATAAGTTTATGGGCAGCTTGTGAGAGCAGAAGACTAATTAATTTTAGGTGTTGGATAAAGCACATTCTTTCCCATTTTTTTCTGCTAATGAGTATTACTAATACCCATAATAACAGATCTTGTAGAAAATAGTGTTACAGAGTTTATGGTACTTTACAAGTAATTATCTCAATATCATTATGAATTAACAAACTACATTATGAATTTAAAAACTACATTTGTGGGAAATATACATTAAGGCAACATTATATCACATTTTATCATATTATATTATTATATACATTATACAACCACAGCACCTAGAGAAAATAATCTCTAATATCAATATCATAGAAAATAAGAGCATCCTTTAGAAATGGATAATTAAAGTTCACCATTTTTTCAACAGGGTTGAACATTTTCCAGTATCTCACCTAGTATTGCCCCCAAACGTGTAAGTGAAATCCATATATATTAAAGACAGGCAGTGTAAATCCCTAGAACATACTCCAGAATGTTGCTTTTCTTTCAATCTATATTTCTGTCTCTTTGAGTCACTGAGATCAGCTGTAAGTGCAGGTTCTTCATCCAAAATTCCCTGTCATTGGAGTTGGATGGGTCTGTGGGGTATTTTCACTACTGTGAATGCATCCTCTTAGAGCCAGACTGGTTCTTTGAACTGGTTTCAGTGGACCATGCAGCATAGAGTTCCTGTTCTGAAAGGTTACGTTGTTTTTATCCTTCCACTATAAAGTAGATGCTTACAAAAAGTCACACTTTGAAGTCACACAATGCTCGGCTTTCCTCCAATTACATTATGTAACATTATTCTATTGACATAAGCATAGGGTTTATTTTACACAGAAAACACTTTCTGAGAGGTGACTGTGCAACACATCCAGCCTTGCTGAAACTGCACAGAAGTTTATCTCCACCTCACATTCTTGGCTCTCAAGAAAAATACTGAGATGTCTGATTGCAGGCATAAAGAACTTGTTTATTTTAAAATATTTTGTCTAAAAAAACAGAGGTACAGGGTAGGGTTTTTTCCCAGAGGATTACTGGGAGAGTAATTGACCATTCCAAAAAGCTGGTACTCAGAAAATTCTGAGATTTAAAACCCTTTAAGTACATAGAGGAGACTATCAGGCTTTCTGCTGGAGAGCTTTCCAAAGGGGTTCTTTTTAGAGGTTTCTTAACCTCTAAAAAGAACCCCTTTGGAAACTGGTACCAGAAGCTTTTTAAAGAGGTCAAGAATAGCTTCTGGTACCAGTTTTGGGGGGTTTTTGCATTGATGAAATGTTGAAATCTCTCAAGATATTCCTTCAGTATGGTATTGAAAGAATATCACCCTTTTTGGCCTGCAAGGGCTTTGAGGTTACAAGAGGTGAAGTACAGGGCTGGACAGTGTTTTCTTCCTTGCAGTGATCTCAGCATGGTCGGAGTTGCACCTGTCCTCTTTTGTCCAACAAATGGCACCATGTGCAGCTAACAGCAACTAATGACCTCTTTCTATGTGGCCTCAGCCCACTACAGTGAAATTGTCTTTGACATTGATGGCATAACATTTGACATTGATATCCAATTTGGTCAGATATCTGCATTCTCCTTCCTTCTCTGCTTTGTTTAAAAGTGTTTGTTCCTTGAAGATGAAGTACCTGACACCTCTCTCTGACTGTCTCTGCAATGCTCCTAACATTCAAGTCACTCTAATAAAAAATTATTCCCTTTTCACTATACTTTTGTCTTGCCTGTCTCTTTGAGTTGGGGTCCCCATGGGCTGTGGTGTAATTATGGTAGTAACAGGTGAATGGGAAAGCTGGTGCTGTGCGTGGTTCTCCTGGAGAAAGAAGCTGCTCTCTGCTTTTGCACATGCTCTCACCCACCTTACAATTCTTTAAGTATGCAGTGAATTGCAATTGAGATATGTGTGTTTTGTCTTGCTCCTCTCTTTTCAGGTCCCCACATTAGTGATGCTGAAAGCCAGAGCAGATGGCTTCCATCCCCTGTCCCCCTGCAGTGTGACCAACTGCCCTTGGAGTGAGATTTGCTGAGTGAAACAACTCTCCTTGATCCATGTGGAGCTGATGGATGCAGCATTTATTGTGTTCTTTAATTAACTAGCAAAAGGTTAGTTCACTGATTAAGGTAGGGTGTTTTGTTTGTTTTAAAAGTTTGCTTATTTATTAAAGCAGTGTTTATATTAGAATACAGACTGATATCTCAGTTCTTCCCCCTTCTTTAGATCTGCCCTGAATGGGAAGTGTTGTTGTCTATCAAACCAGGTGGCAGCAAATAACAACCCCCTCAAACTCAAGTGTAAGTTTGAGGCTACAGAAGCTGATGCTGTAGTGGTTGTTCTGCTAAGCCCCCTAACCAAGGTCAGTGTGATACAGTGTGGTGTGTTTAGTTTGGTCATCAGTTCAGAGCTGGGTTACTGCACAGTTAGGAGTATTGCTGGGTAGGCCACAGTTCTTCACAGTCATTGCTCAGTCTTTGGGGTTTACCTATGCAGAACTTGGGAAATTCACTAAGCTCTTCCCCGTTAGGATAATGGAGGAGTGTCTGGAAGCATGTCAAACAATCCCTCTAAGTCAGTATCTATTGTAAGTCATAGTGATGCTTTTCCCGAAGTGACAAACTGGTTTGATAAGGTACAGTCATGTAAGAGCTGGAAGTACACAAGTGCAGTTATTAAAAATGAATGCTGTATCCTGTTTTCTTTGTGTATCTTGTCACTGACATGACTTCACAAGTTGCAAATCTATTAAACATTTCAAACATGGAACTGGAGCTCATTAAGCACAGTGTTGACTGGTATATAGCAAACTGTTTCAAATTCAAGATTGTCAGCATTTGTCTCCAGAGTTTTTTGTCTTCTAGGTTGTCACCAAGCAATCCAGCTGTCTGGGAATACAGCCTGTGCTTCCTGTGATCAGAGTGTGACTGTCCTTTGGGGTGAGGTAGTAGGTTGTATAGTTTTAGGGCTATGCCCTGCCTGTCAGATAACTATACAATCTACTGTCTTTCCTGAAGTGGCTGTGATGTCAGCGCTGGATGTCTCCAAAAGACAATGCAGATATTTTTCAACTGTACCATTCCCTGGCTCTGTCTACATGTTTGGTTCTTGTGCACAAATGTCCTTGGAGTGTTTAGATTCCTGTATTTCCCAGTGAGGCTCAAAAGCCATTTCCTTCTGGCATTTTCAGAGAGCAGGTGGGGTGTGAGTGCCAGGACACAGAGGTACCACCCAGTCTGCAGTGGATTTGCTCATGCACAGCTGCCAGGGACTGCCATGGGAGTGGCCACTTGGAAACAGCTGATTCTTTTCCCCCCTGTTTGCTGGCATTTGTGTTCATATTAAACATAAAACGGTACTTTTGATTCAGCAGCTGTTTAAATCCACTTCGTGTAGGCTGTTTGAGAAACTACAAAGGGATAAGCTGGACAAAACCCTAAGAGGATGGCTTCCAGTCAGTCATGTTCTGCCCTGGAACTGGTAAATTCTTGAACTCTTAAGTAAGAGGTCTCTTCAGTTAGTTTTGGACGCTGATTTAACTTACTTTTATTACATATTGCTGGTTTGGGAGGGACAGTGTTTGCCACTGAAGGTCTCCTGTCTCTGGAGTCCCTCCACCAGTTCTGTCTGACTCCCAGGTAGAGCTGTGGGGAAGGGCTGAGAGGTCACATGTGGCCTTTCTAAGGCTAAGAAATATGTGGGCTGGAGAGCAATAAGGTAATTTACTTACAAATGGTGAAACATTTCCTTCAGAAGATGCACGTGATGCTCTAACAGGATGAGGTAGTAGGTTGTGTGGTTTCAGGGTAGTGATTTTGCCCCAATCAGGAGATAACTATACAACCTACTGCCTTCCCTGATAGGCAGCATAACATCAGTGTCTTAATTCACAGAGAAACAAGAGCTAAAGTACACTCCTGATATGCTTCTGAGACCAGCAAAGTAAGTCTAGATACAATTGTTGCTATCCTGTCCCTAATGGTTCTAAATTTAGATTTTGAGTGTAGATTTTTGGTAACTGCCTGCAAAATAATTACCCTTTTTTAAGTCTTTATCATGAAAAATTTAATTAAAGAAGTTTTATTTGTTTCAAAGTTTGCCTGCTCTCAATCTGTTTCATTTTTGGTTCATTGAGTGGGATTAAGTTAGTGGGGGAAATTATTCCAAAAATGCTGTGAAATGGCATTCAGGAAGTTTGTATTTCTTTGACATCTGAGTGCAACAAATTTTACTCACAATGCCCAGATTTAATTCTACCTTACCTCTCCCTCAGCAATCTTGCAGTGTTTTATAGATAGTACTAAGTCAAGTCATACAACATTCTTCAGCAGGTAAGGTTTACGTTGCAAGGAAAAAGCTGTAACTATGAAAATCAAGAATGAGAATTTAAAAACCAAAACCAGACATCTATTTAGTCCCTCAGTTTCTCATAACAATCTCATTTAATGATGTTTAGAGCCCCCAAAAATTCTCTGCTATCTAAAAAGCACAAATTGCATCTGGAAAACTATGGACAAAAAATGTTTGCTCATTAAAGATATTTTGAGAATATGAACTTTAGAGTCTTACAAGAAAAATCTGTGGAAGAAAGGGAATATAACAATAAGGTGCTGAGTTTGTTTGTAGACATAGAAATCATTTTCCCACGTGCAAAATACACCCAAAAATAAGAGTCCTGTAAACCTTAAGGTTACCTTGAGACCAGAGGTATCAGACTGGTTTTGTATAACCATTAGTATATATTTTGATTATACAGCAGCCTGTTATTGTGGACTGGAGTCAAAATTGAAGGTAGTTGTAATCCTGTGCTTCTGTCTGCCATGCTACACAAAGGCAAGCCCACCTTCCCTGAGAAGCTTTCCTCTCATCTCTGTAGCTGGGAGAGGTGTGACATGCACATTGAAAGCAAATGGAATAACTCATGGTACAGCAGCAGCAAAAGTGGGTATTTTATTGCCTCTCTGGTCCAAAAATACCACATGTTATCTGGAGTCAGGTGGTGTCTGAGGTCATTCAGCACCTCAAAACAGGGCCTTTTGTTCATACCTTTACCAAAGGTTTGGAAGGCTTTTTGACTTGTGTTCAGAGATGGATGAAAGCTGTTGGTACAGGGGAAAAAGTTGGTACGTGTCTGAAAAACACACAGAAGAACAGGCAATACTGTAGCTGGTTTTAATCTTCTCCATTCCTCTGACTGTGCATCTCTTAATGCAGCACTGCAGGTCCTGAGCTCTTTCTTGCAGCCTCAAGGCTGCAGTGTGAACGTGAGACAAGCTGGGGTAGTGATTGCATTGTGTGTAGCCTAAAGCATCCTGCTGCTCTCCAGGGTGCAGAACAAGCTGGATAGCATAGTCTTGCATTCTGTAGATACAGAGAGAATGTTCTCTCTGGGACAGTGGGGTTAACAGAGGGAAAATGCTGTCCACATTCTACAGCAGCCTGTTAGATCTCAACTCTGAAGTAGTTTTCAAATCTTCTGGCTCTGCCTGGGTCAGCATTTTGCTCTTGGTAATGAGCTGTGAGTTTTCAGATTCTAGTCATTCTGGCAATCCCATTAAAATAAAGGGCCAAAAATATCCATAGTGTTCTCTTCTCTAGGATCAACTGTAAATGCAAAACCATGTGCCTGTACTTGGCAGGGTGTGAGCCTGCAGATAATCAGGCCTGTCCTTAGCAGTGGCTGTCATTACAACTAATGACACTCTACCAGAAACTCAAAAGCACAACTCAGGGGCACTGAATATTTCCCAGAACTGCATACTGAAAATGTTTGTATCCAAATGTAAGCAGCAGCTTGACCTGCTGGAATCACAAGGGAAGAACAGCTGGGTTTGTTTTAAAACTCCAGTCAGCATTACCACTTCTTGAGGTGTCATGCTGTTTGTTGCACACATCAGGTGTGAAGAAAGAACTTAAGTCATGAGTACACATAACATCACATGAGGAATGTGTATCATGATATGCACTTCTATATAGTGTGTGTCTGCTTAAACATCTCTGATTTAGTGTGCCAGCAAGTATTCACTGGTGAGCAGAAGCTTAATACATCTGGCTGGAACAAAGCCTGTACATTTGCTAATAACAGGCCAGGTAAAAATTGGTGGGTGTGGGATTCTCTGTGACGCCAGGATTTAAGTTATTATCCCTGTGTGCCCTGGAGAAAGTGTATAGTGTTTTGCAAAAAGGCGCAGAGAAGACATTAAGCAGCTCTCTGACATTGAAGCCACCATTGAACTTTGATCTCCACTGCATGGATGTGTGTTCTGCCTCTTCTACCTTTTCAAGGCTCTTAGACTTTTGTTGCATTTTCAAACACGAGCAAACCTCCTTGTTCTCTGAAACCAGTTACCCAGTGTAAAAATTTTTACTTCATTTGGCAAAACACTAAAGCAAAGGTAGACATTTACAGACAACCCCACTAACTACCCTAATGATGTGAGCTGCCAGCCCCACCTGTGAACATCCAGCCTTGCCCCCATGTGTGAGTGCCCTGGAGTGCAGCTGCTGGAACTCTTCCTCCATGGCTGCAGCAGAGGCAAAACCGTAGGAACACAGGAGTGGTTCCTGGGTTCTCTGCTGAAAGGGTGAGTTGAAAGGGGTATTTATACTGGGGGAGGATCCAAAAGCCCAGTAAGACTGTAAATGGTGTGCCAGTCCATGCTGGTACAGGTGTGACATGGCACACCCCATCTTGCTAAACAGGAGGGGCAGTTGTGGTTGCAGGGAGAGAGCTGGTGCTCACTGGGAAATTCAGAAAGCTCAGCCTTGTGCTCAGAAGGGGCTCCCACACGGGCCCTAGTCCCATCATTGTTCTCTTACTGGGAGGTAAACAGTAGACTCACGGAGTCACAGAATATCCTGAATTGGGAGGGACCCACAAAGATCATTGAGTCAACCTCTGGCCCTGCACAGACACCCCAACAATCCCACCCTGTGCATCCCTGGGAGCGTTGTCCAAATGCTTCTGGAGCTCTGGCAGCCTTGGGGCTGTGACCATTCCCTGGGGAGCCTGTTCAGTGCCCAACACCCTCTGGGGGGAGAACCTTTCCCTGATATCCAGCTCCAGCCATTCCTCGGGGCCTGTCCTTGGTCCCAGAGAGCAGAGATCAGCGTTGCTCTTCTGGAGGAAGCTGCAGACTGCAATGAGGTCCCCCCTAATCCCCTTTTCTCCAGCTGAACTCCAAGTGTCCTCAGTCACTCCTCATATGGCCCTTCCAGATCCTTCACCATCCTCGTGTCCTTCTTTTGGATGCTCTCTAAGAGCTTTAGGTCTTTCTTATACTGGTGGCCAAAACTGCCCAGCCCTAAGAGTGGCACACAAATCTTGAGTGACAGGAACATTAACCAAACATTTTAAAGGTATATTGGCATTGCTCTGATCCATGTGACTCATGAATGGTTATCCATGGAGGCATCAACTTCCATTACAAAAACTGGGAGATGAGAGCCTGGGAAGATGTCTGTGAGGATCTGGGATTCAGTGACATGCATGCTCAGATTTCACCAAAAAATCAGCACCAGTACTGCTTATCAAAGCAGGACAAAGGTATCAAAAAACCTAGCCAAATTATCCACTGGTTTTCAAAGAAATCTGTGTTCCTAAGTCACATGGACACTTTCAATTGTTCAATTGTACAATTAAAAGTAATGAGCACCAGTCATGCTACATTTGATGGTATAAAGACTTGCTTGGTTGTGGGATACAGTTCTCGCCTAGTCTCCAAAGCAAATCAAAACCCAGCAAGGAACCAGGTTAAGAGACAGTTGCAAATGAGTTCAGGGATCTGTCATGTTCATGTTCATGTTCCAGAGGTTCTTCCTCTGGGTTTTCCCTGTCCAACTTGCTTATACAAATGTAAACAATAATATTTTCATCCTCAAGTGCCCAAGTGAGATTTTATAAAGCAAACAAAGTCTGTTAAGAAGGTTTCTCAATCAGCTGAAAGTGAGCAGCAGTTTACACATTAATATCTGGTGTTAATTAACACTTGGAAGAGGGTGAGAAACACTTGATGCACTTTGAAGTAACACAAATAAAAGTAGCACTCTTATATGGTTCTTAATGTAAACATTTAAACTGCAAATAAAATTGTTCCTGATACGGTAAATTGGCATTTCCTTTTTGTGAAAAAAGGCAGTTTAACCCTTCCTTTACACAGTAAGACAGGTCCTTTGAACATCTTACTTTTGGTGATGAAAACGTCTCACTTGTGGTGAAATTATTAAAACACACTTCACAGCACTCAGGGATCTGGGAGGTTTCAGTCCAGTCTCAGACTTCATGGACCTTCCTGAGCAGATTATTCCCGTGTGGAAGCGTACACTCTTCTCTCTGGCTTCAGCCTGGATTTGGTACTGTGTTTCTCACATCTGGTAAAAAACTATCCTGCAAGCTTGACAAATGATAGTATAGTAGTGACTATTTGAAAATCAGATGGGGAATCCCACAGGTCCTATTTTTATTTAGGCTTGGCTTGCTGGCTCATTCCAGTGACCTCCGCTGAGGTTTGGCATAGGATACTCGTGATTGCAACATACTTTTTTCCTCCTTTTTATTCAACTTTTTCCTCCAAAGTTTCAACATGGTCACAATTTTGGTTGTATTTTCTTTTTCTCTCCTCTTTTTTGTTTTTTACCATGAGTAGAATAAAATGATTGATGACGCAGGATTCAATGGTTCACCTTTTTTTCTTGCATCTTAGCAAAACTTAGAGTCTGAGTTTGGAAGTTCAAATGGACAAATATGTTTTCATTTCATTCTGCTTTGCAATTATTCTTTTCCAAAAATTTTATAAGTTTTTACTGTAGCACAAAGAACCTTATAAAATATTACATCCATCGTATTATACTAACTGGCAGAAAAAAGAAAAAATTATTCACAATTCTTTTTTAAAACATGAGCAAAATTATTATTAGGAAAGTCTCCCTCAGAAAACTTCCACACTTGGAAGTTTTTTCCCACTAGAGCAAAGAAACAGATTTGATTGTGTAGAATATGGTAGCATATCCCCAGCTCCAGCTCTTCCCAAATTTCCAGTGGAGGAGCTACATCCCCGTTGGTTTGGGTGAGAGCGTGGGTGCACACCCCAAACCAGCCATCGCTCACGTGCAGCTGTGAAAGGCCCACGATGTTGGTGCAGCTTTCCCTGCCCCAGAGCCCTGCCTGCAGCTGGGACACGAGAGTGGCTTGGCCACAGGGGAGCACGGCCAGGTGTGGTGTTTGGTTTCCCCAGGTAGTGCCAGGTGGAGGCAAAGCTGGACGCGCACGACATGAGCAGCAGCCAAGCGTTGCTCCCGCCTGCAGCGTGCGGCACATCTCACAGGGCACTCCCACCACAGGCGGGTAGGTGCCGCTTCTCCCCAAAGAGCATTTGAAGTCATTTGATCACTGTGCAAGTCTGGAGACATCAGAACCCTTTATTTTTGAGGCAGGTGTGCTCGCCTCAGCCCAAGGGCAGATGGGCTCCAGTGGCAGGGGCCGCCTTCCCAGCCTTCCCCCCAGTTCTCCCGTCTAAGGCCTCTCCAAACTGATTTACGGCTCCCTCCGAGTGCCTGGGATGGAATTAGAGCGCCTTGTATTACACGGTGCCTTCCCTGTTATTCTTGCTGCACGGCACAGATTTATGGCGGCTTTTAAGCCAGGCAGCACGTAAAGAAATATGATCTTAACAAAATATAGAAGGGACCAAAGGAGGTCAAAGTGTGGGAGCTGAACACTATATGGTGATCCAGGATTTCCTTTTATTTACTGCTCACACCTTTTCAGTCTCAAGCGGATTTGGGCTGTCTCAGGCAGCCCTACCCCACGTAGTCCTCTGAGCCCAGAGACTTTGCCATCAGCGGATGTCTTTCATTACGATTTCGTACATGTAGGAAATCCCAAAATGCTGCTGGTGAATTAAATGAATTTTAGACACAGTGCCAGAAAGACACACAGCATCAGGGTAGGTAGGAACCCCACATTCATCCAGGCAGGCTTTCTGTCTGCTGACATCTCTTGCTATGGCAGCAGCTGAGTGTTTTCCAGGTCAGTGGTGTCCTGCAAAGCTCCTCTGTTTCCAGTACTGAAAGAGAGTCATTTGTGAGAGTCCTTCATGGAGACATGGAGCAAAAGCCATGCCTGATTCCATGGCTAGGACTGTGGGACAAGGAAAGCAATGCTGCAAGCAGTTCTACTTTATAGTTTTATTTACACATATTCCTCAGTTATTCCTAAACTGTAGCGCATAAGAAAAACAGAGGCCTTGCCCTGAGCCTGCAGATGGATAATGTGAGACCTGCAGCAGGTGCAAGGTGTCTCAAGCACAAGGGCAGAGCTGCAGGGAGTCACCTGCAGGACCATGGCCTGCCTTAAACACTGCCTCAAACTGCAAAGTGAAAGAGCTGGCAAGGGGAGGGAGGCTGTAATTACATCCAACAACTGACTCCTGAGCCAGTGACTAATACTGAGAGCCTGGTCTTGAACCACAACTGAAGAACAGGAGCCTTTTCTCTCTTGGGTGAGGGTTGTAATCCAGCTACAGAATCATTCTCTCCATTAGTAAAAGAAGGTCTGGTGTGCTCTCTTCCATTCAGATTTATTATCATTATTTCTCCATCTGAGAAAAGGAATCTATCTCTCTTCTAGCCTAGGGCTGTAATAAGGTTCCCGTGGTGTGGGGATTTTGTTGGGTTTGTTCTGGGAGGGTGCTGGTGATCTGTTTCTTTTTGGAAGGCACATGACAGTTTGCATAATAGGTCACCTGCTCTTCTAAGCTTCCAGAGCAACATCCTCTCCAGTTCTCCAGCTGCTCGCTGCTGCTCACACTGTAAGCCCTTTCTAGAACAAGAAGAGTTGAACCATGCTGGTCCCCAGATGTTCTTTGGGAATGTCACAGGCCACGAGTCCACATCTGAAGCGCCTTTTTTTTTAGAAGCCTGGACTCTTGTGAGATGTAAGGCAGACATCAGCACTGACAGTCACCACAAAACTGCCTCCTCTTAACCCATTTCACAGGCAACTCACATTTATAAAGTAAGCAGCGCTTCTTTAGTTTGCAACACAGAATATGGTTAAAACAAATAAACTAGTTGCTGGAAATAGTTTGCAGGAGGTTTGGTGCTTTGTCAGTCACCCATTGCTGTTGCCGTTTCTTTCCCAGATGCAGTTCCTCAGAGCCTGGGCTTTGCCTGAGAAGCTCTCAGCTATGGGTGTTCTCCTGAGATTGCAGGTTTCCTCTAAAGTGGTATCCCAAATAGGGTGAGTGATGTCGCTTTGCCAGAAGGAGAGATGTGTGGCCTCCCACTGACCTTGGGATCCCCGTGTTCCCCAGCTCCCTATTTTTGAACTGGTTACTGAATTTCTCATGCTTATATCCTCACAGTATGTGCTATTTATTATGACATCAAAACCAATACTCTCGGAAGCACTAACACTACTGCACATGTTTAAGTGTAACATCTATATCAGTCAGTTCTTGTGTATTTTGAATAAGCTGTATCACTGATAATTTGACACATGGCAAGACCAGGCACAATATGAACATGCTACCTCCTTTTTTCCTCACTCTAGTTTTGATGACTCGCCTAATGACTCCTTTGAGCTGGGAGGCCAAAAGTGGGCATTAAACTACAGGTTCATTCTAACAAGTCCTGAGTAGCTGTGGCCTGATCAATATGTTCATGCAGGTACTGGAATAAAAGGATTAAAAAAAAAAATCTAAAATTCACCTTCAATATACAGAATAATTTCTTTCCATACCAAAACAAGTTCAGAAACAGAGATTAACTCTCCTATTGCAAAGTTCTTTTACAAAGATGAGACAAAAAAAAAAAAAAAAGGGGAGAAATTACTTCAAATCATATAAGAAATCCCAATATCCAAAGCATAGTAAAATTCTGTAAAATACTAAATTTGATGGACATTCTGAGGAGAAAATTCTGCCTATCTCTTCTTACATTCCTTCTGGTTGAATGATAGAGTTAGTGTACTAAAGTATTTATTTGTTTATCTGTTTTAAGTTTGCATTGCCTAACATACAGGAGTTCCTGAAGGCAGAGTGAGGCCTGGATGTGCACTAATGAGTTGGTGTTTGCAATTAATGTCCTGAATGCTGAACTGTGTCTAAAGCAAATTTTTAGTGGGCTAAAGGTGCTGCCAACCATGTAAGAATGAAACCCTTATGATGATACTTGTCCGTTCTCTCCTAAAGGAGAAGGTAATCCTGAAAATAGAAAATTAAAAGCAGAAGGAAGGGAAGACACAGGGAATGATTCAAC
The DNA here is from genome assembly GCA_013397075.1 of Rhabdornis inornatus. Lineage (NCBI taxonomy): Eukaryota > Metazoa > Chordata > Aves > Passeriformes > Rhabdornithidae > Rhabdornis > Rhabdornis inornatus. The sequence goes on along the minus strand of VWZS01007432.1, from coordinate 1,412,912 downwards.
AGGTGATGGAAATTCAACTGAGATTGCATATATGCAACATGATCAGGTTGGAAAAATAATTAGTTGAGCTGGGAGCAAAATAAACCTCTAGTGGAAGAAGTTGGCTTAGTCAGGAGATAGAAATCTGATGCTGGAGAGTCTGAAGCTGAGCCTGATCGATCTGATTTGACTTTTTCAAAATACAAATCTCTCCTGCTCAGCAGGACATCTTCTAGCAAACAGAGTATATATTGGCTTAAAATAACTCCGCTTGAATTGGTCTTCAAAGTGAGAGTTTGTCTCAAGCAGTATCTGAACTCTTGAGAGTGTGAGATTCTGCAAACCAAGCAGAAGGATCTGCAATTCAATATTCAGCAGCTGTCAAAGCTTTTCAGTTCCTCATGTGAAAGAGGCAGTCGTGGAAAACAGTCAGGGGAAAAGAGGTTTCAGAAATACTGTTACTGACCTGCAGGTGTAAACATCCACAGGAGATGGAGGTACAGGGGAACTGGCAGCAAAGGCTTGGGAGAGACACGGGGATGCTGCTCAGAAGATCATGTTTCAGCACTGCCAGGACTGTCAGTGTGTTTATTAAAGATGGCAAGAATGAAAAATGAAATACTAGATTAATATCACATATCAACCTGAAATCAACTGGACCTGATGAGAAGCTGGAGAATAATCAGGCTGAGGCATCTACAACCACAGCAGGGATGGATGGATGGATGGATGGATGGATGGATGGATGGATGGACGTGGAAGTGTTATATCTACAGATGCATCCCAACTACAAAACAAGCACTTCAGCTTCCAGACAGTGGGAATCTGGGGTAGAGCTTCAGCTGCCAGACTTGTCTGAGAATCTGGGAGATGCACATGAAGCTCCCTGTCAAAAGGTCGAAACTGAGGCATCTAAAATATGAGAAAATTCTGTTTAAGAAAGTCCCTAAAGAAGTGGTATAAATTATAAAAAAAAGCATTGAAACGTTAGCTGTAACTTAAAAACCCCAGAATGATTCTACCTTAGCATCTTCTTTCCTCCTTTCCTATTTATTTAACAAGTTTTCCATGCACAATAGTGCCTTTATACAAAGTTTCAATTCTGTTGCAGCCAGTGTTACTGACTTAATATAAAGCTGCTCTATGAAAGAAGTTACTTTCCCTCTCTGCACTTCTAAATACTTCGGTTTCGACTTTGTGCTCCTTTCCCCCCAAAATCTGAGTTACAAAACTACTTCCTTCAGTCCCCAGTGGAGGCTTACTTGTATTGGCTTTGATGTGAGCAGTTTAGCTGCTTTTAGTTTTAACCTTTCAGGGGTAGCATTTATTCAAAATTAATTACACAGCATGAAATCTTAAAAGGCACAGTGAGATGCTCGTGGAAGAAATACATAACAGGTCTGGTTGGGGAAAAATGTTGCAGAACTGATGTTCTCCTTGTCTAAAAAAGGAAAGTACGGGTGGCATCTTTGTCAGTCTCCCCAGTGGAAATAATATACGAGATTTTAAATGCTGATTAACTGCTGCAGCTAAAGAAACTGAACTCTGACAGTCACACAAAAAATCAAAAAGACCAAAATAGTCTTAAATAGGAGCTGAATGTTTTCTAAAAACATTAACATTGACATCAGGTGGCTTCCCAAGAAGTAATTACAGGTGATACATACTTGAGGAGATAAAACCTCTGGGGCAGCTACAGTGTCTGGGCAAATTAGGAAGCCCAGCTGTAATGTTCAGAAATACGAGATGGATAGGTAAAGCCACTGGCCAGCTGGCTGCCACTGATCAGAAATGTCCTAAGCATCAAGGAAGTACAAAACAACTCAACTGCTTTGGCTCATAATGACAGAGAGAAACTGCAGCAGCAAAGAACTTGCAAAAGGAAATTAAAAGCTGTCAAGATTCCTTGACATGGAGACACAGATGATTCCAGTATTTCAAATTTTCTTTTACTTTGGATACACATGTCAGTGCTTATAGACCCCAAAATTGCTGCCATAAGAGTGGAAGGCCATTACTATAAATGTCTAAATTTTCCAGGGGCACAGCATCGGTCAAGACTGAAGAATGATCTTGATGCTCTTGCTTTGAGAACAATAAACTACAGTACACCTCAAACATAAAGAGTTGGAGTGGGGATAGGAAAGATGGAAGCAATTGCTTTACCTCAGAATAGCTAAAAAAGGCAAATATTAGCTGTAGAGGAAAATGTCTTATTTCACCATATAAGCAAAAGCCTTCCTTGAAGTTATAATCCCTGCCTTGCTACCAGTCAGATGTTCTCCATAAAGGAAAATTCACCAACTCTTCAATTACCTCTGGTATATGAAAAGCCACTAATTTTATACTGGCTGATTAATTCAAAATCATTCCACAAAGTTGCTGTGATTTAACTCATCAATGCTCTAAAATGGCTGGGATGAGTAGGAGTACCAGTGCCAGAAAAACCCAGGAAGAAGGATGGAGACATTGAGTTTCTGTGCTTGCAAAACCCAGCCCCAACCCACCAGGTGGTGGCAGGAGAAGCTTCTGGGGTTGGTCTCCATGTACAGTTTTTTATTCTCCCTTATATAGTGCAGAGCAACAGGTGATGATGTTTTAGGTTTCACTGGAGGTACTTTTGGAGAGAAACCACATTGGGCCTGAATATAACAATGAAAAACAGCACAGTGTCTCTATGGGTCACAAGAACACGTGGAAGAAAGTACAATTTATTGAAGTGCAATAACATGTCAGTTTTTCCTGGGAAGGCTGCAAAGATATGTAAAATGCAAACAAAAAGGACAGTATAATTAATTTTCTTAATAGACAACATAAAGCCACACAAGACAGGCAACCAAGAAAGGCTGATTTAGTGCAAGGAGGGAGATTTGACAGCCTGTGCAGGAAGGAGTCGTCTCTCAAGTTGTGGTCGGTTTTTTGTGAAAAGCTGTGCATGGAGGAGGTTCTCAGAAGTGGCTGAATCAAAGTGTTTGGAAATCTGTCTGTGAGGCAATGCCCCTTTGGCCTGAGTGCACAAGGAAAAACCTGTGGAGTGGGCACCTGGCTCAAGGGCTGCCTCCCCTGGTCCCTGTAGTGTTTTGAGATGCAGGTGGGATGTCATCATTGCTGTGTCTTTCAGTGGGACACATGTGTGTGCTCCACCCACCCTGCAGGGTTTGGGTGACAGGAAGCTCAAACCTCTCTGGACTCACACCACCTCATTTTACATCCCTAAAAAACCCCAATTACTCCTGCAGCTGCAAGGATTGCTCAGTGTTACCTTGCCAGTAACATACAAGGCACATCCTCATTGACTTAAACTCCTGCTCCAACCAGTATAAATATTTGTTCATCTAGAGTCCTTTCAGAGCTGTGTTACAGCTTTACCTGTGATTCTCATAAGGCAGCACTACAGTTTGTATCTGCAGTAACATCTGAACCCCTTGTTTTCCTGGAACATCTGTTTTCAGCTGGAGAGGAGGGCAAGAGAAGAACACGTACTGACATTACTTACTGTGCAGCTAAAACACACTTCTGGCTCTGAATGTCAGAGAAATGACAGTCCTCTGCCAACCCATGGCCTCTGGACCATGGGGCATGGGCTTTATCACATACAGCAGTCAGCTACAAATTAATAGAGAAAAGAATACTTTTTGTCCTGTGGACCACATTAGCCACAGAATTACGCCATTATTTCTTTCTTCAGCTGCTTTTCTGGTTCAGTTCCAGTTCAGCTCTGCCTCAGCAGAATCCCAGCCAAGCTGAATATGAATTTCAGCTGAACCAGAATCTCTGCTGGTTCAATGTGCCTTTCTTGTTGTGATACACAAATTAGTTAGGAACCAGAATGCAATTAAGATTGATGAGTACAAGGACTATTTTTTTATTCTCACAGTTGTATCTGTTCCAGCTTCTAAGTCTTCCTGTCTATAGCAGCAAGAATGAGGGATGAGCAGAACATGTATTCTATGCCAGCAAGTTACAACATCAGAAGGAGAGCAAACAACCCCTGCAAGAACCTCCTACAAATCTAGGAAATGGGTATTACCCATACCAGAGGCCTGTATAGATACAAACAAGAGTAGACATGATCAACTTTGGGTGTTTTAAAGCTAAAACACAACAATCTCACTGAAATTCTATGACTCAAATCTTCCTCTACCAAGGACAGGATTCGTTTTGAAAATCTAACATGAGCTGAACCCAAATTTCAATTTACAAAAAGTGAATTTAGTTTTTCAACCACCATCCTGTCATACCAATAAAACTGGGAACAAATTATCAATTACTTAAAGACATAATGAAGTATCTTTTGAACAGGAAGAGGTCAGCTTATGTTTTCCCTAGGGGCATTATACACTTTTACAGCACTAGACTATATATATGATTTGAACAATGTATTTCTAAATGAAATCATTTTGGAGTTCTCATGTTTTATGTGGCTGTTTTTCTGCTAGAGAAAATAAACTGTAATGCTGATTTCCTCTCAGCTCTCTCAGTTTTCCATACACACACACCTGTACATATATACACAGTGTAGTGTTAGTTCTTGGTATGCTAATGCAATGCTTAAGTCGTAACAGCCTATTTTAGTAAATTTGACCACCAAGTCTACATTGGCAATCTCTTCCCTGTAGCTTTTCTTGGCATTTAACACTACCTTCAAAGTTAGTGAATAAATTCTGACAAAATGCTGTGGTGCAAAGGTGGGTATTGTTACTACTGCTATTAATGTACTCTTTGGAAACAAGGCAAAAGGAATTCACTTCAGTTGACCTGTACTACAGGAGTTACACCACAGAGAGATTTGGGCCCACATTCTCCCCCTCTCTCCCACCCTTTGGACCTTGAAACCCTTCTGCAAGTAGTAATTTAGCAAATATTGTGATTCTGTACTGTTGTCTGACTTCTGTGTCACCTGTGCCTGGACACAGCCAGCACGTGGCTGGATGAGAACCAGGCAGCCAACAGTGCCACAGTGTTCCTGGTATAAATCCTCACAGAGAGCATCGCTGCTCCTTGGGGAGGATGGCAGAGTATTTTGGACTTGGGTAAATTACAACCATGAACTTTGCGTGTGCCAACTAAAACAGCACAAAAATATAAAATTCCCCCCCACGCCCAGCAGTGGCGAGGCTTTCACCAGAGCGAGCACAGCCATCTGACTATAAATAGCAACTTCCCTAAAATTAGATGGAGCTGGCAGGCTCTGGGCCATGAATGGGAGCACTGTTAATATGCTCATCAGGTACTGGAAGGGCTCCAAATCTGACAAGGCCTGCTACGGCACAGACGTTCTGTGCCTGGAAAAATGAGCAGGAACGGCTGAATGAATGGGGCCAGGGATGTTTTCCTAACTGGATAATAATGTCACAGACTGCCTGACGATGCTGGTTACATTTAAAGGAGTACTGCAAGTAGGGATATTTCTCCATATTTCTTACTGCTTTGCTTATGCTAACAAAATGCTAGAAAATGCTGTTAAATCTAGTGAATAAAGAAAGGTGGGAAATCATTTCGGGGGAAATTAATACCAAGATACTCAGTAAAGTTAAACCAAGCTGGGTAATAGTGTAAATTTTAGTATGTAGCTGCTTTTGGCTGTTTTCATTCAGAAATGGCTAGGGCTTCTCTGCACTCCTCCATGGTGATTTTCTGAATAGCGAATAAAAATATGAGTCGATGGTACACCAGGTACTTGGTACTAATTGGCTGTTCCTCTGCTATGGAAACATCAAAAATGCTGTTTGGCTTTCTGCAGTTCAAAACAGACCCCATAGCATAGAAAGTGCCATTGTCGTCCCAAAATGGCAGAGAAACTTCAACTGCACAGATGATGTATGCTGACCTTTTCTCCAGTGTAGCACCATTGAAATCCAATCACATCTGCACCTGCCATCAATCAGCCCACACTTCCATATATAGCCTTTTTCCCCCCTAAAAAAATTAAGTTACCTCATACAAAGGCACCTGGAGGGCACATTGCATTTCCACAAGGGAAGTCAGAGCACAGCAGCTGATGAATTGTGAATTTATACCAAGCTTATTGTACAGTGTCTCTCCCATGTTGATAAACCATTAGTTCACTTCAGTTTAATTCATTTTGAGCGTGAATTAAGGTAATTATGGCCAGCTGACTCCTAAATGAGTGTCCATAGAGAAATTATGTATGCTCAAGTTATACTCACATTAAATTCACATATTTTTTTGCTAATGCACATTGACATCTGTGCAGGACAAGCCATTGGGTGTCTTGGGCTTGTGCCAGAGCACCTTGAAGGTAAGGACAGAGATTTTGAACTAGTCTCAACAGAGAGCAGATTCTCAGAGGCTACTAGATGAAAAATATACTAATTTTTTTTCATAAAATAGAAAACACATAAATGGCTTAAACATAAGATTTTTTGACATAACGATGAGAAACATTAAAATTAAACAGCATAGCACTGTTTCTATGCCCTTCTCAAGTCAGCACTTGTCGACCATAAGGAAACCCCAAGTTTGCCCCACCATGCCCCAATTAATGTGATCATTTAAATAGGCTAAAGTACTAGCACAGCTTTTTTTATTTTTTTTTTTTCTGAAATCATCTCTTCATATAGCTAGCTATATTGACTTGTTTATAATGTACAGAATTCTTTGAGTCATACATAGCTTCATTTTCACTCTAACTTCAGGAAATAAGCGTGAGTTACTCTAACTCCAACTGGAAAATAATGATGCCATTGCTCCAGTCCTCCCACAGCTTTGCCACTTCACATTAACAGGCTGTAATGGTGGTCTGAAGGCCTCACACAGCTGTAGTGAAAAGTAGGTTTAACCACAGCTTCCAGACAATGGTTTTTTGCTTAGGAGAAATTTTGTGTAAATCAGCACTTTGAAATTTAATCCTACAGGGGTTAAAAACAAGGCTGTTTTTTCTCCATGAGGGGATTTAATATTTGGGTTAACCACTTGATTAGCAAGGTTATGACCTTTGTTTATGGAATAGCTGCTGTATTTTTAGCCCAATAGGAAGGAAATCTTTGATGTCCAGAGTGCTGATAGTGAAGTATGTATTTTCACTGGGGAAATGTTCTATGTCAATGAGAAGCAGGAATGAAGTCTAATGAGGATTCAAATGGGCTTCTTGAATAATTGTGTGTGCATGGGGGGGAAAACAACCAAAGTGACAAAATTAGCAAAAACTGTCTATATGAATATATAAAACCTATTAGGATATTTTGGAAGACTGTGCACACACTTCTTAAACATAGCGATAAACATGAAGAAAAGTTTCATAAAGAGAAATACCCTGGATTCTGAACTGAGATTTCAGTAGAAAAGATAATTAAACAAAAACTGACAAAGCAGCTAATGGAAGTTCAGGCTCCACAGTTCCAGTTTACTCTATAATCCCTTTTTCCCTCACATTTCCAGCTCTCTCCCTTCCCACCAAGCCCGGACAGCTGCCACTAGAGGTCAGGTGTTTATCACTCTCCTCTGCCATCGATCACCTCTCGTGCTGCTCGGTTAGAAATTAACCTGCCTGAAGACAAATCAGAAATCAGAGCAAGGATGAACTGCGAATTTACACCACGTTTATGTGCTCTTCACAAATCAGAACATCTAAAATCTAGTTACGATTTCATGTGAGAAATCTGCAGTACAAAGACGGGATTTCCCAACAGGCAAAGAAAACATTCATTGATTCAGGAGCTGCACCAAAACCAATAGAGAAACTATCAGTAATGGTGATGAAATTAATGGTTAGTGCATGTAGGTTTGGAATGGTATAGGGCAGGTTTTACTGTAATTTTTACCAGTAATGATTATTCTCCTCACTCAATTACTGTTTGTGTGCCCAATTATTTGGTCTCTGCAAAAGTGAGTGCCAGTGGGACAGGCAGCATGTGCATGGGGGCAAATCAGCTACTTTGCCCCCAAAAGAAGGATGCTGGAAGATGTTCAGTCTAGGGCTGAAAACAAAGGACACGGAGCTAAAGGAACTGGGGGAGAGGACATGGCCAGCTTCAGTTCCCATCGCACAAAATGCTTGGGAAATCAGGTTTGGCTTGTTTCCTGGTACACATGCAATGTGTGTATGGCTAGGAATAGTTCTATTAATTTTTCCAACTTGCTCTCAAGCTCTTTAGTAACTACATAGTCAATATGGTTGCCTTGTGTAAAAACACAAATGTAAAAGTTCATTGGGTTGGGTCTTTCCCAGTGAATGCAGTGAACAGTCATACAAGCTAACACAAGTAGAGCAATCATTCCAAGTCCAAATGTAGGCCCATTTCATCAATGCTTATGTATTTTATGGAGGATCATGATGATTTCCTGAGCAAGAGCCTAAGAAAAAACAAGAACTTAATTGCTTAAAATGAGGTGTTATTTAGATTAACTAAGGAGAATTTAATTTCATGTCACAGGGCAGTGATATCAGAGACCCCCGCTTAAGCCTCCCAACTCCACATCTCCAAAAGGAGACACATTGAATGAGTTAATGGGGATGGATCCACAGGCCAGAGGCATGTGCAAGTGTATTCAGCAAGCAGCAGTTACAGTCTCCTGAAAACACAGGTCCGGAAACTCCAGCTCATTCATGGTGCTTCTGAAAGGCCCAAACTCAGCTCAGCACAAGGAAGGAAACTTCCCCCTAATCCTTCTCTTTCACAAAGGTGTTCCCATGACATGCCCCTGTTCCACAGATCCAAGCAAGACCAGGTATTTTGCTTTCTGTAGAAGAGATAAAAAATCATCTGCTGTCCTTCCTTTCTTCAGTTATATACTTGGGTTCAGTCTTCTGTCAGAAACCATTCAGTAGGAAAGAAAGAGCTCTAGGCTATGTGGATGCAACCCTGATCAGCCCCAAGCATCACTGACACTCCAGCACTTTAAACTTTTGGTTTTGTCAGTTTTTACTCGAGACATCTCCACAGAGAAACCTGGAGAGTGTCCAACTTCACTTTACAAGGTATTTCACCTGACATGCAGAATGTCTTGTGTAAACTGCACTGAGATGATTTTCAAAGCCTGTTCCTTCCTTCACTGCCTCTGAGTGCAGCAAATTCTCTTACAGAGATTTCTGTGATGGTAGCAGCAATCATTAAATATGTCCCAGAACACAGTCTTTTATTCATTGGCATTGCTGTGTTTTCAAAACTTTTTCCAGGTTTGAAATCTGAATTTGAATTTTGAACTAATTTGAATTTGTTATTTAATCTGTGCCTCCATGCCAAGTTGCAGGGGACCTTAAGTGCAATAGACTTAGAACTGTAACAGGGTGAGAGGTGGTATAAAATGTCATCACCGAAAACCTCAAAGCACATAAATTCCAAATTTTTTGGGAGATTTAACTTTATCAAAAACTGGATAAACAAAATAATCTAAGAGTAAAAAGCTTGAAGTACCAGTCATACACATTAGGAATAAGGAAGAACTATGTTTATTTTGGTTTGGGAGGGTGGGCTTCGGGGTTTTTTGGTAGTAGAAGTAAGTATTTTTATCTTCGTTCAAAGGGTGAGTGGCTACTGTTCTAAGCAGCAATATGGAAAAGGGTACAAATGGTTTTGTCTCAGGTGTTTTCTATTCTCTCCACCTTGTTTTTACACAGTGCAATCACTGGTATAGAAGTCCACAGTTACTCAATGTCCATTTACTCCAGGCAAATATTTTTGTTATGATAAAAACATTATTTTAGAGGATGGCACAATGGTCGTGTTGCTATTTTAAACCAGCTGCTGGTAATATGAAACTACTCCCAGAGTACTTTAAACTGCTACTCTATGGTTTGCTAAAACTGGATTTAGGTTTGTTTAGTGGCTTTGATGACTACGTTGCCTTGTGTTTTGTCTGCTCAGAAGAGGGACTACAGCTTTTCTTTTAAACCAGAGGGAAATTTAAACAGCAAATATTTAAATTTTAGGCTTAAATAATTTCCAGGGGGTATTCTTTGCTATTTGTAGAGACAAAGTTTTATAAGGATTAAAAAAAAAAGAAATAGTTCATGAGAAATCACCTATTTGTGTTCTTGTAATGCCATAAGACAAATGCAAAGAGAAATATTTTTAAATGAGAGAGACTGGTTCTAGCAAGCAAATGTGAAAATAAATTCAGTAAGTAGGCATTCATCTTCATTTTGCAGAGAAGTCATGTATGTATCTTGGGTGTTAAAAGCTCAATCTAAAAGATCACCTGTTACATCCAACTTCCACTAATTTGAGGGCAAAAGATCTGCACTCATGTTTGCAGCTTTTTTCTGCACAGCCAAATTCTTACCAAATCTGATGACTCTACAGGGCCTGCACAGTTCTGGGTGGACCCCTGCAAGGTTTCTGTGCCTGCTGACAAATAGGAAGAATAACTTGGTTAACACTGGGTGACTTCACTTTGTAAAGCTAAGCCACTGCTGGTGGTTATGAGTCCTTTCTTTTCTGAAAAACAGTGCTTTTTAAATCCATTTAATGCTGGAAGAGTTAGCATGCAGCAAGGTGTTCTCTGCTGCTGCCTTCATCTCTCTGTAAGTTCTGGCCCAAGTGTTTGGAGGCACATCAGTCAAAGGTGAATATATACAAGGAATACGTGCATGCATCTATCCTTGACAAAGGGATAACGTGACTGGTTTGTGTGGTGTGCAGGAGAACTGACCTCCAAGTACCAAGAACTAACACTACAGCTGCAGACTTGCTGTTAACCACTTATACTTTTTGTGGTGATACAAGAGGAAAGCAAGAATGCAATTTTGCTGTTTGTTAGGGTTTTATAAAATAACTTTCTGGCTGTGTCTCTCTTCTATACCAGTGACTCTGGCAAGGCAAAAATAAGCACATTATCCTCTCACAGCATCCCTCAAAAATAGGTAAAACCTACTCACGAGGTGTGGGGTAGACAGGGTGCGGGGTACTGATAGAGACAAGAGGGTGGAAATGTCAATAGCCATCCTGCTTCCTGGCTCCACTCAGAGTTCTTCACTGTCAAAAAAGTACAAAAAACTACAAAAAGTACAAAAAAGGCCTCCGTTTCTTTCCTCCCCAATGTCTCTGCATCTGGCACATCTCAGCAGTCCATTATTTTCCTTATTTTAATACCAGCTTCCCACTCCTGAGCCTCAATCTGAGCACCACCCATAAAAGTTGATGAAGGTGCCAAGTCCAGCGCAGCATTTACAGAACGGAGATGCCACATCAGGCCTTCACTGTGACCTTTATTGTGACCTGTGTGTCCTCAGGGTCTCCCTGGGAGTTTGCTGCTGCTGTAGCACAAGACCCTCCGGGAGGAGCTGCCCCTTTTTTTTGCTGCAGAGCACTTTGCTCTCCGTGAGGAATGAAAAATAACAGCGGTGGGTTCCAGTATGCACGGCATGAAGGATGTGGCTGCCAAGAACAAAGGCTTGATCCTCGTGTTCCACAAAAAGAACAGCTCAGTATACTTAGCACATTGCTCCAAGTGATTAATTCAGGGAATAAAGGTGGTTTTTTTTTTCCTGAGGCACATGAGTATTTTTTTTAAAGTACAATTTTATTCTCTTGGAGCAGCAAAGCCTTAGAATTGAATAACCTAATTTCTACTAGTCCTATCATGATTTGTGATGAGGAATGGAAAAACAATATAAAATAGTAGCATACTGTATCAAACATATTTGTTCAATAATCTTTTTGATATCCAGGAGCTTATCAGAAACCTTGTATCAGGTACAGACTGCACTGGGTACAACCTGCTGTTCTGGCTGGAGCAGTGTCCAGATCAACTATCCGAATACAGAAAACTGCACATATTGCAGGAAGCATTAGGCATTTCCATTATCAACCTTTTCTTCTAATGTAAGGTTTGTCCTTTCACTCCGAAGTAACTCTACCTAGAGGCTATTTAGTGAAGAGCTTTGCTGGATTCTGGCCCACTGGAAACTATTTATCTCTGTTTACAGAAGAGAAAAGCAGGGCCACCAGATTAGCAACCAAATCTAAAACTGACTTCAAAGTACATTCTACGATAGCACAATACACATCTTTCAAATTTATGGACATGAGTGGATATCTGAGAAAAACATGAAATCATCATTTTTCCAAAGACAGCCTGACTTTGACAAATCATGGGTACAAATAAAATGTGCATACCTTCCAGAAGCAAACGCTGTAGCCAGGTCTCAAAGGTAATTCAAATCTGACTAGATTAATTTAACATCTGTTAGTTGTAGTTCTAAATCAAAGCATCATTAGTGTAATATACATACCAGCTGTAAAGTTTTTATTTCTGGAGTGAAAAACTAATGTAAGAGCTAGAGACAGAAAAAACAACAAAAATGGTTGGTTTTTCCTCTTGGGCTCTCCAAGGATTTACAGAGTTTATGGAGAAAAAAATCAGCATTGTATTTTATTTTTAATCAAAGATTCACTGGGTCTGGATTAAGTACATTTTGATACCAATATTCCACTCTGATTTTTTAATGTCTAGTTCACTTTTATTTATGTAATAAATCGTATTTTTCTGCATATAATTCATGGGATTGATAGTGGGATAATGACTGACTTGAGTCTTTTCTTTAAGAGCAAATGAAAGGTGCTAAAATGTCTTAAGATCTTTAGCTATGTATAAGCAAACAGCACTTTACAAAATTGAGAAAAATGGTAAGATTTAGCCCCAAATAACTGAATAGTCAGGTAAACAGGAGCAAGAATTTAGTATAATTATGTTAAAAGTACTCAATGAAGAGTTGGCCAATTGGAAAAACAAAGTTTGCAAAAGAAATAGGGCTTGAAGGACTGATACAAAGAGAGCAGACAAGGACAGTGTATGCTTGTGAAGAGGGACACTGGCCCCATCAAGGGGTTTGAAGATGGGGGAAAGAAGAGAGAAATAAAACTAATACTGGTGCAATGGGAAACCAAACAACCTACCATTGATTTCAACCACTCTTTGATCTGTTTTTTAATATCTAAAGAAAGTGGATATGGCCTTTACCACCTTCTTCCAAGGTGTGGTTTAACAAACAAGTGAACTGATGTAACACCTTACAGCTGCAAGGGGGAAGGTCCTCTTCCTTCTGCCCTCTCCTGGTGTCCTCTCCTCACCATTGTGCCTGCTCTGGTGTTCTGTGGCTCCCAGCTGAGGCAAGTCCCTAACCTACAGACAACTAGCCAGTCTTTTGGGGGGTTGAAAAATGCCAAGAATATTAAAACCCAAAGAAAGTAAATGGTGAAGCCTGTGCCTGAAAGAAGGGGTAGGAGGAGGGAATGTGGTTTTCCATTTTCAGCAGTGCTATAATAATATTACCCCAAAAGGCTCCTCTGCTGCCAGAACACCGTGAAGTGCAGTTGTGTGACACCTGTGACACCTGGCTTTGAGGATTTCTTCCTGACTCAGTTTCTAGTCTGGCCTATGGCATTGCCCTTGATAAGAAAATGAAAGATATTTTTTCACTTTGTGTTGTAATTAGAGTTTTACTGGGTCAAAGAAAAACAAAAAAAAGGGGAAGGAAGGAGGATTTGTTTTTACTTACAGCTCGTGCTGAAGCACAGTCATAGGTAATAGCTAATCTAACTGTAAAATCTGAGTGGAGAGACAGCTCCTGTAATTGCACTGCCAAGTAATTAGGTGATGTCAGCACACTCACACCCTCGGTCCGTCTAACCTCACTTACCCTGTGATAGCATAACAGTGCCTTGCCTTCCCCGCCTGCAGTGCCACGGGGACCTCGCTCTGTGCGGGGCATCTGAGGCTTTCCGTGCGTCTCCAAGTGCCGTGACAAACCTGGTGACATGCGGGACAGTGACAGGGCATTTTACCTTCTGCACAGCTCCAAAGGGCAAACTCCCAGAATGTAAACATGAACGAGATGTACAGGGCAGGTATATTGACAAGATCTTTTTTCTTTCCAGATTAAATAGAAATTAATTGGAGGTATACTGAGATATCAGAAACATTTGAAAATCCCGGCCTGGACATTAAACAAACATTTGTAATGCTGAACCCCAGGATAAACAGCTAATATTTTGTTCTCTAACAAATATTTGCAGAGTTGCACACAGAAAAATTAGGTAATCAGAGCAACTGCTGTCAGGTAGCAATTCAAAATGGGTGCAAAACTCTATGATATAGCTCTAATTAACCACTCTTGTATGATGCTTCTTGTTCTCGGAGGCTCCCCGAATGGCATCAGTGATCTGCCTGTCCTGTTGTCAGCATTTCTCAGTGGCTTGGGAATTTTTGGGGTCTCCAGCTACAGCTGTAGAAAGGGCAAAGCCAGACAACCAGTATGTGTGCACCCTGAGAGGCAGGCAGCTGGCAAGAGACCAGCTTTGGTGTATTTGCTGCTCTACATTCAAACGTTATGGATTTTGTCTGCCAGATTCTAGAGCCAAATGTACCTCAAGACATAAGCAGGAGGTAAAAAGGGAGAAAGGAAGAGAATTATATTAAGATATGCAAAAGATAATACCTTTTTTTTTTTTAATGGGGGAAGACCTGTGAAATAACTAAATTAAAAACTAAACATCTGATCTGATAACACCAGCACACAGAAAAGCAGACTTCACAGGCTGCTCCTTAGAGAAGTTCTTGCTCTTGCTTCTTTTAAACCAAATATCCAGATTTTTCTTCTGGCTCTTGCTGCATTTGGAGTGAATGAAATTATAATAGATGATACTAGTTCCTTCACATTTTTGATTTTGTAACTGGAAAGACATTAGCTCAGGGATTATTAGGAGGAAAAAAGTGTTTGGAAAATATGCTGAATATTGCAAATGTATAGCTTAGAAAACATGCTGGATTTTCATGTAGTTCTGAACACAATTTCTAGTTCTTGCAGGTTCAGCATCAAATCGTTTCCACAAGGTCATGAGGTTTTCAGAAGCAAATGAAGCATTTCAGGCTCGGTTTCACTAAAAAAAGATGGGTCTTGCTACACAAAGATCTGTCATGTGCAATTTTGTTTACTTGGGACTGTTTGCTAACCTCCAGCTTCAATGAGTCATGGTATTTTTACTACCATGCTGTCCATTCCATAGGCTTTAACACACTCCTCCACTTAATTATTAACAAAGTCCAAAGGTATCCACCCCTCTCCCACACAGATCTTCCAGCTAAACACAGCTTTGAAACCTCTTCTTATTTAAAATTGTCCTTTACGGTTTGGATAAATACAGTGTTAGCAGTTGATGCTTTTGTGTTGCTGCAATGACGTCCTTCCCCATGAAGGCTCCTGCTGCTGCTTACATTCCTTACGTCCAAACAAGCCAGACTTGCCTGCACTCCAACAGATATCCTCTGACTTTGCTGCTCATGATCCAGCTGAAAATCACCTCCTTTCCCAGGGTTCCCTATAGCCACTGAAAAAAGCCCTTCCCTCTATTTCCTTATCCCTCAGGTTCCCTGCCACAGTTAACTTTTCCATGTCCTTGGTCAGGCTGGACCAGGGTTTTATGCCAGGCTGATTTCCAGGGCAGTGCAGATGGCAGGAATTCAGCAAGTGCTCCTCCCAGATGTGAGGCACATGCCATGAAGTAGATAATGAAATTATTTTTATTTTCTGCTGCTATTTTCTATTATTTTTCAGTGGAACAGGTTCCCTGATCTGGTTCACAGCATAGCCCTGTGAATAGCTGGAATTGGGAAGATTGAGGAGTGGTGCAGCATGGCATGAGGACAAATAAGGTGGTACTGGATGTCGGGATGTTTCTGAGGCCACAGGATCAGAAAACTGTAGCCTTTCTTTTGCTGGCCTGGGACGAGCCTCAATTTCTAGCCAATTATGAGCTTGTTAATCTGTTTTATAGCAACGTGTTTCCAAGTCTTATCTGACCTCCCTCTTCTATGTTTTTAAACATCTTGTTTACAAATTATTTTATCAAACACTTTAAACACTTTTAGAAGTACAGTCTTGCTTTTAAAACCCTGTCTAGGACTTAGTTATGAGCAGCTCCTTTTCACATAGCAAAGCTGGTCAGTGTGAAGAGCAGTGAGAAGTACTTGAACAAGAATGTACACAGTCAAAGTTTAAATGAAAAACTGGTACCTACAAAGCATCAGCACCATTATATGTGCTTTTGTTTTGAAGTCTGACTTATAGATGTGCAATGACAGAGCAGAGAGCCCCAAAATGAACTGTGTTATTGCCCATCCCAAGGCAGCTGTGGCTGAGGCTCGGTGTATCTGTTGTGAGCGCTGGAAAAGGTTGGGTGTGTATCACAGCGGGTGTTAGTCACAGCCTGGAAACTGGGTAGGAAAACAATTGAAGCTGAATGGTTACTCAGCTAATTGCTTTGACTAAGTCTCACATTTACACACCCAAAGCACCCAAACTCAACATTTTTACTTGACAGCATTATTTTACTTGACAGAAATACTTGCCCTTCTTCTGAGGGAGATAAGTACAAGCTGTACAAGAGAAAGAAACTGCTTGCATTAAGGATCCTGGAGAACTGCAAATTTGTGATTAGATGAGCTCTGGGAAATGCACTGGTGTGGACACACAGCACCACTACCACCCAGCAAATACCCTACTGTCACATGCTGCCAGCTCCGCAAACATCAGCAACCTGTACTTTCCCTTTAATTGCCTCAGCTAAAACCAGAAAAACCCAAATCAGCTTAGCTTTGAGCTCCCCTTCAGGAGCCACCGGACTTTGCACCAAAACAAGCACACATGCACGATCGGCACTGCATCTCCTCGGGCGCTCTGGAAGTCATACAACGTGTGTACAACCACTGCATCTCCTCGGGTGCTCTGGCAGCAGCACAACCTGTACAACCACTGCATCTCCTTGCTAAAGAGGTGTGCTTACACCTCTGGTGCATGAGGTGTACAGGGTATGAAGGAGAACAGAAGCTGCAACTTCAGTTTTAATTTCTGCACTTGGGCTGAAGTATTTGCAAAGCAAAATTATTTAGGGCAAGCTGATATTTTCACAGCAATCCCTTCTTGAAATCCAAATAAAACACGAGTGAAGGCCCAGAAACTTCTGCAGCTTGCATTAAGGCTACAGCTAAAGCTAGACAAGGACAGGTAAGCATTGATGCTGGGAGAATTGACCAGTGACAGAGCAAGCTGATTGAGGCATGCAAGGGAATAAATATACACTGCAGAGGTGCATAGGAGGACACATTTTAAAGAAAACCAAGTAGAAATTGCTAGTAATTGTATTAGGAAACACAGTCCACTGAACATTCTGTCTTGCTTCTTCATTCTGCCGTGTCATGCTCGTGTACAGGCTGTGCAGGGAAGGGGCAGGTTTCCTGCAGGATTGATAAAGGACAGGAGAGAGTCCACCAGAAGCTACTGGAGAGAAGATTTGGGAATTGGAAGCAGACGTCAAAGGGGGTAAAGAGTTGACGTAAATAGAAAAGAGGCTTGAGAGGGGACAGCGAAAGTTGGCTTTAGCTGGAGAGAGGGGAGAATAAGGGCCAAAAGATATGTTGCAATAGTCACTCGTGAGTAAGATTTGAATCACAGTTATGGGGAGGACAACAGGGACCGATTTTAAGTATATCACTCAAGAAGAGAATCTCAGTGACACAGATAAAACATCAACTGGGAAACAGATTAGGGAAAGGGGGGCAACACAGGCTTCACTGAGCCAACAAAACAAAAGCAGGAATAAGTGGGAAACCTGGATTAGAAAGAAACTCTTTGAACAGGAAACATTCAAATCGTATTTGTTCAAAGGACTGGAAATCAGAGATCGATAAATTAAAATGCACTAAGCAATTAAATTAAGAGTACATTTATTTCCAAGGATAATATCGAAAAACCTGCCGAAAAAGGAGGAAACTTATTCCCTCAGTCACACTACGGCAAGTACCACGTTCATCAAAGAAAGGAAGGAAAAACCCACTCCAGTAAGAGAATAACAAAACTTCTCCCCAGTTCAAGATACCAAGCAGTGATTTGTTTTCTAAAAATGTATACATTTATTATATTAAGCTTAACTGATTTTTAGCAGTTCTTGGAGACCTAAAACAAAATCCACAAATAAATCTACTAAATCTGGTAATGCAGTGTCCAGCACAAAAAGAAATGTATAGAAAACTTACACTGGAGAAAGAAATTATTCAGATGAGAATGTAGGGCAAATTTGGGAAAGAATAGCCACAGCTGTGTTTTAAGAGTAATTGCTTATTCCCATAAGGTGTTTTCAAGTCAGTAATTTTTCCTCTGTTTCCTCCCCGTCCTGAAGAAGGCTCCAGCATGGGCTCCCCCTCAGAATAAAGATTTGGAATGTCCTGCTTTACTGTAAGAAAGGTGCTTGCTCACTGCTAATAGTTTTCTTTTAAAAACTTTTTTTATTAAAACAAAGAAATTTAACACACTTGCTGTAATAATGAAGAGGGGGTAAACACTAAGAAAAAAAATAATTCACCAGTTCTCAATCTGGTTGGAAATCATATGGTGAAAAATCCATAGCAACAATACAGCACCAGCATAAAGAGTCATGAGAGGAATTCTAAACATTTTGGCTTAAGAAGGGTTAATAAGTTTAAAGCACAATGATCTTCCATGCCACTGTTCTGAAGTCTTTTTGACATGGGAAGAGATGTATGGACACCTGCAATGTTTGATCTTGATGCTCTGACAAGTAATTAATTGTTTCAGTAAGTGAAGAGTAACAAGGAAAATAACTTTCAAAAATGAAATTATCTGAATGACCAAGGCCATATCTTATATAGGTGGGGCGGCATGGTAAACATCTCTAACAGAAATTATATGTAAGTAACAGCTTCGTTGCTTATTTTGTTGGGAAATATAATCTTATCCTAGATTTTTTTAAAAATTGAATGTCTAAATAGTTTTATGGAAAGTAGGCTTGTGTAAACCTGTAAGTTGCATCCTACTTCCATCCAAAACCTGTCATAGTAAAATGAGTCTCATGCAACTTATCCAAATGTTTTCATTTATCATCTTTAGCCTTAGAGCTTTGTTCTAATCCAGGAGAGAGACATGCATCTAAAAACAACCAGCCCTCAAATCCAGCCTGACCTAAAACCAACAGCAAAGCAAAGCAGCGTAGATATTTCTGTACCCAGGCTGCTATGCTGAGAGACAGCTCAGGGTGGATACATCTCACTGGTCACCTCTGCTTCACCAGTTTCCTTGGCTGTTGTTTGCATTTTTTTAAGGGGTTTGATTTAATGAGAGATAACTCTGCTTTTAACAATAATTTGCATACTGTGTGTATTAAATAAATCAGATTTAATCCTCTCCTGTTCATTATCACATGGGACTTTTGGCTTTGACATGTTTTGACCAGACACAAAGGGGTAGGATCCAGCATGCACAAAATTATACAGAAAAAGATTTAAATTACACTGTGATAGTTTTCTAGACCTCCGCTAGTGACCTCTGCTCATAAAACTTGTTGCTTTGTGATTGTCCAGCCTCTTATATTCTTTTAATAAGAATGACTCAAAGATTGATTTAATTAATTTTCCATTAGTACATGTTAGATCTGTAAGGCTTCAGTAGGCACTCAAAGAGAAACAGAACCCTGTGTATGCTATTTCAGCTGATAAAGTGCTGGCCACAATACTGTGTCTCTGCAGTTCCCACTTCAAATAAATACTCAAATGAGAAGGCTCTATGGCTCTATCGACTTTGTAGGGGAAGTATTTCATGATGACCCAGCAAAAACAAGGTCCATTGTCAGTTAAAATCTCTATCATCAAATCAGCAAGAGAAACCACAGCAAACATTTGACTGCAGGGTCAGCCCATTTCCTGCATTCTACCCGTAGCTGGAGGAGGTGGTGAAGGCGCTGCCAATTTTTCCTGGTATGGTCTGTCCTCCCAGACTTCTGAATGAGCCTGTGCTGACTTGGAGCTGCTCATGTGCTCCCACAGAATTGTTATGAGAGACTCCATATCTGGCCTTTAAATAAATGAAAAGGCATTTCTCTTTCGCAAATGAAAATGTTTTGTGATAGAAATGCTGTGTGTGGCTGTGCAGGCCTCCAACAAAGCCAGCTGGCTACTGGAAAGATGGAAAATCAACAACTGCACAAATCTGGCTGCTTCTTCCATGACTGTCAAGCTGTTAGGCAATTGCAATAAGGTTACTGCATATTAATAGAATATAACACTAGTTGAAGGTTATTCCAGCTAAAAAACTAGTAAATACTCTAACTTCTGATTTCTAAAATCCTGCACATTTAAATAGCTTAATGAATTTTTATGATATTTAGTATGTGATTAAGATTTCAACTGTGATACAAATTTACACAATCCAGTCAGTAATCTACTTTTTAAAAGCTCTTTCAGTGCAAAAGGAACTACTACAGTCTCCTGTGCAAATATTTTAAGTGTGGAATACATTCTCCTCCTTTACTGCTTTCTGCAACACCAGTCATTTTTGTGGACAAAATGTTTCCAAGTTCTTCGGAAGAGTCACTTACAGAACAGAGGTTAAGAGAGCTCTTCTCCATGCCTGGAGTAACACAGTCCTCCTTGCTGCAGACGGAGGTCACTACATGTTTGGTGTGGGCTGAGGAGCCCGCAGCTCATAAACAGGAAACAACCCACAGCTCATTTTGAATTCCAATAAATATTTTGTGTCTTTACTGCCTTTGGGACAGCACTTGTGCGTGAGTCAGGACAAGATGAGGTGTGGATAAAAAGCTGAGTCAGCCTGACATGCCTCTCACTGGCAACAGCTGTGAATCCCTCAAAATGTACATATTCCCCAGGCAAAAGTCTGCATCCATTCCAACATCTTCCTCTAGAAAATTGTACTGCAGCACTTGCACCATGTCACCTCACCTGTGGGGAAATATGTAGCTGTTAAAACTGGGAATTAACCTGCTAAATCAGCTGATTCTTGTGGCATTGGGTATTGGCAGAGCTTGAGACAGACCTTGGAGCAGCTCTAGTGGTTGAAAAGTCAAACTGTGACCAGAACCAGTTTGAAACAGACTGAAAATGCCCTAGATCAATATAAGGCCTTTAGTTAGCTTCTGTTTTCCATGGTCAATATTGCCTTTTGCTGACTGGTCCTGAGACATGCCTTTGGGGGCTTTTCAGCCTCTGCTGTTATTGTTGTTTCTGCACTGAGTACTTGGGTGTCTGGGGCCATGTGCTAAACACAAATTTATGAGAAATTTATGGAATTAAGTGTGGTGCTCACTACAGTATGGACCAAACCCCCCAAACAGTGCTCTCTTCCCTTTCTAGGCCTCATTTAACTTCCCATTGGAAACATCTGAAGTGAGTCTTGTTTTATCATCCCAGTACTGTGCCATTGACTACTCAGCTCACTAATTAAGTGGGGTTCCTAACTAAATTTTGGTTTTGTTTGCTTGATTGGTTGGTTGGGGTTTTTTTCTTCCCCACATGGAATGCAAACGTGAAGGCAAACACGCATTTATAGGACTTTGAGAATTGTTATGTAGAACGATGCATGGGCACAGGCACGGCCCCTCTGCACCGGCCCTCACCGGGCCCGCAGCAGCCGGGCCCGCTCCTCCGGCCGCGGGGCTTTATTTGCCTCTGACCGAACGTCCGGGGGCTTCAGGCCCGACCCCCTCAGCCACGTGTGCCGGTAAAAATGCGGGAGCACGGAGGGACCCGGGGCCGGGGGTTTGTGAGGGCAGTGAATGGTCTGAAGCGTGTGAAGAGAGTGAGGGGTCTGAGGGCAGTGGAGAGATGGGAGGACAGTATAGGCAGTGAGGAGCGTGAGGGCAGTGAACGGAGCGAGGGCACTGAGGGGTGTGAGGGCAGTGAACACAGTAAAGGCAATGAGGGGTGTGAGGGCAGCAAGGGGCGTGAGGGCAGTGAAGTCAGTGAGGAGTGTGAGGGCAGTGAACGGAGTGAAGGCAATAGGGAGTGTGAGGGCAGTGAACGGAGTGAAGGCAATAGGGAGTGGGAGGGCAGTGAACGGAGTGAAGGCAATAGGGAGTGGGAGGACAGTGAACGGAGTGCAGGCAATAAGGAGTAGTATGGCAGTGAACTCAGTGAAGGCAACAAGCAGTGTGAAGGCAATAAGGAATGTGAGGGCAGTGAGGGGTGTGAGGGGAGCGGGGCCGTCCCCGCCCCGCCAATGGCGCGCGGCCGCGGCGGGAGGTGTGTGCCGACCTCACTTCCGGGACCTGTCACCGGCCGCTCCCGCTCCCGTTCTTTCCCTGTTCCTTCCCCGTTCCCGCTCCTTCCCCGCCGGCAGCCGGGGACGCGGCTCGGGCCGGCCCGGCCCGGCCCTGCGCATCCCACGGCAGCGATGCACGGTACTGCCTTAGGGGCGCCCCACGCCCGCGCCGTGCCCGTGTCCCGGCCGGGGCGCCGGCAGGAGGCGGGAGCGGCCGCCTGTGGTTGGGTGACGCCCCCGTCTCGCTAAAGCGGCGGCGGCTTTGCTAATGACCTGTCCTTTCTTCTCCTCCCCTCCCCTCCCTTGCTATTCGCTATTACTTATCTCTCCGGCCCCGCGGTGTGAAGCCCTCGGCGGAGCGGCGGCGGACGGCAGGAGGAGGTAGCCGGCCTGGGGGATGCTGTAGCGGCTCCCGCTGCTCGCTCGGCGCGGCGCCCGCCTCCGGCTGCGGGAACGGGGCCGAGGGGCTGCGAGACGGGCAGAGCCGGCCCGGCGCCAGCGGGCGCAGGTAAAGAGCCACCCGGGCAGCCCGGGGGGAGAGGGATTTCAGGGCGCTGGAGGTGGGAACAGAGGAGGGGGAAGTGCCCTGTCACACGAGAGGTTGTTTGGCAACTGCCAAGTCTCCTAAACGGAGCATCTGGATTGCCTTTAACCTGGAATAAACTCGGGCACTAGGCAGAAAGTACGTGTTTGGAGGTTCCCGCTGTTGGCTTGGCTCAGTCAGGCGGCTTGTGCTGTTCCCGGTCGGCCGGTCAGAGGAGGGTCCTCTGTCCTGGGGGCGAGGAGCAGGTCAGTGGGAACGCCTCCGGGGCTTGCTTTTGTGGTTTGCTGAGTTCTTGTCCCTATGGGACTGGATACTTGCTTTTCAAAAAGCGTTCCAGAAGTAGCAATGGAAAGGGGTGCGAAAAGGTGTTGCCTTGTATTCATATTAAGATTGGCCCAGTCTCACTCAATGACACAGGGAACTGTTCATAAGCTCTCTGATGGAAGTAGTATGAGCACAGGATTCGTCACACAGGATTATCTGGAATGATAATGTTTGGCACTTTTGGCATTGGGTGTCTTAGTAGTACTGCACTAATAGAGGTGTTGCATAAGTTCTGTTGTGAAGGAAAATCGTGGTCAAACTCCTTGTATTACAGAACATGCACAGACTTTCTCATTGGCATCGGCACTGCTCACCTTTTAAAATTTGCTTTGCAGGCAGCGAAACGGATCAGCTGTAAAAAGTGTTTCCATTGTAAATCCTGAATCATTGACTTAGCATTGAGACTGCTACCTGGTCTCGTGCTGGAACTGAGGCAGTTGTGGTTCATGTGATGTGGTCACACGTCTGCTAAACCTAAACCGGTGTCATAACCTTTGTTGGCTGGCATGAGCTACCGAGCGGCCGTCGGCTGGTAGTGACTTTGAGTGGCAACTTTGGGAATTTCATGTAATACAATGTAGCGTATTGGCAGGATGAGAGTGTGCAGACCTTTTCAGAGGCTTGTGGGTGTCTACAGGCGGCATGCTCACTGTCTTTTCCTATGTTTGGAAGGAACTCTTAGCATGGTCCAGAAAAGCATTCTTATCAAACTGTTGGTGCCTTACATTGACTGTCATCCTCTACAGTCAGGTGCATGGGGAGTTTTGGCTACCTATTGGAAACACCTTGTGGGTTTGTCACTTGCTTTCCAGTAGTTCTTTTGTGCCCTCATTTTCTGTTAATACTGTAGCCTTCATAAAGGGTATAATGAATTTTAAACCATGGAGAGAGGGTTATACTTCAGTTGTGATTTTGTGTTGTTATGCTTTTAATATTTCATGTGCAGAGTGTTACAAAAATATAAGGGACAATAATGTCCTATGGGAGAGTAGGATATATGGCCTAAGATACTAACCTTGTTCTAAACAATGGGTTATAATGGTCACCGTTGTCCCAAAGTGGGCAAGGAAACACAACTTTTCTTATTATCTTTTCAGCAGCCACTTGTACTTCAAAATTGCAAACAGCTCTGTTCTTGTCTGTACTTTTCTATAGCTTTCCTGATGAGATTTGGGTTCTGAGTTCTGCTTCTATTGCACATGTCATATTTTTGCAAAGGGGAAAAGAAGAGAACACCATACTTGTCTTGGAAGATAAATGAAGTTGAATTCATCTTTATTAAATGTACAAGCATATTTTCTTACATAATTTTGGAATTTAAACATTTTTTTTAAATCCACTACTTCAAAATCTCTCTGAATCTTTAATTTGTTTGGTATTTTTAATCTATGTATGCTTTTTTTGTATAAAGGCCTTATAAAGTATATAAAAACAAAATCTCTGCCTTTGGGATGTAAATCCTCAAAATAAAGGTCAATTGCAAAGACATCTCACAGGGCAGCGTGTGCACCTTGGAAACCATAACTACTCAAAATGTGTCCACAGAAAGACTTGGACATCTGTGAGAATGCTCTTTAGGAGTATAAGTATTTTACTCTATAACAGACAGTTAAAATAGCACAGGGCTATCACTATAGTGTTCTCAGTTGAGTGGTTTTGAATTTTTTTTAGTATGAGGGAAAAAACATCAGAATTATATTGGGATATATCAGTTATATTCCCTAGTTAGCTAGATGCCAGTGTGGTCCTGCTGTAAAACTAGGGACATATTAAAAAACTCAGTCATTTAAAAAATTATTTTTAGCCCAAGTGAAATGAAAGCTTTTTTTTTTTTTGGATGCATAAAGAAATATTTTTCTTAAGTTATATTACACCATAGCTGTGCAAAATCAGTGTAATAAGTCCTGGGAAATTTTGTTCACTCTTTATTTTTATTTTTTTAAGACTGTCAGCAGCTTTTTATTGATGAAGAACTGCTTGTTGTCACCAATCTGCACATGAAATGGAAGGGGAAGATTTTCTGGAAAACAACTTCTGTTTCAGCCTTGCAAGATGCTGCATGAAGGGGTGAGTACATACATGGAGTGGGTAAAGAATCTCTGTAAAGAGTGATTAATGTATAGTCAAATGACAAGGAAAGAAATCTGGGCGTGTAGTGCCAATAAATAATTGATAAACAGAAAATAGTAGCACAATCAGGAGAACAAACTAACATTTCCTTATGTTCTGATATCTACTGCTGTCTTAGGTGCTAGTCAGTAGAATTCTGAATTCTTAATATTTTAGAGGTAGAATGTTCAGTATTTCAAAGGACCAGATCTGTTAAATTAAATATTGAATAACTTTTTATGAAGTAGAAGGCTGACTTTTTCACTGAATTAAAAAGTCTGGTAAAGTTAGGCTCTTATCATCACTATCCTCAAAATAAAATAAAAATCTCTCAAACAGTGTGATATTTGACATGTTTTAAAGATTCTCAAGTGATATGAGGAGTCTGTTGTGTGACCAGATTGCGTGTGGCATTGAGATGTTGCCAAATCTGACTCCACTTCCTCATACCACTTCTCATAGTTTCTGCTTATGAAACAATATTTATTTATAAGTGCATTGCATGTGTCTTTAAATATCTAAGAAGTGTGTGTAGTCCAGTGAAGGACTTCTCATGCACAGATTAATATGAATTATAAACCACAAATCTTTGGCACTCTAATTCTGACTGAGGCTTGAGTTGTTACGTGACTGGTTTGTGTGGGTCTTTGCTAAGTCTTAGAATGTGTATTGTGGTAAAATTTTTTATACTTTGGAAAGATGCAAACTACCAAAGAGGCATAGTTTGTTCTGTGGTGCTGTATTCATCTAAATTTATGGTTTTAAGTTCAAGTTGTCTCATGGCTGTGGAAACTCTAAGAGTAGGAGAGATTGGCAAGCATTTGGCAAATTACCTATCCCTTTCTAAAAATTCCAATACACTATCATGGTTTTAAAAAGATGTATAAACTGAGAAATTATTCACGAAATCTTTCCAAATAATAAAAGAAACTTGTTCCAGAATGTGTCTGCCTTGAGGAACTCAGAGCAGTGAGCTGAAGTTGTACTGAGGTTGTACAGCTGTTTGGCATTTGTTTCCAGGCAGATGAAATACATGTGAAAGCAAGTTAGTCCAATATTTTCATATTTCATATTTTTGTATCTCATTAATTAGTGATGAGGTTTGCTAACCTGCTGTTAGTGTTACTGCTTCAGGAAGAATGGTACGAAGTACCTGACACTGGAGTCATGGGGCAGGCTTCCATCAAACAAAACTAAACCAAGCTCTCTGGCATCTTTATTCAACATGTATGGAAAATGTTCCCTAGAGTAGTAAGGCTGAAGAATATACTGTGGAACTAATTGGATCTTCAGGAGAGGAAGAGGGAGAAGGTGGGTGTTGTGTGAGGAGGCTGCTTTGGAGACTCTTGTTTATTAGTGCCTGGTGGCCTTCTGTCCAATAGGGCAGAGGAATCCTGCAGTATAGCTGTCAATTAATTAATACACTCTGATGTTAAAATACAATTAATTGCAGCCCACAGGTCATAGTATTGTTGGCTTCTTGGCAGTTTTCAGTGGAAGATTGCAAAGTAGCTATACATATATACATATATATATATATATAAAGCAAGTGAAGTTTGTATATTCTTGCCCACCTCAGGATAAAGGACATACTGTGTGCAGTTAATCAGGCCAGTGTGATCAAATCAGGTAGCAGCTTTAGCACCTAGGTAAGTAAGAGACAAGCTTTAGCTCCTAGGTGAGTAAGAGACAAGCAGCACAGGGTTACTGCCTCTGAACAAAGCAGCAGCTGTACCTGGCATTCTGTGCTGGGGATGTACAGATGTAACTGTGCATAAACAGGCCAATATTTTCAAACAGCTGTCAGATTTTCAAGCTAAATATATGTTCTGGGCACCTGATTTTCAGCATACTGAACTGCTGTCTTTCTAACCAAATTTAGAAGGAGTTGCATTTTCTCAAGATTATAAATCCTGTAATAAATCCCATGGAAATGTAATAGTGATTATCCTCTAAGAACATAGAATTGTTCCATTTGCAGCTATAATTCATTTTATTTCTTTTTTACATGACAATGGGGGGATGTGTGTGGGAATGAACACATAAATGGAAAAAATAATGGAATGTCACGTCAGTGGTTCCTGAAAGCCCTGCAAATGTGGGCTACAGCGAGGAGTGTGGCTACACAGCATGGCTGGATCTGCTCTAGGCTGCTTCTTTCCTTCTCCCATCCACACGCTTCCATCCATCCTGTTTGCTGCCCCTCAATGGGTCTGCGCAGCTCTCTATGGCTGGCTGTGGTTTTCCTGTGCTACACTTTACCGATTCAGTGGACGAAATTGTTTCACCGAGGCTGTGTCTACACTGGGGAATAAAACTGGGGAGGGACTGTTCCCGGGAGCTGGCTCGGAGTGTCAGGATTGCAGGGACGCAGAGCAGCGTGCAGTGCCCTGGGCTGGGCACTCTCCTGGGAGCCTGCCAAGCTGCTGCGGCCAGAGCGGTGTCGAGGAGGCTCCGGAACAGCTCTGGCGCCGAGTCATTCACAGCGCCAGAAGTGGCTAGCGGGATCCGGCAGCGCCAGAGCCAGCGCAGGCACCGGGGAGCGGCGTGGCTGGAAGGGCAGAGGGAGAGGGAAGGTGCGGGGCCGGCAGCTGCTGAAGGGATGTATCCTTTTGATGGGAGGGAGCTATTACGTTACTTAAGCTGACTTGTCTAGGTACCCTTAAGGTAACTTTATTTTGCAACCAGTAACTCAGCCGTGCTCCGGAGAGGGACTCTGTGCTGTGTCCCCATAACTGCTCTTTCAAAGTCTGATTCAAGCCAGCTGAAATGCCTTATAAAGTGAAGTAAAACTGGAATATGAAAGTACATACACAGCTTCTTAAAGAGGTTTTCTTTTCCTGGCTGTTTCACTGGACTCATATTCTTCTGCCACCTTTCTGCAGTTCAGATGCCTCCTTGGTTAAAAGGAGTGGGGTGGCTGATGTATAGCAGTGCTGGTATTGCTGTTTAACTGTGCACCAGATACCCTTCATGTCATAGAGGATGAGCAGGGAAAACATGGCAGGAAAATAATTGGTTATAGTTTGCCCCTTTTTGATCACGCAGGAGTGTGAGGCTTGTGATCTGTATACTGCAGTGAGTGACCTGATTTAGAGGTGTGAAGTCATGTGTCCCAAGTGTATCCTCTATCTGACACGTCAGGAGCTTGCAAGTACAAGCACTTGATGTCCATTTGCCAAAAAATTTAGATTAATTGCATTCATGCCTGTTGCCAAGGCTCTTGTCAGTAACGCTAGTTCAGTGTCAACTTTGTTTTTGTGTGGTACATTTATCACAAAGAAAAATTTGTAAAGGTAGGGATGTCTGAATTGTCAGAATAAAACCTAGGGCCTTTTTCTTAACAAAAAAACCCCAAAACCAATAAAAAAAACCCAGCTACAAAAAGTGGAAGAATTTTGTTTCACATTCCACTCTGTATTGTGGCGTGACATTAAATTGAAGTTAGTTTATTTTTAGCAGGTTTAATTTGTTTATTTACTTAAACGTAATAGCTGAGCAACAAGAGCCTGTAAAAATATTTCTAACAAATGAGTAAAATTATAGCACAATAAAGAATAAGTGAATTATACAACTTCAGGTGCTAGTTATGGAAGACATTGGATTTTTTTGTGCTGGTAGAAGAGTATAAAAGCTGGCCCATTGGAATTACTCAATTTTCAAAAAGACACTTGCAAGCAGAAGGGGTCTAAATCTGTAATATTTTATCTGAGGGTCATTATTTTTTAAAGGATATAAATCCCTCTGTTAAGCTGAATTTAATTTATCAAATAAGTCATGGTATTATGTCTGGACAAGGGAATAAAGTTTATCAGTGAAATAAAACCACTGAAAATACACAGTGGTGGTGTTCTCTGCTATGAAGGCGAATTCAGGCTTCTTGAATCCCTTCCAGAAACAGATGTAAATTCCACTGTAGCTTTTCAAACAGTGAATAATCATGGTCTGTTATGTTTGGTGATGAATCATGCGAGGAGTTGCAGATGGTGAGGCGGGTGCAGCTGTGCAGATGCTGGAGGAGCTGAGATAGGAGACTGGAGGACTGAGGGAGTGAAGGAGGTGATTTGGGGATGGATTGATATGGCTGGTAGAGGAGAGGGATAAAACAGCTAAAAGAATATTGAAAAGCAGTGTAACATGAGATTTGGGATAGGGCATGTGCTGGTGACTGAAAGGAGGCTTTCTTGAGGAAGAAACATATTTTTCATTGTTATTGATCTTAGGAGCAAAAATTGCAGTATCAAATACCAAAGCAACTGCACTTCTGTCCTGAGGCAAAACAATAAGGAGCCCAAGCTAGAAGTTTAAGCTATAAATGAAAAGAGAAAACTTAAGAGACTTCATGTCTCTTTCAAAGGAATACTGGTCTTAAGTAGGAAAGTTTTTGTAGGAAAAAGTACAGATGCAAAATTGTGGGCGTTTTTATTTCTATTTTTCTGAGCAGGACATGTGTAATGAGACCAGGATGGCAAAATATGGGAGTTTGTCAGATGGAGAAGTTGTATCTGTATAAGTTGACTAAAAATGGGGTGTTGCAAGGTCTAATCATTAAATGGCAGGTAAGACTCAAACGTAACTTTTCACAATCTTAAATCAATATGCTAAACACACCTTTCAAATTTTTGCATTAAGTAATTTAAATTTTTTTTTTCTTTTTTTTCCTTTCCTTTTAGATTGAAAGTTTTATTCCAAAACAGTAGCTCTTTATTCAGGAAGAATATTGCCATTAAGATGTCTGCAATAATTAGGGGGTAGTGCAGGCAAATGTCCAGATCAGTCTTGAAAGAGAGTTTTGCCCCAAAACTGAGAGCAATTTTCAGGATTGTTTTCTCACCTCTCCTGGTCTAGTTACCTGTCAGGTATATGCAGTATGGTCTACTGTCCTGTGTCCCCAGCCCAATAATTCTGAACCTGCAAATCTGCTCCAATTAGAGAGAGCAGTAATAGCTGCAAAGGCATTAAAATTCTGTCATTTTCATGGAAGTTGGTGACTGGGAAGAAGGAAGGAAAACACGTTATTGACCCTGCTGAGGAAGTGATCCAGTTTGAATTCAGCAATTGTCTGTTCTGTTTGGCCTGTCAGTTTCCAGCCAGCACAGGAGAGAAAGTGAGCTCAGGCTGAAGCAGCCACAGTATGTTTGTGTTGCTTTGGGGGTGCAATATGGGCAGGGGCAGTAGTAAACACCTGTGTGAGTGGTACTTCTCCACACTGGGTACTGCCTCAGTGCTCCCAAGCTTTTATCGTGCTATTTAAAGCCACAAAATCATATACAGCTGCAAAAAATTCATTGCCAGTCAATAAACTGGAAATTAATTGGCATCTGTCAAATATAATACGTGACCTTGAATCAGGTTGTATTCTGTTGAAGTGTTTATGTCATAGAAACAATCCTTTGCTCTTCTCTTGAAGAATAAGCAAGGTTGAAATAATACAGGAAGGTTAAATATTGTCAGAAAACAAAAGATTTGGTAATTATTTCTTATTCTTCTTTTATGACATTTCAGCTAAAGACAAGTATTTTTACTTATAACACAGCAAGGATTCAAATTTCTAAAGAGTAGTTACTGCTATATGTTGTTATAACATATATGATATATATTATGATAACATACCAAAGAATGTGTTATTATCAATAATATATACCACTTGCTATCACACATAAGTCTGCAGATAAAAAACAAACAGGATTCCTATGTCCTGTTTTGTAAGAACACATTTTAAGTTATCCGTACTTACACATGAAACCTAAAGATTCTTGAAATACCATCAGTTTCAGAAAGTGCATCCAAGTGTTTGTTTGATTTTAAGTGGCAATTGGCTTTTTCTTTTCATAAATATAGTATGTCTGAATTTTCACATTTCTACGGAAGAGTTACTAGACACTTATAGTTGTAGAAGTTATGATGTTTTCCTTGACAAAACAGTCATGTATGTTATGTTTTTGTGGGTTTATTTGGTTTTGATTCTTTTTATCAAGCATGTGAGCAAGTAAATCTTCTGAGTGAGAGGTTTATGTAGCAGCACCATCAATATGCCAAAAAATTTGCCGTGCACTGCATCTGTGTGTATTAGATTATAATTTTAATTGACAATTTCAGTTGCACAGATGTCTTTAATTTGTTACCTTATGAAGTTTATTTTTACCATATGTAGTGAAAATGTACTCTGCAGGAGACTTAGCAAGGGGCTTACATTTTATTTACTTCAGGAGTTGATTATATTGGAGATAATAGTTTAGTCACCACTCTTAAAATGCAATTTCTATTTGCCTGTTACCCTCAGATATCTGTATCCTTCAACAAATGAGGTCTCTGTAGAATATCAGGGTATAGTTAGAAAATTGTCAAGCAGGCACTTTTCATAATCTGAGATGCAGTAATCACATGTATAAGGAAACAATTGCAGCATTCCAATTTAGTCTTAAGGATCTGGTTCCCGATGAGCAGCATGTTGGGGCAAATGCGTGGGCTGTTTGTAAATGCTGTGTATGCTGTAATCAGCTTTGACTTCACCACTCAAACTTACTTCTATGTATTAATTTCGGAAAAAAAAACCACCTGACAGTGGCTTAGGACATCTAATCTATGCCTGCAGTTCATAAGATGCAGTTTTTCTGGGATTTTTGGTTTTTTTCTTTTTCTTAATTGTCTTAAATCTGGCCATACCATGCAACCAGACTTAGCCTCAATCTGAGCTCTGATCTCTGAAATTAAGGTGTCCCTAACTGTTAATCAATTCAAAATCTTGGCTTATGTAATTAGCTCATCAGACGTTAGTACAATATTGCAAAACCTAGAAAAACCTGGCAACTTCCAAGTAAATGGGCAAGGAGTTTTTGGGACACACCAAATAAATGGGTAAAGAGTTTTTGGGACACGTGAGGAAAATAAAATAACTTTAAGTTCATCAACGGGGTCATAAAAATAAAGTAAATACTCAGATGACACATTTGTGTGAACGTGACCTTGGTTTTTGGATCAAATAGCAAATACATGTATGTCGTGTTTGTCTGGAATGTGACCTCTCCTTGGTTCAAATATCAATCATAAATCAAACCCCAGCTTTTGATGTACATGCAGAGGGAGCAGCCTCTTAAATGATGCACCAGATCTCCATTTCTCAGCAGTTGTGGTCTCCACATGTCAGTGTTCAGCACACACACCCAGCATGTGTGTCAGTGCATTCTGTCAGCTTCCTCGCCTGCCAGGTGTTGTCACAGAAGCTTTAGAATCTGTAGAATTTTGAAGCACAAACTGTTGTGATTAACACATGTAATCTTTTGAATCCTCCTCAAGGATGGAATAATTTGACTGGAATATAGCAGTGACTTGAAGAGATGCTGACATGGAAATGGATTGGATGAAGAGCAAAACCTGGGGATTCATTTGGGAGAGGAAAGGAAAAAGGGGAGAGTGTGTTGCAAGTGCAAAGTTGTAAATGTAACAGTGGTGTAGGGTTTTCATTAGAAGCTCTGGTGAGCTGTAAGCAGTGTTGGTGGAACTGAAGTGAACCTGAAAGGCAGCACATGGCAGATAACACAGACTACTGTATAACATAGTGGTTACTAAGATGTTGCCATGGCTGAGTTTCTTGCAGAAAAGAAATTCTTATTGTCCTTTTGAATCTCTTGTTAATAAAATATACTTTCTTCAGTGGTTATGCCTCGAAAATTTTGGATATTATGAACTCCAATATGAATATTTGCTTTAAGTGCCTTAACAACTAATGTAATAAATGGAATAATCTTCCCTCATACTGCTTTTACAGGCTGATTTTTTAAAAGTCATGTGAACAGTAGTATCTTGATTCTATAGATTAGGCTGGTAGTCAGTTTGATTATAAAAATGGAAACAGACACCATTACAAACTGAGAGGTTTTTAGGCCTTCTATCTGGAGTATGAAAGTTGAAGGAAGACAAAAGGCTTTTTTAACAGAAAGTTTTTCACTTGAGTCTTTGGCAGTGCTTGCTTGGGTTTGGTACCATCTAAATTTCAGACTGGATTATAATGTAGTTTAAAAAATAAAAAAACCTAGGAACTCAAAATACGCAAAGCAACCAAAAAAAAATGCCCAAAGCCCCACAACCAAACAAACAAAGACCCCTCCAAAACTTCTTGAAGAAAATAGTAAATTGAAGGAAAGCATTATAGGTTTTTCAATAACCCTAAGTATAATATTATACAGTTTGTTGATTTATATTACTCTTGACTTATACGGAAGTCCTGAGTAGACAGCTCTTTAAAGGATTCAGCAGACACAGATTTAAAAGAGATTTGAAAGCTTTACTTTGACATACAGCTATTTCTGACTTCAGTTACAGTTCAAGATTCGCTAGACAGAAAAGTCAAGTCTTCTCTTCCCAGTTACAGAAGCTTCCAAAGCATTTACTTTTTGGATATGAAAACTCACATTTAGAGGAGAAAAAAACAAACCCAGCAACCAAATCTCAGTTGTGTTGGCATTCTATGCAGACTTGAACTTATTTGAGCTTGAAGGCAGTTCAAACAACACCTCAATCTCCACTCTTTACAATATGGGATTTTCCTTTTATCAGAAGGGCCTTCATGCAAATTTGAGTAATGCCATGTTTGATACATCCACTTACGTGGAAGAAAGCAAGCATGATTGCAGATAGGTGTAAACTTGAGGTGATAGACCTGTAAGTCTTGTCTTTGGAGCCTGGAGGCAAAGGTTGCAAAAC
Source organism: Rhabdornis inornatus (assembly GCA_013397075.1). Classification (NCBI taxonomy): domain Eukaryota; kingdom Metazoa; phylum Chordata; class Aves; order Passeriformes; family Rhabdornithidae; genus Rhabdornis; species Rhabdornis inornatus. Next base: position 1,379,223 of record VWZS01007432.1, on the reverse strand, counting down.
CTTCCTGTCCCGTTGCTGATGAAACCAAATCTGGTTCCTGTTGTCAAAGGGATTGCAGGGGCTCCTTTAAACATAGGCTTCAGCTCTTACTGCACCACTACCCAGGAGCTGTGGTCTTTTGTTATGTCTGCAGCTGAGCTGTCTGATACAGCCTGACTACTCTCATGGTGTGGATGAAATATGGTGGAATCTATTTTCTGGTCTAATATGAAGTCAGCGTAAATATAAACTGTTCTGAACAGTTCCTAGTTACCAGGATCTTGAAGGGCTTGTTGAATTTTAAATTCTCCATTAGAAAGCCACTTGATGTTGTTTTATTCTTTACAACCAGCTGAAGTCTTTCTTTGAGCTAGATTCTACTCTCAGCTTGAGTTTCCAGCAATGGAGCTTTAATTTCATTTTTGTTTTTTATTTATTGGAGCATGTTTTATCAGCTCAGAGCAAATGCCTGTATCTTCCATTTGATGTATTCCAGTGGCAGTTTTACTGCTGGAGGGTGAGTATCAATGGGATGTGCACACAGCAGCCTGCATGACAGTTCCATGGCCCTGCCTAAAGATGGTAATACCCCTTAATCTAACAGAGGTGCTGTCTGACCTGTAAAGCAATTTTCACCCCTCACAGGAGACCAAAGAGGCATTGGCTTCTTCACTTCAGGCAGTGCAAGTGCCTGGTTTGCAGACCCAGCCTGTCCACACAGTCACTGGATTCTGCAGAGGAGATTCAGGCTGTACATGCAGTTACATTTTGGCCGTGCAGCACGTGTATCCCTCTTCCCAGGTGCTTATTTCTGCTCTCTCCATTGAGCCAGCACTAATATTTGTAAGGCTTTGCACTGAACTGGATCAGGGAAGTGGTTGGATTGAAAAGTACCACGTTTTTAGTGTGTAATCATGGCCTTGAAGATCAGTCATGGCTCTGGAAATTCCATTGAGCTCCACTCAACCCAAACATGTTAAGTGAGCTGTTTGACATTAGGTGAGATTAATTACCTCTCTTATTTCTGTTTGCTGAAAATTAATTTCCTTTTTGTAGTATTTTCTCCATTAATAACTGCATCTGTTGTGTGAAAGTGAGAGGGTATGATATTTGAAATAGATAGTTTCATTATCTCCTGAATAGTTTTGTTGCTGCCCTGTTATTAGTTACTTCTTAAACAGTAATCTTGGCATAACGAACAATTTTTAAAACTATTTAGTGTATAATAAATGTGTTACACAAGTGAAAGAAAGCATTGGAGGAAATTGTGGATATATAATCTTGAAGGTCTAGAAAGCAGTTGAATAGTTTAAAGCAGGAGTCACATTTAAAAGGAGGGTTGAGTGGTCCTGTTCAGACACACTGATCTGTAATGTACACTAGCCAATATAATTTAGAATCCAGTGGGACAGAAAATCCTGGGTCCAAAGAAACACACCTTCCTAGCTCAGTAAGTTCTCCTTGAGTTTGGCTGAATAATATAAAACAACAAAAAAAATTCCTATGTTGTTTTTATCATTTTGTCTGGGCTTAACCCCAGGATGCAACCAAGCCCCACTTGCTCACTCCCCTGCCATGGAGCTGGGGAGGGAATTCAAATCAAGGTTGCATAGTGTTTTTCCTTACGTGACTTTTAAGATCCTGACTTTACAGCTTTGCTGTCAATTTTCAAAATTAAGGTATTTGAATTTTGATTTCTTTAAAGGCAAGGATACCTATAAGTTGCATATGGTGTTTTGGAGTACAGCTGAATAAAGGGAAGAAAGATGAAGTTTTTCTGGGGGGGTTTTTTTGGAGAGAGGGAGTGCAACTGGCAGTCTTGATGAAGAAAGTGGCTTATGAAAATTTTTCATCATGTGCTGATGTTATTAATACTTTTTAAAATAAAAAGTAGTACAAGTATGCAAGGTTGCAAACAATGAAAACTGAATCAATTGTCACGTGATAGAGGAGAAAATATGCATCCTTTCCCAGGTGGAAGTCTGGGTGTCAACTTTGAGTACCAAATCTTATTTTCTGTTCTTTTTCTGTGTTTGAATCAGGATATTGGAAATATTCTGCCACTTACATATTCAAGGTTCTTCCTATCCAGTAAAGTTTTCTAAAAATATCTACTGCAGTCATGAGTTTTACATGTGCTGATTTCAGCCCCAGCATTCTCAAAATGACCTAGAGGTAATGATTGTTTCAACTTTAACCCTGGTGTTTGCAAGCAAGCCCTTTACACGATCAATTTGTTTATGCAGTAAGATCAGACTTTGTTACTGCTTCCCAGAGACCTTTGCGTTTCAGAGACCTCTTTCCTTACAGGGATTATCCCTTGTGTGGCAAGTATTAAATGTGGAAGGGCTGGAGGTTTAGTATCCCTCCATCCCTTTCCAAAAATGAAGCAAGTAACTGATAGCTGCATGTCGAGGTATTTTTCTTTAATAATCTGACTGATTTCTTTGGGATCAACATCAAGTTTATAGGTAAGTTACTCAGTGAGTATTCACAGTGAGGTGGTGGGAAAGGACTCCTTGTGAAAATAGACATATTTCAGAGGTAACAGGATGCAAGAGAGTAAAACCTGTTTAACCTTAAACCCATAATTACATTAAATGGTGTCATTTTTCTATGTTCTCTTATCTTGTTTTCAGTTTGTGCGTGTTGGTACTTGGGGGTAGGAAAGGGGTTATGGAGACTAAAGTATTGTATGGGAAACTGAGAAAATGCTCTGCAGATGTCTTTGTGGCACAGAATTTCTGTAAATACTTAGAAGACAGATCTTTGAGTGGAATCATCATACTGCATCTACTACATCTACTGTTGTAACATGTACAGGGCTTTTTGTAAAGCAAAATTCTCTCTGTGAGTATTAAATGAACTTCATACTCATTACCCTTTTTATTTTAGAGGCTTTTTTTCATTCAAGCAAGGATCAATGCATATTATGTGAAACCTGCCAATGAAAGCATATGCATGTGTACATGCACAGAACACAGAGAAGCCAGAAGGCAGTTTACTGCATAAATACTAGACATATTATTTAAGACTTTCTGTGCTTATTAAAAAATTAATTGTAAGTATTGTGAATATTAGTATATTTTGACAGTCTTCAGAAATTGTTATGTTGTTGCCATTCTTGCTTAAGTACCAGTTAATCATTGACAAGAGCTCTAATGATTAAGCAGCTGTAATTTACTTGTAGTGTTTGAAAGTACAAAAGGGTATGTAATTTAATAGTTAAAACAAGAAGCACGCCATTTATGTTTCACTAGCTATTAGGTAGTTTTTACAGAAATGTAGCTAAAAAGGCTGCTGAATTTTACATATTGATCATAAAAGTGGAAAAGTATGGTGTGGTTTGGGCGATACCAGGCAGCTGCTGCCACCTTCAGAGGTCAGGTCTCAAGACTTTGCTTTGCTTTCCTGACAGATAATGCCTATTTTGGTTGAAGGTAGACTTCAGTGTTCACTTAATCTTTTAAAAATATGTGTGCTGGATACTTGGAGAGATGTATGTGATTCAGCAGTGAACACTGCGTACAAGAAGGCCAGTTCCTACTGGAACCTCCCTGGCTATCCTGGGGCTGAGTGTCTGCAGAGGAATGTAATGTTTCTGTGCTGTGAACAAGTGGTTTAGCTCAGAACTTCATGGAGAGCACGCTGAAGGAACAGTGTCAATCATATGCTCTGCCATTCCTCTCTTCTTTTTGCTGATGGCTCTTTAGGGAGACAAACTCCTTTGGGTTGCTGAAGGTTTCTCTATATTTTTCCCCCATCACAAAATAGATGCATCACACAGAGAGGAATTTAACTTTATTTTCACAAATTCCATACACGGGGTTTCTCCTTTCTGAGTCTGAATATGTTCTGGTTATGTCAGGGGTGTGTGTAGATAACTAGGAGTAAACAGTACAGTTAATTCCGGGTGTTACTGGGCTTATCCATACTGTGTGTCCAGCTCTCATCCACCAGCACAGCTGGTACAGTAACATCCCCATTGTCTGTAACTGGTGTTGGAAATCATGCATAAATTCCCATGCTTAGTCTCCTACATATTCCTGCTTGCTGCAGTATGTGACTTAGAAATTATTTTCCTTTTTTAGTTAAAACTATCCCGTTTCAAATAAATTGGGCAAATAGATCTGTACTAACCGTCTTTGTAGAATGAGATGGCAAGTTAGTAATAGTGGCAGATCTCCTTTATTTTTCCTGCTCAAGAACAGTGAGTAGAATATTGATGTTTGTTTTAAGTTTTGGTGGGAAGTGCATAATGCCTTCTGTAGAAACACTTGTCTCAGCAATGGAGAGAAAACAACAATGTGCAGATTGATCTTGTCATAACTCTCATTCATCTTGAAGTCTTTTGGGGAATTTTCCCCACCCTGTGCTCTTGATGATTCACGTTGCCTAAAACTTCCAGAGCAACAGAATGTTGTATAATATTTCACCTTTGGATTAGAAATCCTGTATTCAGTGTGCTGCAACTGGTTCAAGTTTTTTTTTCAGATATCTGATTTTTTTAAAAAAATTATTCTTTCACCAGTAAAAAGAAGTTTAAGTGACTGCTCTACTTGATCAAAATGGTGGACACTGAAAACCAGCTCTATCCCCTTACTCCCTTGGAGGAGGAGGATATAGACAGCCCTTTATCTGGAGAGTTCCTACAAGATATGGAGAACATTCAAGACCTGTCCCAGTCTCTAGGTGATGATAGTTCTGGAGCTTTAAGTTTAACAGAATTCCAATCACTGGGAAATGGTCCAGGATCTGATGGATCAGTTATAACAGGTAAGAGAGTTTGGTTTAACATAAAATTCTTTTATAAATGGAATGGTAGAAATTAATAACTACTTTAATGCAATAATTATTGTTTATGATGAAGTGACGCTAGAAATATATAAGCTGATTGTGGCATGGTCTTAAAATACTTAAGGCTAAAGTTAATATATTAGACAAATGTCACTGAAGAATGTCTGTAACATTGTTACTTGTCTTTGGTCAGAGGCTTTGTTTGGGAGATCAGAATGGGAATCACTGCAGTGATGTGGGACACTGTGGTGATCTCAGTAAGGTTTTTCTGTTGAATCTGGGTGTTTGCAAGTCTTTTAGCAGGAGAGCCATTTAAAGTAGTTTACTATTAACCTTTTGGCTGGTTTGCATTATGCTTTGTTTTGGAGGGTTCTTACTTTAGATCAATTCCCAGCCAGTGATTTCTGTTTCACCTTGGAATAATAGATCTGAGGCAGCTGAAATGAACAGTGTGGGTTTGAAGGGAATGGGGAGAGCTGTCTCCTGGCATTATTGACCAAAGGAATGTTTCTACAACTATGACTTTGTTCCCTCCTGGTTGCAGACCTTCCCATCAGAGAGATACCCTGTGCAGGAAAAGTTATGATGTGCTTTATGTATGTGTGTATTTGTATATAATGTGTTCCTTCCAAGGCAGGAGGCTTTCCCATTATTTGAGTGTAGGTGTGTACAAGGTGTACTGGTTTTGTGGGTAGAGAACATGCAAAATGTAAACTTCCAAGGCTCAAATACCATGACGCAAGTAACATGAAATCACACTTTAAAAAAATCCTGGGGTTTAGGCTGTTCTTGTTGACTCTGATGCCTGTGGGCTTGGCAGCACTGGCAATGCAGACTCTGAGTTCTGTGCCAAGGTTTTTTCCAACATAATACTTGCTGACCTACATTCATGAATGTTTCTTAATCTGTCTGTTAAAATAACACACCCATTAATTTCCTGAAGTCTTGTGGTGCAAGTTGCAAGATGGAAGATAAAATAAATTCTGGCCTCAGAAAATATTTTCCTCAAACAAGGTGGAAATATTAATTGAAATAATTAAGGTAGGAACGTGTTAGTTTTGTAATGTATTCATCTACTGGTGGCACGTCTGGCGAGTTTATTTCATTGTACAATTCAGAAATGCTTTGCCCACTATAAGAAAACCACAAAATATCTGAGCTAGGCTATTTTAGAAGCAGGCATTTGTGTTACCTTCCTTTTAACATCTGTTCAGCCTTTCTACTGATGTGCAGGACTCATCGATCTGCTTTTCAGGCCTCAGTTTAGATTGTCATTTAAAATATGAGTAGCTTTTCAAAGGTCAGGGGTCCTTATGTGTATCTGAAGTGTGTCTGTGTGAGGTAGGAATGTGTCTCTTCTGGTACAGCACAAGAGATGGAAGATGTAAAGCCAAGATGAGCTGTTCACAATCTTTCTGCAAAGAACATTGGTGTGGTGTGTATTTATTGGGTCCATTATCACCCATCTAGTTCTTGTTGCCAGAGTCACTTCAGTAAGGCCTTTTCCTTCTTGACATTCTATGTCACATCAAAATTAGCAAGGTACACCCTGTATTTTATGTGTGTTTGCACTGGGAATATGAATTCTTTTTCAAAAACTTGTGGTTGAATTGTTAGTTCACTTAATGACTACTAACGCAAGATTCTTTTTTAGAATAAACTCATTTTTGTGTGGTTTTTAGTATAGAAATTGTATCAATCTTGATAGTATAGTATTTATGAAGTTTTCCTTTTTTTTTTAGACACCCTTTCACCAGCATCCAGTCCTTCATCCATTAATTTTGCCACAGCTCCAGGTAGCATAGATGAATCACCCAATGGAGCATTAAACATTGAATGTAGAATTTGTGGGGATAAAGCCTCAGGCTACCATTATGGAGTACATGCTTGTGAAGGTTGTAAGGTACAGTCATTATTTTCTTCTTTAGAACTAAATCATTTTGCTTTATTTATGGGGTAATATGAAGATTAACATTTGGTACATAAATGTTTAATTACTACAGCTCTAGCTATTACAATTATTTAAATAATAAACCTATCTGTGATCTTTTTCCTAAAGTAAGTCATCCAGATACCATAACTCAATACCAGATCTTCATCAAGCAGGAGCAATTCGCAATGATAATTTTAATGCTGCTTTTCTACATGTAGTTAGTGAAAAAAAAAAATCAAAGCCTTCTTGCTCTTCTTGCTCCACTAGTGTTTTGTTTTGGGAGTATGGCTGGGAGGAATATGCCACATTTCTGTTATAAGAGCAACAAACCCCAAATTTCTCACCTCCACCACATGCTGCCTGAATCTCTTAGTATTGTACCTGTTGTAGTTTTGGGGCCAGGGCATGTCTCTGTCACAAATTACTCTTATCATTAATTCATAATTCTTGGGGTGATATGACCCATCAACTGTAAGATTCTTTTTCCTATACTGTTTTAGATTTTTTTTTGTATCAGAAGGTAACAGGAGAGAAATAACAGTTTTTGTGTACAGCTTTCTTTCATGCATCATGTCAGTATGATCATTTGCATGTAAATCTTATGGAATAATGCAGAATATCTATTAGAGATGGGGAACCAGTTCCTAGCCAGGTGTGTCCCACAGCCTAAATGACATGTTGCTCTGTGATGTGACACAAAATGTTGTGATGGCTCTGGATTTGCTGTCCCTGTGGTTGGGCAGTGTGTGACCAACCTTGCGTAGCAGACTGGAGATGTCCTGGAAAGACCAGTTGAGATAGAGGCTGTTCTACAATAAACAGTTAAAAAAAATTACCTGTATGATTGAAGCTTAGTAGTCAACATTCATTAACATTGCATATTGTTTTTTTCAAACTTTTTATAGGGCTTTTTTAGAAGAACAATTCGTTTAAAACTCATCTATGATAAATGTGATCGCAACTGCAAAATTCAGAAAAAAAATCGTAATAAGTGCCAATACTGTCGTTTTCAAAAGTGCCTTTCAGTTGGAATGTCACATAATGGTAGGTAAGAGTGCCCTTAATTTGTTTGTTCCTACCCAGAGTCTGCTGCTGGAGGCAGGCACTTGGATGGCATTTTTACTCACACACGATTGAACCTCAGATTTCTTACAGGATAGATCGCTGCAGGGGGTGCCAGTTTCCCTGATGGGTTCATGTGGTTGATACAGAACTGCCAAATGTGCTGTTTTGAGCTTTACACAGTTGTGCTACGTGTCAGTTTGTCCATATGAATGTCCATTTATTTGCTTTCTTCACCCCAGAACTTTGGCACCAGTACTCCCATTGAAACAAATTTCAATACTGGAAGAATTCTGATCAAGGGTTTTGTAGAAGAGTAGGAGGAGAACAACTGCTTGCATTGTGAAAGGGAGTGACGTAGGATAGAAATCTGTAGGAAAGCAGCCTTCATTAATTTTCAGGTTACTGTGCAACAGCTCTTGGGCAGATGGTTCAGAAAGTGAGGGGGGGAGGGCAAAGGTCTGTGCTGACTGTGCAACAGGAATCTGGTAGATTGTTAAACAGAATCGTAAAAATTCAGAGTATTTAGATATCCAGTTTAAAAGTTATGTTGTTTTTTGTGCCAGTGATTTAAGATAAGGGTGGCAAGCTTGTGGCTTACAGACCAATTTCAACCCACAAGACAGTTCTGTGTGCAGGACATAGCTTGCTGAGCAACATGGGTGAAGAGGGAGAGGCCAAGCCATGAGAAAGCACATCTCACTTGGCCAGATGACTGTGCTTTGCTTTCCCTGCTTGGTTCTGATATTGTCCAGGTTGAGCTTGGGGGCAGGTGCAATGTGGAAGTAGGTAAAAATGCTCGCCTAGGTAAAAAGCTCTAGGTTGGGAGACAAATTTACTCAGGAAACTACACAGTTGGGATAGGTGGGGTGGGAACATGGTTGGGGAAGCTGCTTGTGACATTGTAGTCTAGAGTCCCAGCAGGAGGTATTGTGAGAGTTGACTTTCTGGTTCTGCAGAAGCCTGGCTCTCTTGCGGTGAGCCTTGACTGAGATTGAGGTCTGTAGGGAGAGGGTTGGTAGTCTCTGCAAGACTGGGGATAACCATCCTCAAAAAGTGTGCTGGACAACAAAGTGACATCTCAGGTTGGGAGCTGAGCAGGGAGCCGTGCTGGTTGGCAGGAACTGACATCCATGTGAAGCTGTTTCATCCTACTGAAAACGCTGTGGCCACCTGTGCTCCAGTTGAAGAGAATAGCCACAATTTGATTGCAGCAAATGTGGGAGGCAGCAGGGAAAAGGGATGACTGCTGACTTGCTGGCAATACTTCTCAGGAAAAGCACTACAGCTAAATTTACACCCATGATCTTAAAATTGTAAGTTTTAGTTTAGAGCAGGTATTCTTTCACTTTTTCAACAACAGTGGTGTGACTACCCACCCTTAAGGGTAGCACCTAAGCCAGATTCCAAACAGGCTTTCCTTGTTGGACTTCCATTGAAGTCCACAGCTGTATTTCACATCATGACTAAAGAAACCTCCTTATGGAGGTCATGAGACCCCCTGGGCTTGTTGAAAGGCTGATGGTGTTTATGCCTTGAATTGCTCAGTGTAGGCAGTGAGGTCCTGTCCTCACTGGCTGGATGCTGAAATGCAGTACAAGCAGCTCACTCTATGAGCCATCTCAAACCCTTGCACACCTCCAAAGGGTAAAATGGGGCTGGCTTAGCTTAAAACTGAAACTGAAGAAGGATGTGGACGTGCCCATGAATGGCAAGACCACTTGCCCGAAAACCAGGAGACCTCCATACCCAGAGGTGTTTCAGACTTGCATCTCCTGCCTCTTGGAAGAATATCCCAATGACTAGATTGGTTATTCAGACTGTTCTTCTCTTCAGTCTTGAAGGGCTAGTCTGTTGAGAAAGCAGTATGGAGTGTTTGGGGTAGAGGAGACTGTGTTGCCTAAAGCCTTTGAGCTGTGAATGTAGGTCTTTGGGCCAGTATTCCCACTGGCAGTACAGATGTGTTGAATAAAGAACTGGATGCCCCTGCAGGTTCTGCGCCAGCAGTGGGATTCAGGCCTGACTCCACTGCAGCTCTGCAGCTCGTGTGTGCGCTTTCTGCCAAGCTCCTGTCATGAGTTTACTCAGTGTTTCAAGAGTTCCCAAGGTGGACTTTGAGTTTCACATTGGGAGCTGTAGAACTCAATAAGGAGAAAACAAAATACAAGTATATTTAGGTAATGTAGAAGGGAAAAGGAATGTGTTCTAGCTCACTGCAGATAGCACTTTGTGTTCCAAAACAGCTGATTTCCTTCAGTTTAGCGTATTAGTCACTGAATGTGTTGGGAAGGAGGCAATTTCTTCACCTCTACTTCAGTTTTTCTAGACAGAAAAATCTTACTGCTCTAATCAGCAAAAGGCTTAAGCTCTTGTATAATTTGTGTTTATTTTACAATTATGTCTTCCCATCAGCAATACGTTTTGGACGAATGCCAAGGTCTGAGAAGGCCAAGCTCAAAGCAGAAATTCTAACAGGTGAAAATTATGTAGAAGATTCAGAAATGGCAGATCTTAAATCACTTGCCAAAAGAATTCATGATGCCTACCTGAAAAACTTCAATATGAACAAAGTTAAAGCCAGAATCATCCTTGCAGGGAAAACCAATAACAATCCAGTAAGTACTTTTTCTGTTACTTTGAAGTAAAACTGACAGACGCATAAGGTGATTGTAATAATTTGGTAGACTCTTCAGGAAATCTTTTAGAAAATAAATATCATGGTAATACAGACGTGAACTATTCAAAGCAAATATCTATAGTAAGTATGGTTGGTTTTAACTACTATCAGAATAGTAAGAAGCTTTAGGAGAATCAGGTGATTATCTTGTAAGCGGAAACTCATAACCCTAAATTGTTGTTCTTAATCAAAAATGAAGTGATATCTGAATACCTCTTGATATGGGGAGAATGGTATAAAATTATTTTCTTATTATGACTGTGAAAAAAAATACGTTTTTCTGTCAAATGCCAGGATAAGTACTGTTGGCTTGTAGGGTGTACAGGTGCTCTGCATGACTTTTGTTTTAATCAGAATAATATTTATAGCTGGAGGGGAAAGAAAACTTGAGTTTGTAATTTTTTGTTTACAGTGCTGGCCATTTCCTCACCCAGCCTTCCTGGTCTTTTCTGTATGGTTCCTTTGAAAGGCAGAAGCAAGCAAGGTTGTGAAGACACATATGCTGTAGAAGTTATTTTTCTTTCAGGGTAATTTAGCCAAGGTCTACCTAATTTGATCAACTGCTTTTTGTTTGGTAGCACATGGGAGAGTATAATTGATGTAAGGACTCGCTTATTTCACTTTATGCATCTTTATTTAAGCTCCTGTGATTTTTGTTACTTTTATGTAGAAGGTAAGTATCTTATTTTTTCAGCAACTTGTTTCAGTAAGAATTTGCAGGGAAGAAACTTTACATATGCCAGAATGAAAACCATGTAAGTGTGGGGATGAGTGTTATCAAAATTGTAAGCAAGCTGTCTTCTCCATTATGGAATTTGGCATATAATAGTCTAGTCTAGCCAAGCCTACAGCTTTCTACATTAGAAGAGGGACACATGAATTATCCCAGTCTTTTTCATTGCACTAAAGAGGCATGTAAAATGAGGCACAGGTTTAAACATTTTGGGGGTACAGGCTGACATGAGCCTGCAGTAAATGCGACCTTTAGCTCCTCACTGCAGAAAATCAATTTTTGCAAATGCCACCTTTAGCTCCTCACTGCAAAAAATCAATTTTGTGCCTGTGTCAGGACCATAAGCCACAACCTGTGTCACACATGCAGGGGTGGATCCTAGAGCACTTAATCCCAGTACTTGTATTTGAATGTGTGTGGCCACAGCCACAGGATTGACCAGCCAACAGTGACCAGCATGCACATGCCCAGATGAATATGCACATAAAAATTAATGGAGAATCAGCCCTAGGATGTTGCAAATAGGCTGCTATCTTGTTTTTTTCCATATGCAGGGAAGAGCAAAGGTGTTTTTAGGCTATTACATCCCCTCTTAAGAAAACAACCATTTTTGTTTTACTTTTCAGAAGAAAAATTTTAAAAGAAGGGGAGTTTTGGTTGTAATTAGCAACCCACCTGTTTCAGAACTGTGCATTAACAGCTGATTTCAGAGAACCCTAATTTTTGGCAACACTACAATTAATTTCAGAATGAATGAGCATTTTTCATGATGACATGATGTCATTTTTTAATTTAGCTCCCAAGTCCTTAGCCATACCTCTGTTCTGCATACTGAAATGATGTTTTTTTTTAAGTGCATAAGACAGTGTACATCTTTTACAGATCTTTGACATCTTTTACATCTTTTTAGAGATGTGTTGTGTTTCTTGCTTTGCCACTTTCCACTCATATCACTTTCCCAAAGTTCTGCTGTGTGTAACTGTGCTGGAGTGAGACGGAATATGCAGTAGCCATAAACATTTAAAAATAGAAAACCATAGGAACCTGATCTGTTGGACAGTTTTCTGAATGAAACAAGTGAATCCTATGACTTCCTGACAGAACACTATGTGTTCCCCATGCCATTTAATCTGAGATGAGCAAGGCAGCACAGTATGTGTGCTTGGAACTAAGTTTCTGTTCAAGACCTGTTGCTCTGAGTTTGCTAGGCTGGGAAGCACTGGGGTTTGTTATTTTTCTTTAGTGGATTGTTCTTTGTTTTGGTTGTTGCTCTGCAGATACCTATCAAAATATTTTTGAATACTGATTGTTCTTAAGAAAGTCTGAATGCTGCTTTTTTGATATGATCTTTTAAGAGAGTAGCTCATCTGTTTGTAAGGCATGTACCTTTTGAAACAAAGTGGATTATGGAAAAGACCAAATTTTGTGTTTGGCGTTCTAGTGGGATTCTCTATTTAGACATGACTCAGCACCAACTGAAGCTAGAAAGTTGGGACAACTGGGACATTGTCTATGAAAATCTGATCATAAAACACAAGGGTAGTGTAGGGTTCACATTCTTATGCAAACATGCTGCCCTGTGTATTGAAATGACTGTCTGTGTTCCCCCTAGGGTACTTCAGGAAAGTATCATGATGTGCATCAAGTGTAGTTAGTTTAGGAATCAATAGGAGTGTAGGCAGAATAACCTGGACTTCTGGAGAAGGTAATAAAAGTCTTTTGTGAACCCTCTGAGACTGGCTCTGAGATGAATATGTGCATACCAAGCACAGGAGTGCTGGAGCTTCACTGTAACTATTAGATAAAACTAAATTAAAGATATGCCATACATCTTTACATTTGACTATTTGCATTGCTGTTTGCAGAGCAGACTTGTTAGGTATTGCATTTTGTCACACACTGTTTTTCTTGATGAGAAGTATAAAAGAACTCAGGGTTTATTGGTAGTTGAGGACTGATTAGCATGGAAGTTAAAGTTTATAAAAATTCTTATTCTTTAGGAAGAAAACTATTAAATAACCATTATTTAGTGACTGAACTAGTGGGTTTTTTTCTCTGTAGCCATTTGTTATACATGATATGGATACCTTATGTATGGCAGAGAAGACTCTGGTGGCAAAACTGGTAGCCAATGGGATTCAGAACAAGGAAGCAGAAGTTCGAATCTTCCACTGCTGCCAGTGCACATCTGTGGAGACTGTCACAGAACTCACAGAATTTGCCAAATCCATCCCAGGCTTCTCCAACCTGGACTTGAATGATCAGGTGACACTATTGAAGTACGGGGTGTATGAAGCCATATTTGCCATGTTGGCCTCTGTGATGAACAAGGACGGGATGCTGGTGGCCTATGGGAATGGATTTATAACCCGGGAGTTCCTGAAAAGCCTGAGAAAGCCATTCTGTGATATAATGGAGCCAAAATTTGATTTTGCAATGAAATTCAATGCGCTGGATTTGGATGATAGCGATATATCCCTTTTTGTTGCTGCCATTATTTGTTGTGGAGGTAAGCATTATATATTTGTTCTCTAAGGTAGTAAATTTTAGTATTTCCCTCTCATGAATTAAAAATTTTAATGGAAAAGCTTCTATCCTCTGCAAGATTCAATTCTACCACTAACTACACTTTGAGGAATCATTATAAAATTATGACATGTATTCTTTTGCTTGTTTTGAGAACAGATCGTCCTGGTCTTGTAAATGTAGGACACATTGAAAAAATGCAGGAGAGCATTGTGCATGTACTGAAACTTCACTTGCAAAACAACCATCCTGATGACACCTTCCTCTTCCCAAAACTTCTCCAAAAAATGGCTGACCTCCGACAGCTGGTCACAGAGCATGCTCAGCTTGTTCAGATAATCAAGAAGACTGAATCTGATGCACATTTACACCCTTTACTACAGGAAATCTACAGGGATATGTATTAAGGATTTTTAGTATTTTTTCCACAATATTTAAGGACAAAGAAATACAGATGGGAGCAAAACTACTTGTACAGTTACGTGCAGTTCACTCAGCCCAGAGCAGGAAAAATCTAAAACTGGGGAACTGGAGTGTTACACTTCTTTTGGTTTGGGATCTTTTGTCTTCTTTTGAAAAAGTGCTGCAGAAAAATACTGGTCAGAGTGCTCAGTGATGTGTCTTACAATGGTTCTTTTATTTGGAAATTTGAAGATTGGTAAGGAATACATATTTGTATAATAAATCAGAATGTTAAGTAACAAAAATGAACAAAATTGTATTTCCTCTTGACTTAGTCATTTTAGTATTAATATAACAAATTCAGCACCTTCCTTCCAGGTATCTGCACAATCAGAAAGATGATGCACTTTTGCCTAATGGTAATTACTGAGAACCAGCTAACACTTTTCCTTAAAGCATTCAGTCTAGGTGTAGCAAATGGCTGGATATTACTGTCCATACACTTCTAAAAATTTGGATTTTTTTTTATTTGATCCATTGCTGCTTTAATTCCATGAAATTATGTACAGCTTCATATAGTGTTACATTGGCATACTTAGGGTTAGCATGTTTAAAAGATGGTTCTCTTATGGAATTAAACAAAATCCAAAGAGTTATCTAAAATACAGCAGAGATGCTCCAACAGGTGTGTCTTGAAGAGTAAACATGATAAACTGATGGGACCTTTTTGTTTCAAAAGTCTTTTAAGGAAATGTGAAAATAACACTTAAGAAAAATATATTGTATACCCTGTATTTTTTGTAGAACTTGTAAAAGCTCAGGATGCAGTTTTGACATAAAAATACTATTTTGAATTAGCAAGAGTTTTGGAGAGACTGAAAAATCTGATCCTACCCCAGGAAAAAAAAAGAATTTTAACTTTCCAGCAGTGATCCTGCACTCTACTGCAAAGGAATGATTGGATAGGAAAGGCACCAGCTTCCTTGAAGTGTCTCGGCAGTATAGTTGTTTGGACCTGTTTACTTTTCGGCTGAATACACTGCTTCATTTTTTACCCACTTGGATATATTTCTATACCTTCTTTGGCCTCATTGATAGAAGTATTTGGTACTTGTTTTCACTAGATTTTGTCTGTGTGGATAAGGTGACAGTAATACCAAGAGCAGTGTTTGTATGTGTAAGACTGTCATTGTATGAAAGGCAGCACAGCTGAGAGTAAGTTTATCATGCTTCTAGGAGTAAACTGATTTTTACAACAGCACTTTCTGTATTCCTGGTGCAAAATAAGCCACAAGGAAATGGCTTCCTGACTTTGCTACTTCATGGGCTCTTTTCTGAGAGAGCTGCTCAGAAGTGCCAGCTGCATGCAAGGCATTCTGCTGTTTCTCTTTTGTTTCTTTGATATGTTTGATATCGTAACTTCACATAATTACCTCCTAATTTTACTTTCTGTTTCACAACAACGAGGTCTCAGGAGCAATCCCAGCCTTTTCACTACAGTTAAGCTTTCAGTGGCACAGGAGGACGGTTTGTACTTGCTTTATTGTGGCACATTTGAAGACACCAGAATCTTCACTGCAAGGATTGAGTGATGAAGTGAGAACATGACACTGCCGTTCCTATTTCAGTGGCATTGCTTGTTTCTGTCCAGGCCCAGGCACAGCTGGATGCTGGAAAAATTACGGGTTTAAAAGCAACTTGGGGTTTATCTGGGCAATGACTGTGGCAGAAGTTATAGATAAATATAGATATGTTTAGTGTAAAATATTGAAGCACAGGCCTCGAATTTGGTGAGCATCTAGGGCAGGATAGAAACAGTAACTGCATGTGCACAAAACTTCCTCCCCTTCCCTGTTGCCAGCAGGAAGAACAGGCCTCAAACATTCAGAGAGGAATGTTGGTCTTGCCAGGAATTCTCAGATGAGAAATGCGCTGCCTTTTGTGTCCCAGAGCAGCACACAGTGTGCCCTCAGAAACAAAGGATTTTAGGAATGCTGCTGCTTTATTCTCCCAGCCAACCCTATTTCACTGAGGAGCTGTGGGGTTTAGGCCATGGAAATAACTGATCTGCAATATTGTTGATGCAAAAAGTTGTCAAAATACCAGCCATTCTGGGATGGTGTTCTGAAACTGTAGGAGCCAATTGTTAGTTTATCTTCTAAAAAAAATAAAAAGCATAACATGAATTTTTTTCCCCCCAAAGTTCAGATTTTTGCAAAGGGCAGATTTCAAAGTTGTATTCGATAGTCTATGTGTACTGTAGGTTGTCAGGAAAACCAGACACAGTCAGTGTGCATAACTGTTTTTCCAGCGCTTGTCCTCAAAAATGGCTAAAACACTTTAGTAACACTTAAAAACATGGAAAATTAATAATAAAAACTTAAACTCTCAGCAAAGCTATAAAGAATTGCAAATAGAGTAACTCAGTTAAAGACATAAAATTTTGCTGTTTTAGCAGCTGCTTGTAATGAGGTCCTGTTATTAGCATGAGAAAAGTGCATAATTTTTTTTGTTATTTGAAAACCAAGAAATTTTTGACTACTTCCTTGGACAGTAAAAGTTAATTTCCGTTTTAAATTAAATTGCAGACCCTTAATGAGAAAAGAAAAAAAAAAAAAAAAGAGAACACATCTCTGAATTACATAAATATGAGCAAGATGTTAACACAGCCTAAAATTCTGGATGGATTCCACTGCACATTCCCACAGTCACTTCAAAGAGTGGCACAGGGCAGACAATTCCTTTCCCAAGAATTAATGAGCAAAAGAACTTCTAATTTCTACATTACACTTTCAAGGAATTACATTTGCTCCTTCAGGAGGTGAGTACAGCAGGTTTTGGCCAAGGAGATTTTAAAGTTACTCTGTTTCTGTCAATTTAAAAAAAAATTTGGAATCCAAACTAGTCTCAGATCTATTTCTGATCTATTACTTAAGCATCTCCCCTATGTGCAGAAAAACTAATACTTTAAAATACCCCATCTATGGAGGGAAGAAAAGTGATCAGATTTTAGGATTTAAATGGTATTGAAGATTTACTGGCTCGTCAGGTACAGTTTGGGTCTGATTCTTGCCAACATAACTCATTTTACTGTCACAGCATGGAAGAACTCTGGTTAGCAATCAGGTCCCACAAACAGCTTAAGGCAAGAAACAGCAGATGCATAGAGAAATATCCTGGGAAAGAATGGTATGACTTACCTAAGTTTCAGCAAACCTAGAGATTACTCATTTTTGAGCATTGTTTGGGGGGAAAATATTTATTTATTTATTTATTTATTTATTTATTTTGGTGCCCTAAGTATTTTTTGTCAAAGGGTAAGGGGAGAAGAAAAGGAAGGTTTTGTGCCAAGCATTAGGGAAATCTGATATTCCTTCTTCTCTCCTCCTTAAATATTTCCTCTAAAGCTGCTGTTTAAAGGAAGTTAGTTACTTTGTACCTTTCAAAATTTCAGACCTCACTTTTGCTTTAAACACAAGCTGACACCTGATGGGAAAGTTTCCACTTACAGAAACTGCATCTTTCGTTGCATTTAAAGAAACCATATTTTGCGTTAATTGCCATTTCCACGTGCCTTTGTGCTTTGGTTCCAGCAGCTGCTGCAGAGCTGAAGTGCTGCCAGAGAGCAGAGTTTTGCATTATTCCTGCCCCACGCAGATCTCGGAAATACCAGCAGTTGCACTAAGCTCGTTCTCATGAGAGAGTTGGCACAAGGCTGCACATCAAAGGGCTTATAATAAGCATCTAAACATTTGTTTGTTTATTCAAACTGCTGAAACCTGGGGAGATTTATTCATCACGAGAGCTGGGTCACATATGATTGAGTTTGAATTTCCTCTTTATTCCTGATGGAAAGCCTGGACAAACTTAGGCCCCATCTGAGGCAGAGCAGCTGGGGGATATCCTGCTGTGGCTGCAGAGGAACAGTTTCAGTCTCTCCTGAAAAGCTCCCTGTGACTTAGCTGAAAATCTGCAACTGCATTTGACAAATGCATTTGCAGCTGTCATGGTACTGTTTAAGCATAAGGTCTTACAAATAATGGTCCCTCTCAGAAACCCCTCACCCTTTAGGAAGTATTGGAATGTAAGGTGGAGCGTGGTATCTGTGCTTGCTTGTCCCAAGTGCTTTCCTGAAAATCAGTTGCATATAATTTTTGTATTTAGGTTTAATCAACTTTATTATCCTTCTTTTACTGGAGATTTAAATTATATGTGGGTTTGATATAAGATTATTGATATTATAATGTGTTGTGGGATTTTTTAAATTTAATATAATACCATTTCTTCATGTTTCAATTTATAAAATACAAGAATATAATTGCAAGGTATAAACTTTCACTAAATTAATTACAGAGGTGCTTAAAGAAAAATGTGTAAATTATTTAATTTAAGTATTTGTTACATACTTTATCTTGTGAACCCTTTGTACAGTGAGGAAGTATTTACTTCTATGGGCTAAGGATGAAGGGGCTGATGTCAAAGACAAATTGCTATTTATTCCTGTCTGTTCTTTTATTGCTGTATCATTTGTGAAGAGCTATCACAAATTCTTCAAAGTTATCAGTGTTTGGTGTTGACGATTATAACAAAACTTTATCTTTTCACACAGAACATAGACTTCCTTTTATTTAATTTTAATAAAAGCAAGTCTAGTTGAGGAATAGCTGCAATCCCAAAATTGAGGTTTTAACTCAAGTTCACTGATAGGAAAAATAGTGTGTAGAACTGAGTTCATCTTTGTTTTGCAGCATGGTAGCTCACTTTCCTTTGAAAAGAGATAAAAAGAAGCTGCATTTGGTTCGTGCGCCAGCGCTGGTGTTTTCTGAGGAACTGACTTGTGGCTCACTGGGAATAACAACATGTACTCAGGATTATTCCCTGCCACCTGCCCTGAGGGCAACCTGCTGCTTTTATAGATGTATTTCAGACATGATTTGGCAGCGCAAAAGAAGATGTTGAAATGACATTATTGGCTTCCCTACAGGAGGGTTCCTGTGGGATTTTAGATAGAATTCAGAGTCTGCTCATAGGGATTCTGTGTCTGGTGCATGCAGGTGTGACAGTCTGTGCCTACAGCATCCTGCTAAGGAAATCTGATATCGGGATGAAGGTACCTTTCAAAGGTATCTACCTTTTATTTGGCTGCATGAATCACCAAACACAGTAGCTATCACAAGCATGATCTATTACAAATGTCCTAGCTATAATTTGTGCTTACTGCTTTTGATTTTTAACATACAACATTTTATTTCCTCAAATTGCTGCAACTTGACATTTTCACTTCATCAGTGTCACCACACAGGTATGTTGTCTCCTAAGGTGTTTGTGTCATGTTTGCAAAAGCTCTGCTGGACTTCCCTGTGCTAACCTGCAGCCTTTACACTCTCATTTCACATGACACAAACCCACTGTGTATCTGAGCCCACCTTAAGGAAGGCTGTTTCCTCCTCTTTCTTCCCATTGTGCTCACAGGTTTTTAAAATCTTTTTCTGCTTCTGAAACTGGGGTGTTTTTTTCCTTGAGCTCCTTTATTGCATCAGTCAATCTTGTCAGATTCCATTGTTGTGGATGTTTCGTAACAGAATTCCTGTTGCAAGGACCTCAATTTTGGATGAGCTGCCTCTGCCAGGGGATAGGCAGCATGCACAAGAGACTGACTGATTACAGGCTGGACCTTAAATAACGACTGCAAGATCAAGCATGAGGTAGCTGAAGTAGTAGTAGTATTTTGGTGTATTTTCTCAGGTTGGATATGCAGGTAATCCCTGTTGTGGTAAAGACACCAGCCTTATGCCCAGTGCCAGGAGTTTATGGCATTCTTTCCACTTGAAAGAAAAAAGATTGGCAGGATGGGGAAGTCCTGAGCCACTGAAATCCCGGAGGTGTGTTGTACTCCGGGTATGTAGGAGTGCAGTGTCACCAGGCAGCCCGTGTGGGATGTTCTGCAGAGCTGGGAGCAGGTCACCACCCCTCCTGCGGGTGACTCACTCGCAGCCACCCCTGCTCGCCCCGGCCCATCCAGGGGCTCACATGGCTCATTCCCACACACACAACAGCTCTCTCCATGGAGTCACTGTGCCTTGGTCCTTCGGCAGAGG
Organism: Rhabdornis inornatus; assembly: GCA_013397075.1. Classification (NCBI taxonomy): domain Eukaryota; kingdom Metazoa; phylum Chordata; class Aves; order Passeriformes; family Rhabdornithidae; genus Rhabdornis; species Rhabdornis inornatus. The sequence goes on along the minus strand of VWZS01007432.1, from coordinate 1,359,016 downwards.
AGGAGCATGCATGGTTTAGTTACTTCGTTTCAGTGCTATCAATGTGCTCCAGAACCTCCTCTGAGTGGTTTGACAAAGTCTGGCTTAGCAGCTTCTCCGGGAGCTGCCTTCTGTGCAGCTCCTGCTGTTCTGCAGCTCCTGCTGTTCCACAGCTCTTACAAAGAGTTGCTCAGAATTTTGTCTAGGAATGCAGCACCACAGCTTAAGTGCTCCGGGATGCTGAAACCCTCCCTCATATCTTAAATGGTCTGTTATCTGGTAGGACATAAGAAAAGCACAGTGTTGTTAATGTTGCCAAACCCTAATCAATAGAGCTAACAAGTGTTTCATTAAATCAAGATATCAATATTAAAGAGAAAACAAGACAAAATATTGTTTCCAGTAATTGTTTTTTAGGAGGTTTTGAGTACATTTTACTACAGTAAATACAGAACGTAGAACAAGCAGACATTTCTTGCAAGAAGTAGTCAAACCTAATTCTCATGGAATGCTTGTTTCCCAGTAAAAACCACTAATTCAAGCCAAGTTCCCAAGTTTCTTTCTGTTAGAACAATGCAAATGACACTTCCAAGGACGAATGGATGCCCTGGTCTCACAGGGATTTTTAGGAAAGACAACGTATCTTGCACTTGTGAATGTTAAAGTCACACCTAGCTACATACAATGACACATTCTCAAACGTTACCAGCCTACTGATCTAGGATGAAAACACTTGAACTAAACTTTTTTTCTTTCTTACATTCTGATTTTTTCCACCTTCTTTAAAAATAAGAGGTTGAATTCACAGTGTTTGTATAGACTGGTAGGAACCTATGTGCTTTAATCCTTTCAGACTGAATGTAAACCAACTTAATTTGAAACACAGTTTTGCCTTAATGGTTTTAAAAAAATAAAGTATTTTTAAAAGTTAATTTAATGACTTGTGCTGATCTTTTATCTCCAGGAAAGGAACTCACTGTGATGTGACATTCAAAAGGCAGCATATTTGAAGCATCTTAAAGTACTGATGCTTCTCTGTGTACTGTCAGACACCTTTTGAAGCAGGAGTCAGTGTGTAACATACTCAGAGACATTGCATATACATTTATCTCTATATATTACCTAAATTTGGTGCTGACCCACCATCCAGCTGTGATCTTTCATATTCTTATGGTTTGTATGGCTCGTTTGAGACATCCATGGAATTCAACAAGTAACAAGTGCACTTCTGTATGAAAGGCAGCACAGACTAATTCAATGAGCACATCTTCAATTAAATCAGTCAAGGAAATATGTCACAGGTAGCTATTTTCCTTCCAGAATCTGGGGATATTTAAGCTGGTGAGAGAGTGCTGAGGTGAAAATTACAGCAGAGGAAAAAGACTTGGGTTTCTTCATCAGCTATGCTCAGGAGCATGGAAGACCTGATGTTGAGTACTTGGAGACCCAATGAAAATAACCTGTAAAGGCTGTGCATCCATGAAGAGCAGGAAAGGTTGGGCATGGTATCATTCAGCCTGTGAAGTCACATATATACCAAAATATGATGATACTGAGACCATAATGCTTGTGTTCAGTGGGAATACAAGAATGTGGAATATATAAGTTCTAACAGCTGGGCACAGATAATAATCCATTGTCATTCCAGGAAATACAAAGTGGCCTGTAGAGCAGTCTCCTTTCCCTCAAGCATAGACCAGAGATGCCAGAACACATCTGCTGTCCCTCTGCAGTACCTGCTGGCTGTTCTGCACCCAGCAGGTCTTCACAGCCAGGTAACTTGAAGCAGAGGCATCCCTGACTTGGATTTTCCTGCTGTACAATAAATAACTGAGCTGTACTGAGCCAAATTAAATATTCTGTAGTTCTGCTCTGAAGTTCTGCTCCCTTTTAATACTGAGTCTTTTCCCCCTCCAGTTTCAACATAACAAGTACTTAAAGGCATGGAAATTTCTGAGGGCTTTAAATGACTCCTCAGTCATATTGTAAAGGCAAAGATAATGGTTATGAATAAATGAGATAATGGCATTTGTCTTAAAAGGGCACAGAGGAAGCTGAACAGGAGGGAAAACAGGTCAGGGAGATGAGATCCCGTTCTCACTGACATGGGAACTGCACTAGGCAGGCTTTTAAAACCTGCTTTTAAGAGTACAATCCGTTCATGAACAATGGGAAATCCAGGAAATAAAATATTTCAAGGTATGTGTGCTGGTATAAACATATCCTGTGATCTCATACAACCATGTTGCTTTGGCAGCTCGATTATAAGACTACAATTCTGAGGTGGGAAAGTGCTCTCTCCAGTTGTGGGTTTAGCACAGGACATGCCTTTGGTGTTTATACAGAACAGATAGACACTTCACAGCTTTTAAACAGTGTTCCTAACATGAAACTGGAATATAATACCAACTATCTTAGGTAAGTTTAGTATCACTTCCCCTGAAAGTGTAGTCTTTTGTAACTGCAAAAAGGAATCTGAAATGTTGCCTCCTAACATGGATCTTTTTCTCCACAATTAGAGACATACATATATTTTATTTATTAAAGCACTTAAGGCTTGAAAAGGCTACTGATAGGTTCGTTATTGCTCTTCCAGTCAGTGCAAGAAATTTCAGTGCTGAACAAATGGCACCCATATACTAAGTTCGGAAAAAAGAAAGATTTTAAGATATTTAAATGTCCTGAACAACTCATTGAAATAATGTTGATTTCTTTTAACAGACACATTTTCATTCAACTAAAATGATCGATTTTTGATGTTGTCGTATTACAAATTATATGGATGTAAGAGTTGGAAAAAAGAGATGTTAACCAAGGCACTAACAGGTTCTGAAGAAATGACCAACAATAACTTGCATTTAAAAAGGTGATTTTGTGATTAGGGAGCATTCTAGCTGTATCCTTAAGGTGTGTGACTCTGGTGTTACATAAAAGACACCTAAATCTTGAAACAGTCAAAACAGATAACTGAAGAAGCTGATTTTTGAGCTAAACAAATTGCTGCTTTCCATGAGAACCTTTTACCCTTTTTGCCTGAAACTGTGTTTCTGTCATCCCTATTACAGCTGCAGTTTATTTGTCCGGTTCAGGAAAGAATTGAGTGTACTAATGGAACTTTTCTATCTCCAGATTAACTGCTTTGAAAGTGAAAAGGAAGTAATCCTTATTGTAAAGCATAAGCCAGTCTTCTCCAGTTGCTGTGCTGACATGGACTGCAAGGTTAAGTGAAAAGTGACTGCAAGTGCAAGGGACTTGTAAATACTTTTATTGATTGCAGAAGCACCAATCTTCAGAATCTCAGGTCTCAGTGCTGTGATAACATTAAGATTACCATATTGAAAAATTTAGGTATTATATTTATGATATTTTCTCATAGCACTTTTATTTTAGACTTAAAAATAAAGCTTTAAATTCCCTGCCTAATGTAATCTTATCAGGACAGCACTGCCAGATCAACAATTGGTGTACACTGACTCTCTTGGGTATATACTGAATTAAGCCAGATCAATCTGTTTTGGAATTTCATAACACTTGTAGGAGTGTCAAGAACAACACAAAGCACTAAAATAGCAAATGTGAAAATGTGGACATGGTTCCTATGCTCTGTGCTGTTTGGTTTCTTACTGCAAGCATTTCACATGGTGACAGCAGGCTCGTCTGCCTTCCCTTCTGGCTCCTCAGCACCTCGGAGCCGCTCCCTGGCGCAGCCGGCGCTGCACGGGGATGTCTGAACCCAAGCCAAGGGCAAGGCAATGTGCTGCTCTCTCCAGTAGTAGTGAGCTGATGAAGGTCACTTCTTTAAAAGGAGCAACATGATAGTCTCCAAGCAGAGAGAGGAGAAACCCCAGCCAAAGAACTGTCGCTCTTGGACCTTCAAGATTAATGCTTTGTATCCGTTTTTTTTGCAGGATTTCTGCTGGGGCTTCCTTTTATCCATGTCTTCTTTTATTTCCAAAGGAAAGGCATTTAGGTTTTCCTTCACACAGGGGAGGCAGAAACTTTTGGAGTAGAACAGACTATAGTCCTGTAGAGAAAACAACATTACTAGCAGGATACACAATGGAAATGTTTACGTTCCAGTCTCATTAAACTACACTTATATTTAGAATTCTTCTAAAATTAATTCTTCTTCTTCTAGGCTGAAATATTCCATCAATTTAACTTTTTCTTACTCAGTAATTCTAATATCTGGTTAGAGCCTACTGGGTGAAAAATAAAACCCCCAAATCAACTGTGCCACTGCTTCTATTAAAGTGACCCTCACCAGCTCCCTGCTCCAGGCAATAGCAACACTCTTCCCTCAGCTGCCTCCTCCTTCCAGCACCATGCATAGGTTTCCTGGCCTGCTCATTGAATTCCAAATAGGATTTCATGGGTAAGCAGCAGCTGGTGTTGGTGGTGGATTATACTCGGAGGATGAATAAAGGTGTAAGAGATTCTATGGGTTTTACTGAAACAGCAGTTTTCCTCTAAGTCTTGGCTGATGAAGATTTCTACCTCCTGGGAGGATCTTCCAAATTCCTGCAATGGCATGTGAGACTTGGAGCCTTGGCACACTCTTCCTCACCAGTCTCCATAAAAATGGCCTAAAGGCCAACATAAGTGCCAAGTACTGGGGTCTCTCACAACAGACCATCTTTTCCATAACTCCCAAGAAAACTATTCTTCCATTAATCCATGCACTTGTACTGTCCTAGGACACTACTAAAAAGTATCACTATTATATCACTGTCACAGAGGTGTCCAATAACTGGAGTAGTTAAATGAACTCTGTCCATCTAAGACAACTCAAATGAGATTTCATCCCTTACCCTCAATAAATGCATTCACTGGTTAAAACCTAAAACCACACCTAGTACTAAAGCTTGAGCTAATGTCTCTCCTCTGAACCCTTGATAGCAAAGTATAAAAGTTGTTGTGCACAAAGAAGGTATTTTTGCTACCCCTGTTCCGTTCATAGCTTGTACAGAACAGTATTTATTTTTTCCCCAGGAGCTGTAACCAGATGTCAGTAATTGAACAGAAAGAAGCAAAACTGATGGAACATTTTAATGCATTTGCAATGTAGAGTTTGAACAACTAGAAGAGAAACTAATTAATGTATTATTCCTTTGCTCTTTGGTGAGACTTGACATCCCTGGTTCTCTTGACGTGCTGATCACCAAATTCCAAATAGGATTTCATGGGTAAGCTGGAATTGGTGTTGCTGATGGATTATTCTTGGGGATTTAAGAATGAATAAAGACATCAGTTTAGATAGAACTAGACATCTTTTGGGGAGAAATGGATTCCCTGGGTCTTACCTAAATATCAAAGTTTTCCCCTTGCCATGGTCTTTTGCAGCTGGCCTTTCTCTGGGAGCTAGGCTAGGCTATTCCTGTGCTCCTCTCCTTGCTTTTATTTCTTATGTCACTGTCTGGGCTTTAGCAGTAGATTCAGCTGATAATTATATCAAAATCACAATCAGCCGCTTCCATATGACTTGGAAGCTTGAGGAACAACTTCTCTTCAGCTATTGTCCTTTTCTGTGTTGACTTCCAGGCCCCTTCATATTCAGGAATGAGTGTGAGGCCTTAGCCTCTGAAAAGCCCTGAAAGTGGATTTCAGTTGCACAACCTCCAGAGCCTATTGTTTTTTGTCTCTTGGTATCCTTAATACGTTAAGCTTCCAGTTTAAAAGCGGAGATTAGAGTTTAAGTTGGCCTGGCTACTGTTGCTTGCATTGCCAAATGGTACACAGCCCCCCAGCTCCAAGGCTCAGGGCTCCCAGTGGTGGCCACTGGGCCATTGTAAAGGAGTGGAGAGGCTGTTCCTGCAGGTGGGATCCCCAGTGTCAAGATGCAGCTCCTCACAGGTAACACAGGTGCTCAACTTGCATTCTTTTGGCTGAAATGAGTTGCCAGCTAGTGCAGATTTTGGCCAACAGGAGCTGGGGAAATCATGACTGTGAACCACTGCACTCCTGAGCATGTACCCGTAGTCCTGCTCTCTCAGACCTGGGATTTTCAGCCTAATTCTTCTTTCAATGCCCTATGAATTAAACTTACTATGTAGAGTCAAGCCCTTCTTTTAAACCCTTATCCTGGTACAGTTCTGTGTTTAATCAGTTGATACTTTAATGTGTTTTCTCCATTCCATGATCAAGGCAGAAGGGGGCCATTTCAATTTCAAACTGAATAGTCCAATTCAGGTAAAACTGAGCTGCCAAAGCATGCTGCCATAGTTTATTTCTGTTTTGACATTAATCATGTCTGAAAGTAATATATATATGTATATATATATATACACAGGGATGGTATCTTTAGCACAATACATAAAGGAAAGGCTCTGCCCATCCATACCCAGGACTGACCCCATGTGACTGGAAGTTGAGTGGGAAGCAGCTGTGGTATTACATTTATCACTTAATACCTACAATCATGTCCAAGGTCAGTGCTCAGTCACCTTCTGATGAGGTGAGCAATAAGGATTGAAACTTCCTCCCTTTCCTCCTTTCTACTCCAAAAGCCACCTTTTTCCATGTCTTTAGAAAGTGTTGCAATAAAACAAGAGTAACTATTTTAAATTACTAATATGATCAGATTATATAATTTCCTCTCCCCTTTTCTGAAAGGGTAATAGGAAGAAGGGCACTCGACCTGCCCAAGGACTTTTAAAAGCATTTCTATTACCTTCCTTTTCGTGTGGTTTTGACATGCTTTAAAACATTACAGATAATCATTGGAATTCTTCCCAGTTGGATTGGAACTACTGGCACTTACCAAGGCAGTCTGATAAAAGACTTGAGCAGGGTGATACAGGCTACAAAATGATGAAGTAAATTAACTGAGTGAAACTTCAGAGGATATTTGGAGATATTTAAGTTTATGAGCACTATACAGAACAGCTGCTAAGTCATGACTTGTATTGGCACAGCAACTGTAAGGAAATACACTTCAGCTAGCATGGGTTGTCTCATGAAAAGCCTAAAATCTGATCTGTCTCTCAAATCTCCTTAGGTACAAAAGCTAGCTAAAATGCCTTCGCCAAATCCAAGGTCAGAAAAGTCTTAATTTTGCCACACATTAGCCTAATACTATTCTGAATTACCACAATATTAAAAGCAACCTGTCACTAAAACCTTTCCAACTGGTCCAGCTTCTTTGCCAAAGAGGCCCAAGAAAGTACTATTTTCTTCAGCTTCAATTCCTATGTTTTAACACTTAGCTCAGGAGTGAACTGATATACTTGGGTCAAGAACAAGCAGAAACCACAACCAATAAAGAGATATTATCCTAACTTTCTCTCTCTATTGCCTTGGATAAGTTTTTACTTCTCTGAACTTTTAATTTTCCCTACATGAAGAGGAATAGTATGTGCTTACTTACTTTGTGGTGTGGGTGTTTAAAGCATTAATTATCATTTCTGCAGATCTCTTTCAATGTTACCTAAGCAGTATTGCTAAATTCATTTTGAAACCATAGTCATATGTGTGATTCACTATCTAGCCTGGCCAGTTTGGCAAGAAATTTATTCTTAATTATTTACAATCAATGTTTTACTTTGAGTGATACAATCAGGGGAATCTTGAAAACTCAGATAACAAGCAGTAAACGACTGACAAGTTTCCACAATTGACAAAATAAGCAGGACTTTCAAAAAGATTAGAGGCTTCCATTAGCTCACTGCAAGTATCTTCTATCCATTGCCAAGGTCCAGGTTAACTGAAACAAACACATCTCTTAAAAGAAAAAGCCCCACTTTCATTCAGAAAAGCACAGTGTGTGCGAAGACCCTGAGAGGCTGAAATGCTCTATTTCTGACAGCTCAAACTGCCTCACTTGGAAATGTCTGCTGAATCCTTCCTAAATTCAAGACATGTCATTTGGGAATGGAAACGGTTAAATGCACTCAAGTTTGTCCCAAATGTGTCTGTGTTGCCAACCCTCTGCTGTTAAGAAGGAAGGATAAACCTGGCATGTCAGGGCAGGAATCAAGCCCCTAAGCCCAAACTCTCTGAGTAGCTGCACTTGGCTCCTCTTTGGGCTCTGTGTGGGAGGGAGTCAGCCCCTGCCACCACAGGGACAGCAGGGAAGATCCTGCCCATGTGAGCTTTGCCTCCACACAGCTGCCCTGAGCAACCTGGGTCTGGAAACTTGAGCCCAGCCACCACAGCCACAACCAGAGAGTGCTGGCACTTCACCTAGTCAGAGCCTACAACTCCCTCTTGCAACTTCAGAATTGGAAAAAAAAAAACCAAAAAAAACAACCCTCTGAGCTGTAATCACTTTTGGTGATTTTCAGTCGTTTAAATGTTAGAAGAGACTTCAGAGATAGGATGTTGAGAAGTACTCCAAGTGCAGGTAGCTGAGTGTGCAAGCTGCCATGCCAGCTGCACATTGTGCCATGGAGCGTAGGAAACAACTGAAGCCCCCAGCAACAAGCTGGGAAGGGGCACGGATCCTTTTCCTAAAAAGGGGCTCAGGGCCCTGCATCACAGTCTGGGAGAGGATTGGTCACTCTGAGACTCTGCAGGAGCCAGTGAACAGCAGGAAGACCCCAGAACCGAAATTCCCCATGGTAATGGGTGCACAGACTTAGGGGAATAAAAGCCCAGGGGTTCCATCCTTCACGGCCCCTCCTGGAGGAAGCAGCCTGAGCTGTTCCTGCTGCTGCACCATTCAATTATTAAACCTCTTTTTTCCTGAAATTGGATGTCTGACAAACCTGGGTAAGAAATTTCTTGAACAAGGAAATAAACCAAATCAGAAGAAAGGTGCATGCTCCTCTTAGCCCATCCTTGGTGCTGACTGCCCACAAATCAGAATAGCAACTACACTGGGCCAAGTGTGCCAGAATCCTTCTGGCTGTGTCTGCCCAACTCCCAAAATTTGAGACTCACAGTAAAAAAAGGGGCCAATGCTGCCCTGAGAAAAAGGAATTAAGACAAGTAATTTTACACCACCTTTCTGGACTGCACTCAGATTTCATACTTTAAGGTTCCCTTCCAGCTTCTATCTAAATTCATTCTTCTTCAGAGAGCAAGCATGGCATGGTACAACTCTCTTCCCTGCTCACTTTAAACACTAACTTTTGCAAATATGATGACAGGCCTGTGCTGTGAGTGCAAACCTAACAATCTATGGACATTTGTATTCCCTTTACAGAAAAAAACCCCAATCTACTACTGTGTGTGATCTATAGTGCCCTTATAGTGTGATCAATATTGCCCTTGCATTTCCTGGTGCTAAGGAAGTAGAAAAGAGCACTTCTTGTGCTTAAGAGGCTGGACTGTGCTCATCTGTAAATAGAACACTCACAGTTGCTGATCATTCTAATTTAATACTGAGAGCTTCATCTGGCAGAATCCACAGGAACATACAATTATGTACAATTAACATACATGTAGTGGTAGGACAAGGGGAAATGGTTTGCCTTGAAAATGGATTGTTTGGGATTTTGCTGCTTGATCTTTCTCTGACAGGTCACCAAGACTGGAACAAAGAGAAATAAATGATTGAAGCAGCTTGTTTTGCTTGTACTGTACCAACACACACTGCTCTGGTACACAAACTGCAATGGGACCAAACGATGAGGAACTTGTCTTTGTCAGGGGTGATAGGATCCTTCATGACATAAGCTTTTTCCAAAATCCTGCAAAAGAATAATTTCAGGCTTTTAAGTGTATACTTCACGATAGGGGACGGTTGAGAGGGAGAAATTGTGGAGGCTGGGAAGTTATCAGCCCTTTGTACTTGATTTGCTCATCCTGCTGTTGTAAATGAGGCAATGCAGCAGCTCTACAGCTCCTTTTCTCTTCAAAACCTTCAACTCTGCAGCTGCCTTCAGTCCTATACTGCACTTTCTATATCTCTTCCAAAAGTAGAGCAACTGGTGATCCTCTCAATGTCATCTTACTAAGTTTTTGTCAATCCTCTACCTTAAAGTAATCATCTTCTATTTTTTTATGACAGGCACTCCTTAGCATGGCCAACTTCAGTACCTTGTCAAGTCACCGTTTCAATTTCACAGCTTTTAATCAGAAATTCTCTTCCAAAGCTGCATGCATGTGAATATAAAATACAAAGGTTTTATTGCTCTTGGTTATGTCACTGCTGTAAAGCTGAGGTCCCCAACTCCTGAAAGCAGTGTGCTTACTTTATGCCATAGACTGTAGTGTTTGCTCCAGGGTGTTGAGGGAGTGCATTTATTAATAATTTGGCAACCTGCTTGGGAAAATCTAAAACTTTATTTTTTTCTGGGAGCTCCAGGCAAAATCATACAGAAGCTGATTGAGTGTTTGTCTGCGCAGGGCACCCAGCAAGGACACCTGACTTACTCCTGGGCTTAAGTCAAACTTGGATTATGGTAGTAATATGGATAAAAGGTATTCTGTCAACTATTACTGCCTTCTCCTTGCCTCTGTACACACACAAGTGTGTGCAGGAGTGTGTCCAGCACTGTGTTCCTCTCTCCTTTTTCTGTCCACTCAAACAGAAACAGGATTCCCAGCTCTCGTCAGTGCAGAGCCATTGGACAAGGCCCCCTGTCCAGCAGATTTCCTGCAGCACTGCATTCCAGATGCGTGAGCAAGCCAAGAAAGATGGGGTGTGAAGCTGTTTCTTAAAAGCATCTATAGAAGTGTGATGCCTCAGCATTATTCTTTTGCTTTTTGCACCTGAGCAATCCAAATAAAGCTGGGGTGTTAACACTGAGCCTGGGTAACCTAAATTAAGATTCACATTTAGACTCTTCAGAAATGGACCTGATCAAAGGTGAGCCATTGCTCTGTTGACTGGAAGAGGGAAAACCAGTAGCACTGTGGGGTTTCGAATGATAAAGACAGCTGCCCAAGGACAACAGCCCCAGCAGGTGGTGATCAACAGCTGTTTCCATTCTTTAGGAAACAGAGCAGTCTTATTGGGGTGAAATGCTGAGTACATGTCTGACTTCCAGCTCCAGAGAGTTCCTGACCATGTCTGCCTGATGGATTTGTTGACCATGATGGCCTCCACCAAGCTACTCATGCATATAAAGCAAAGTGTTTTATTTTATGGGGAGTTTAATGTCTGCAGACATAGCTGTAACTGAATAATTTCTGGTCAGACTATCCCTACTTAGCAGAAGGAGAAAAGGCTTTGGTCCCGGAAAATATAAATACATAGCAAACATCCATACACCCTGATGTTGCATGGTCTGACAAGGGATTGTCTAATCCACACAAAAAAGCACTGCTGTTCAATATCTATGTCATCCCAAATAGCTCTTAAGGAGTGTTTTTGCCGTGTATATTTCACTCAGGCTGTGTGTATGTGTTGCTCAGCTGAGGGAGGCTACAGTGGGGGAAGGGCTATTCCTAGAAATACCAGGCTGGCAGTCAGCAGCATTCTAGCAAGAAAATATTGGGATAGTAGAGTTGTCAGTGGGGCTAGGAAATAGGTTAAATGCAAATTTTTGCATGGTATTGAAGCAAAAATTGACTGTTGTCTTTCCTACCAACACTGACAATTTTTAACACTCCTTCTGCTTGGAAAAAGAGGAGATCATTTTAAGTACCAAGTGTCATGTTCAGGGTCAGTAGAGCACATTATTGGGCTCATGCAGTGCACACTACCAGGATCCTAATGCTCATAGCAGAAATTAAGTCTGTGATCTCAGAGGGCACTTACACAACTGAGCGTTGAGTTTGGTGGCATCTGCCCATAGTATGTGTATGGGGCTGATAACTCACACAGCTCATATTTGAACTCTCCTTGTGTCTGAACTTCTTTGGGAGCACCCATTTTTAAGCTACCTGCAAGAAACACACACACAAAACAATCTTGTAGCTTCAAAACACAATGCTGGGAACATATCTGCAAGAAGATTAAAGACATCTGGCTTTGCAAATTAAAACCCAATGGAAAACTGACAATTGCAAACCTTGATTAATAAATATTTTCTCCCCAATCAAGTTGGTTTCCCATGTCCCAGTTAAATTTTCCAATTCCTTAGACAGGTCTATAAATTGCAGACTGGGAGGCTAACTATAAAGTTCACCTATTAATTTGGAACATCCATGAAATAACTCAGGTGACAAAGCACATGGCTGTGAGCTTGAAAACCCTCTGCTCAACTGAGGTCTATACTCCCTAAGTGCTTCCCAGGGCACTGTTCCCTATCTGCTGCTGTGCAGAATTCCAATCTGGTTCTGCAATGCCCATCTCCTCCCTCATATTGGAGCCATGAAAGGTTTTGGGACCCCACTCAGGAGGCAGGTACCAGGAAGGTAAGTGTTGCAATGAAAAGACTCTGTCTTTTTCTTTGCTTCTGGTTCACCTTGGAATAGAGTTTTGGAAGCTTACCCTTGGCTCCCTGTTCCCATCTGGCTTTCTATGGAAATGAGGCCAATGGAATCACCCTATGCCATGTGCTCCCAGCTGAGCACATCTGTAGCCTGCCAAAGGACATCAGGGCATTCCCACTCTTCCAGCTCTGAGCCAGAGCCTTTCCCTGCAGAGCTGATTCAGTTCACTCAGGCTACGTCCCTATTTATGCATCAGTTCACTAAGGCCATGTCCCTATTTATGCTTCAGCTCAGGGATTTTCTCTGGGGACAAATCGCCTGACTGTCCCCTCCTTACCCCAAAGGTAAGCACCACAGAGCAGTCTCACAGCACACAAACCAGAGGGTTTCAGAAAAAATAAACCAAAAGATGAGCTCCAGAAGCACACAGAGAAGCACTTAACACACTCTGACCTGAATGCCCAGCTGGTGGCCATGCAGCCTACAGGCTGGCACTAGAGGTAATCTAAAACATCCCAAAACACAGAGAATGGGCAGCTGGTATCCAACACCCAACACCTTAGTCCATGGTTTCAGTCTTACTAAATCACACTAGTTACTAATGGAGTTACAAACAATACTTTTTAATTTTCTTCTTCCAATATTTTTTCCTTATTGCTTTTAAGGAACTAAATTGGCTTGCAGATGAATCCAACAGCTGCTAACAGTAGCACAAGGTAAGAGGCAGAACTGCAGCACCAGCAGAAAGGCAGGGCTGAGATGAGGGACCTGCACATCCCTCTTTTGGTGACAGTAAGCGGCTATTTCTGCTTGCCCGACAGAGTGAAACCGAATCCTCAGAGACATCTGCTGACAAGGTGAACTAGGGGCAAGGTGAAGCAGAGCTGAGACTACTTGTCATTTAATGTTCCAGAAAAGCAGGGAGATCCTCAGAGGCTACAGAGGCTTCATGACAGACACCCAGTTCAGAAAGTCCTATCCTGTTAAACCCTGAAACTTAATTTTGGGGATAATCTCCCTTATCTCATCACTCCTTTACCACCAGCCTTTTCTGGTCATTCCTGGCATTTCAGTAGCACAGAGTTCCTCAGATGTAACACAGATGGGGCTGGACACTGGATTAATAAATAAATTCACCTTGAGAACACCTTAGAAAACAATATTTTTTCACAAATGATATGACCCTTGGATATTATGTGTTTTCCCTGCCTCACAGGGAAGATTGAGAGCATTTGATTAACTCAAGGACTTTCAGATTTGTCAGTTGTATGGCATGTACATTCTACCCATTTCTCCCTGTATATTGTAATTCAGATTATTCAAGCTATGCACTAACTCAGCTAAGAACTCTACTTTTTGAGCCCTGCATTTTAGGAACACCAGCTAGGTCCCCCCGACATACCTAACTTCACCTTTTCTGCAGGTACCCAGCAGCAATACTAACTTACCCACTTGACTGAATGAGATTCAGATCCACACTTTATGCAATTTTTTTGTAATCAGTCTTCCTTAAAAAGGAGAAATCATTAACCCCAAAGAAGTAGAGTATGGAAAGTCACTTGAATCAAATAGAGAAGCTATAATGGTGACTTTTTATTTAAAATAGTGCAAAACACCAAGAACCACAACAACAAAAAAGAAGTATTTATGGCAGTGAGGGTCATAGACTTTGGAATGAATATGTCCTGATCCCAAGTTAAAATAACAGCCTTGGGTTCAGAGCTGAAATACGTTAGATATAGAAACACCTGCTCTCTCACAGACCATCGGCATGTAGAACAGAATCTGTTCAATGCCTACCACTGGGAAGGAATGATATCTATGTCCAAACACATTTTTGGCTATGCCAGTTGAAAAGCATATGATCCTGCCTGCAAGGCACAGATGAATTTATGATGCTTTCCATCTTACTCCCAGCTTACAAGTCACTGGTAGCAGCTGTACCAAGTTTTATTTCACTGGGAACATCATTTGTCCCCAGAGTTTGTCTACACATCAGCACTTGGGAAAGTTAAGGCCCCTGACTACAGGTGTGAGGTAAATGAACGCACAGATTTCAGAGTAAATGGTCCCATTCAGAAGTAAAGTTTGCTATACAACAAAGTAAAGCCATTTCCTTCTGAAGAAAGGTATTTAATGGCAAGTTTATGCATGTGCTTCACACCTTTAGTCTAAACCACCAAGCAGACAAGTCCTGAGATGCACTTTCTCACAAACAGTCACTTCCAAAAAGTTCATTTGCTTTGAATAACCATGTCTTTATGTCACAAACCCAGCTGAGCCAGACATTGCTTTATCGCATTGGTCAGAACTACACACCACCTTAGCAGGATGTGACAGTGTGACAGGTGTCTGTCTGCCCTCCAGACACTTGAAGCAGAGTGAGAACTCATTTCTCTCTAGCAAACCAGCAGGAGGATAGAGGATATCTGGAGGAGAAAGTCTAGGGCACTAATCCCTTCTTAGTAATGACAGGCAAATTTGTGACCACAAGCAGCCCAAATCATCACCAGGTGCTACCACTATTTTGTTTTTACCTTGGTATGTTCTGAAGCAGCGCCGTGTCCCAGTAACATATCACAAGTCTGTCTGGCTGACACATGCTGAACAGGTCTTCGACAACAGCTTGTCCAGAACTGAATTCTGCCCAATCATTTTCCACTCTGACTGGAAGCCACAAGGTACTTGAACACATCCTCACTTGACGCACATGCCCATCTCTTCTGGAAAGAACACAGTTACCCACATGCTTGGGTAACCACTGAACTAACACGCTCCACAGAAACCTGCCAGGTCAAGGCTAGAGTGCTGCAGGGCGCGTGTGAAGTTGGCTCACACGTCCTGGCAAAAGGTGAAGCACACAGTAAGGAAATAAATGCAGTAAAAGAAAGGCATAGGCTAAGTAGTGCTGAAAGAGTGTTTCTCCACGCTGTCTGCAGCTGATATCTGATATAGACATGGGGAAATGGCTCATAGTCCAGTGCTCTGGAGACTCCTAAAGACTTCAGGGTAATTCTGCTTGGAGCACTCTGCTAAGAGGCCTGGAAGGCATGCCAGAAATCATAAATCACCCTTAAATTGTCAGGGTCAGTGGCAAAGTAGTAGCACAGATAAGTAATCTGATTTTCTTTGCTTCAAACCTCATTAGCACAAGTATTTACAATGCATAGGTTAAGCCCCTCTTAATACTCCACAGGAGACTCCTCTATTTCTGAGTCACTGACAAACTAGAGAAACCATACAAGAAACAAAGTGCCTATAAACAGATGCAGACTTTGATTTAAAAGGCTGTCAGATAAAACCAACATTGACACACCCTTAATCCTCTCCTACAAAACCCTTGTTTCTTTTACCTGCCAGGATTTTCCTGCAGTATCCACTGTTGATTACAATAATCCATTAAAATATTCACAGCTCGATTTTCTACAGGCAAGAGTGCTCTCTAGTAGAAGGGCAGGAGTTCATACTCTGGCATATCCCAGTGTTTGATACAACAGATATTTAAATACACTTCAGCACCAGCAGTGCGCTTGCCTTCTTCAGAAAAACAATCTGCTGCCTAATTGATCAGGTAGTAGATAAAACAGCAGAACCTTCTTACTTGCTAGTTAATCCCCAGATGAACAACTTTCTTCCTCCCGTTCCTTCATGCTACAGCCCTGAAGGCATATTTAGATCACCTGTGGCTGCCTCCCTGCTCTTCTTTCGAGGTGACTTACCTTGGGTTCAGTATGAATTAGCCCAGGACTGTAATATCACCAAGCATGACCATTCAGAACTTTCATCCTTACTCACTCTCCCAAAGATCACTTGATTGAATTAAACCTTGATTTGCAGCACCCTTTCCACCAGTGCTGGCATTGCTATGCTTTCTCTGCTTGGAAGGAACAGAGATCCCTGCAGGCTTCCCTCCAACCAATGGGTCACAGAGCTGGCCCCAAACCCCACTCCTGAACAACAGCTTCAATGGATTCCCCATGGCAGCAGCAGGATAAACAGTCTAGGTGGTCACAGAGTGAAAGCCAGTGTGTTTTCCGAACGTTGTAGGGAAAGAGGAGTAACACATAAATCACAAATGTGCAAATCAAACCCCTTCCTTGGGTAAAAAGGCTTTCTGAACACACAATGAATGTCAAAAAGTCATCTATACCTAAGATTCATGATTTAACAAAGCTGAGAAACCAACACGCAACAAAAACCAAGCTCAAGTGCCCCTTACTCAGAGACGGCATGCAGCCTGCTCTAAATTAGGCAGCACTTAGTAAGAATCTCAAATTAGGTGAGAATTTAAAGCTTCACACAGGAAGGCTGCACAAGGCATCATCTACCGGTAACACAAGAGATCCAAACACTCAAGTGTTGCTGAAGCGATCATCAATTCTGGATCACAGAACTGTTATTCTTTGCCAAAATGGAGAAACCAGACCTGAGGTCAGATTTCATTAAACCTCCTTCTGGTTCAGCCACAATAAAAATATCAACCTACAGCCACAGTAACCCCCTGTCCTGAACTCATTTTCTCTCCCTTCCAAAATGCAGGTCCCTATTAGAAATTTCTTACATTAATAGCCATAGTGGGGAAGAGCAAGTTGCTCTATTAATATATAAGTGACGACCATTACTTTTTCAGTTGTCCTTAAAAAAAGTTAAGTGTAGGGCCGCACACATACCGCTGAAAGTATCAGCTTGGTTAAGCACAATCTAAACTTAGTGCAATACTTTCCAACAGAGTCGAAAAGTAGGAGCACCAAGATTTTGTGGAAATACAGGAGGAGAGGCTAACACAGTATTTCAGGAAATAAGACACTGCCATCTGACATAATCCTGAAAGGAAGAAATACAGATCCAGTGATTAATTTCCCAACAGAAAGCAAAGCTGGGACTGTAAGGAAAGACTCAGCCCCATGACACGGGGTTGCATGTGACAGTGTCCATGCTGTGGAGCTGGTGCCCACTTTCTCCTGTGACCAGGAAGATGTTCAGCATTAACACAGTTGGGAAAGGGAATTATTTCCAATAAAGCACGACTGCATCGCTCGGTTTGTTAGGATTGAGCTTGAGCTGGGGACTGCATAATGAAGTAAAGAAAACCTATCCAGAAGGAAAAGCAAACAGAGCTACCACAGGGGTGAGCAGTATGGGGTGAAGAGTGCCAGCTTCAAGAAAACCTGGGAATAAAGACAGGCCTGTCCCTACTATACCTAAAACTTCTGCATGCACATGGCCCAGCACGCTTTTTGCAGCCATGCTCATTTCCTCTGAGACATACTCCTCAAGGTTTGTTGTCCCATCTGGTGTGAACAGTAAGCACAGAAAAGCACCAGAGATATCCACTGGCAGCACATCTGATAGAGCAAAGCCCACGGTTACCCAATGCTTAGAAAGTTTTCTTTTCCGAGGCACTTGCTGGGAATTTGCAAACAGGTTCCTTGTTTCACACCTTCACACCAAGGTCACTTCATTGGTTACAGTTTACAGTGGAAATTAAGTCTTTTCGTCAGGGGTTAGCAGCTTCCAAACTTCCTGACATACACCTATGTCAAATTCCTCTCTTCTAGCCAAGTAGTAATACGAAACAAGGTGAATTCAGGCAAGCACAGAACTTCCTGAATTTTTAGCAATGTTTTCAGGTTACTCTGTTCGCCGCTGTCAGAAAGACTTGGCCTCCCAACTAGTAAGTACCTGGATTACTTTGCCTAAAAAATATGCAGGTACTGATGTTGCACTTATTTCAACACCTGATGCATCCAAGAGGTATCAAGGCACATACACAAGAACCACTTCTGTAATTCTCTGTAGGACACTGAGAATTATGTGTCCTTAGACAGCTGAAGACCTATTTTATCACTGAGTGCCAGGCCATTCCTTTTGTGCATGCTCTGTATCCTGCCCAGTCTGTTGTCCAGAAGGTCTATACTTATGCTCTTTCCTTCCAGAAGTTCTTTTGGACAGATTTACTTCCCTGTTCATCAGAGGTAAAACAGAAGTGGCTTTTTCTCATATGACAAATGTAATCATGGATGGAGATGAATGGTATGAATCCTAGAATTCAATATAACCAGAGTGGACTGTACCTCCTGGGTCACATGATAGGAAGGCAGACACATAAAATTTTCACAATTCTGACTTTTTACCCACACAGCTCAAAATCCACTAAGAACTGGCAGCATCCTCAATATGCCACAGATATTTAATGAATTTTTCTTTGGCTTGAGACCTCCATCTGTCCAGCAAACACAGACAGGTCTGACTAAGATTTCACTGAGGTCCAAAAAGAAAGTGTGGGCTCAGAGTAGAGCTAATTAAGCAGCAGAACTGATGGGGTGTCGACAGAAATTGCATGTGGCCATGTTTTTCAAAGTTTTTCAAGGAGCTGGCTATAGGTCTAGGTAGATAAGGCTTAAAAACACTGTGATGTTTCATGCCAGATTTAAATGTGTGCTTCCTTCCTGCACATATACATGCCTCCAAGCATGGTTAATGAGTAATAACTTTATTCACGTTGGGAAAATTTTGACAAAATAAACGAACAGCTGGGGGAGAAGACGTAGTGCAAAGTTATTATGGCCTGCAGTTAAAAGCAGACTTCAAAGGAGGCAGCATGGTTCAGGTGTTAGACGGGCAGCAAAAAAGAAAACAGAAAGAGCAGGTGAAAATGCTATCACCAGGCTCTGACAAAAGAAGCAAAAAACACTTGCCAACCCTCTCTTGTTTTTCCACGCCTGGACTAAAGAACAAAGAAGCCCAAACCATTGCAAACATATAGGTAACCAATTTCTTTCTTAACCCAAATCTCAGGGTTTGCCTATCTATTGGGAATTTTGGGACTTTTTACACCTTTTTTTGGTGTAGTGATTTTTGTGCTAGTAAAAACACTGATTTAATCAACAGATCAGTGCAAAGGTGATGCAAAGGCTAGAGAGCTTGGTATCTCAACCAGCCTGGGGAGCACATCTCCATTACAAGCCAACTTACTAGCAGAATCCAAGTATTTTCCTACAACAAAAACCTTCTTTGGTCTGAACAAACTCAGACTGCTTCATCTGGGCAAAATAAAACTGAGTTGAGCCTCCATCAGGCTCTTGTTTGTAGCAACTCTGAGGAAAGACACAAAGTGAGACAAGGTATCACTAATGCTTTCATTGTAACAGCTTCTTTGCCCTTAATTTAAACAGGAAGTTAAGGGCATGTGGAAAATATTTCTGGTATGGGATCCAGAAGCCCGAAGGTCTTAAATTTTGTTTCTATAAAGCATGCCATTTCAGTTGTAAGAATATAATTACATATCCTCACTAACTACTAGTGCACAGATCCACTTCTTTGGCTCAAAGGTGCCTGGAGTTGGAAGACAGTGGCCTCTAGCTCGGGGACCGTAAGTGTCTCCGGGCCGGCAGCTGCCTCCCCGGCTCCGGGCTCCGCTGTCCTCCCCCACTCCCAGTTCCCCCGCCCGGATCCTGGTTCTCTGCCCCGCTCCCCTTTGCCCCACAATTCCCGGTTACCCCACCCGGATCCCAGTTCCCAGCTCCCTCAGGTTCTCCCTAGGCCCCTTTTCCACCCCCACGCGGAGCTCCCAGTTCCTTTCGCCCCCGTCTCCCGTCCCTCGATCCCCTCCTCAGCTCTCCTTTGCTCCCCGACTCCCGGATCCTGTGTGTCTCCCCCCTCCTCAACCCCCATTTCCCGTTCTGTCCCGTACTCCTGTTTACCTCTCGATTCCCGCTTCCCGCCGGCTCCAGTTCCCTCCGGCGCCCACCTTCCACCCGCCGATACCCCTTTCCCCGTCCCCNNACCCCTTTCCCCGTCCCCCTCCCCAGTTCCCTTTCCCCGTCCCCGTTCCCTTTCCCGTTCCTGTTCCCTTTCCCCGTCCCTCTCCCTGGTTCCTTTCCCCGTTCCCGTTCCCGTTCCCCCACACGCGGTGCCCACTGAGCCACTTCCGGGATGGCGCGCGGACGCCGCGGCTCCGGGGCCTCCCTGCCAGGCGCAGGGGCGCCGGGCGGCCGGCAGGGGGCGCTGTGCGCCCACGAACGCGTCCTGCCTTCCCTCAGCCCCTGCTCCGGCTTTGGGGGACGCGCCGTATTCCCAGCGTGTGTCCCCAGCCCTCAGGATGGACACCCAGGCGTTCCCAGAGTGTCCTCAGCCCTTGGGATGGACACGCCGATGTCTCCATCCCTCAGGGTATGTTTTACTCTTACATCAGCATGTCCTCAGCCAGAGGTGAGAGCCGTGCTCAGTACGGAGCTGGCTCCTTGGGTATCACCTCTGCGAGCTGGGCAGAGGAGTTGATACTGCCGTGAGATACAAGGTCATGCGTAGCCACAAAACTTGGGTGGGAGAAGTTTTTTGAAAGCAGTTTCTACTCAGGGACTGGCTGTAGTGGAAACTGTTGGCATTCACAGTGGGATATGCAAAATTTAATAGCAGCGATAAAAAGACAAGGTGATGGATGAAACCTTCAATGAAAATAAGTGCATTTATTTTAATTTCTGCTCTTCTCAGCATGTTTGCTTTCGCGAGCTTCCAAAGGCTGATATTATTTGTTGCTTCTGACATCAGTAAATTTCAGGTAACTCTCTCAGCTTCTTCAGCTGAGTTAATCTCCACATGCTTTTCCTGAGTTACCCATCTGATGTCTTCAAGATATTTTGGACGAATTGTGCTCATAGCTGAGAAAAGCAAGGATTTCAGAATTGAATGGAAAAACACATTCTCAAGAAAGGAGGTTCCAGACGCTATGAGCCACTCTCGGGAAGTCTGGTAGCCATAGGATAAACCATAGAGCACAATGAAGAAGGATGAGAGCACAGTTATGCTCAGAACCAGTCCCCAGGCCACACAGACACACCACCAGCACAGCAAGGGCTCAGTGTCTGGGATCTTGCGAAGCTGCCTGATGGTAGTGCTTAGTCTCCTTCCTTTGGAAAAGATGCCCCCTTCCGTGAAATTGGAACTTGACTTCTTGGACTTTCTACCCGTCTGAGAGGAATTCACACTTGTCTGCTCCTCTGTGTCAATTACATTTGCATCTTTTTCAGATATTATGCAATTATTCCAGTACCTAGAATCTACCTTTGGGTACATCTTAGTCACAACAGGAGGAGGATCCTTCTGGGAATACTTAAATAAGGCAATTATTAACATTTCCACAGGGAGCGTAAGCAAAGCACATTCAATTCCTACTGTTACTGATCTCAAATACCTCAGATATATCGGAGCTTCGTCATCCTTTTCAGCATTAAAGAACATAATGTTAACAAGCAAGCTGAATAATATTACGGCTAAAAATGTAGACAACCTTTGGAATCTGGTGAAAGCCCCAGCTATGACAGGAGCAAAAATTGAGAGCCATAGATGGTACTCGGTCAGTCTCCTGTTAAAATTAATAAGAAAATAGTCCAATTTGGGTAGAGGTATCTGGGGGTCTGTGACAGAAAATTTCCAGTCTCTTAAGGGATTGTTCTTGTCAAGGAAAAGCCATTTTCTGCACAGAAAGAACCAGGCCTTCCTGGTGGACATGTCCTCAACTTCAGCTCTGCTTAAGAACCAGGTTGGCGATTTGCCCTCGTTATTGAGCCTGACCTTGAAGGATCGAATATCTCCCAAGTTTTTCTTAGTAGTTATCAGAAAGCAGTCAATGCTTCCCCGTTGGAAAGCTGGAGAAGGTTGGTGCCATAAACAACGGAATTTACTCCTGCCGTACTGGCCAATGAGCTGCAGAAAGATCTCTACTCTTGTCCCAGCATTCCAGCGACTGCCTGTGTACAAAGTGACCAAAAAGCTCCCTTCATCAGAGGCCTCGTTGTCTGGCAGAACGACAATGTACTTGATCTCCTTCTCAACCCTGTCTCTTCCTATAGCCCAGCAGCATAAAAGCAAATAGATGGCAAAAATAGAGAGCACTGTTATGAGGGTCAGTGGGTTTTTAGGTATGTCTGCTATCAGGTTTCTCCCCAGATCTACTGTGTTGGGAAGGACTACTACTTTGGCTGCCAGGAACTTAATGCCGGGTGATGGAAGGGCTGGAAGACGCTGGCGAGTCTGCTTGTAGTCACAGACACAGTGTATCTTCTTCCAGTTGGTCAAGGAGCCAACCTTGCATGTGTCTTTGTTCCACTGACTTTCAACCCCATCCAGAAATAGGCAGCGGTCATTAAAAATGTATACATCCACCAGTTTCCGGTTTGGGTACCTCAAGATATAGTGTGTCTCCAAGACAATAGAGATGCTCTGACTGTCTACACCACTTTCCTGCACTATGATTGTCAGCAGGGACTGTGGGAGACAGATTATATATGGACCTGAAATGCTACAGTCAGCAGTGGTTGTCCAATTTCCACTTGCAACTGTTGGCATGTTGTGAAAAGCAGTAAACAAGGCCACGGGCTGAGCATGAGTGAGATTGGTACCTGTAAATATCAGCACCTTGAAAGTAACTTCTAATTCTGTCATGATCTGGAAGTATATGCTCGTGGTAGTTTTATTGATCTCAAAATTAAATCCTCCAATTGTGTAAGTTTCTGTTTTATCGGGTCCCATTACTAAATTTAAAGCTATAATTCCACCTCTCCTGGCAAGAAAAACATCTGCTCTTTCAGTCCTCAATGGAACTAGATCCCCATTGCGCGTACTCTCTGCCACTTTAAGCCCCATGACTACTGATACAATATCTGATGTGTAACCTAACCAAGGGAAGGGGCTCTCATGAAATTCAAAAATGGCAGTGGCAACCACAGTACTCGGGCTCAGTGCTGAACCATCTTCTTTTCTCACTGTTGGATAAAAGCAATTGCGGCAGGTGTATGTGGCAGGCAAATAATTTGTAATGTTCCAGGCTTCCTTTTTCTTCAGAGTGATATTCCAGAGTCCTGTTTCTATTAGAGTTTCTATTTCTTCAGGGACTTTTCCCATGGAAATAATCTCTAGTATACCTTCCAGGATGGAGAAAACATTTTGAATTCCATTTGCACTGACATTCTTGAGATGCAGAAGGTCAGCACTCAGGATGTTGGACAAGCATCTTAGTATTCCACTGGCCTGAATTTCTGCTTCCTCAGACAAACGATACCTATGCCTGTGTCTCATCAGAGCTCTTGTTACTTCTGTCAGTTTCCCAATGGCAAGGTCTTGTGACCTAACATTCATTTTCTCAACTGCGTCTGTGACTTCAGAAAGAACAGCCGCTACTTGGTTGATTTCCAGGACGCTCTTTACTGAAATACTCAAGGCTGTTTTAACCACAGCTTCCCGAAGCTGAGCCTGAGGGAGCTGGACAGTTGGTGTGTTTTTATTATAGTTTAAGAGTGAGGCTGCAAGATAAGCCAAATAACCAGCTCTAAGACGATCTGCAGTCTGCTCATCAGATGTTGACAGGCTTAAACGGTTTGCTGAAGCCAGCAGTTCATGAAACACAGCCGAAAGGGACTGAGT
Source organism: Rhabdornis inornatus (assembly GCA_013397075.1). Classification (NCBI taxonomy): domain Eukaryota; kingdom Metazoa; phylum Chordata; class Aves; order Passeriformes; family Rhabdornithidae; genus Rhabdornis; species Rhabdornis inornatus. Next base: position 1,335,352 of record VWZS01007432.1, on the reverse strand, counting down.
TTTAAGTGGGTTCTTTACATGGACACGTAAGCTCACCTGGGTAAATGCCCCTATGGAATCACGAACTTGAACATAAAGTGTCAAAGTGTACTTGTGAGAGGGGTCTCCAACTGGGAGAAATGATGGAGGAGTTTTAGGCTCAGAACCAAAGTACAGAATTGGGCCAAATGTGTTTTCCACCACAGAAGTTACTGTGGTAGTTTTGGGTATGTCAGAAGCTACTATCACTTTATACGTCAGAGGTGAATGGCTGTCATAAAATCTTCTACACTTAACAACAAACTTTGTCAGAAAGGCTATACCATAGTGGGGGCTGATGTTACACGTGCCGGCCCGAGGTGGAATATTTACTGTAAAGGGTGTTATGAAGGATGAGCTCCTACCATCCCAAGTAGTTACGCTTAAGTGAAGTACGTAGGATGGATATGCAGGCTTTATGAAAGTCAGAGCGTGTATAGACATATAAGCCCCAGACCTCCCTGTTGATGTTTTGGAATCCCAATCAAAATGAATTTCTTTAGAGGTGTCTGAATAAAGGGTCCAGTAATACAGTGGCTTGTTGCTTGGTTTACAGTTTGAGCATTTTCCAGATAGGGAAAATCTCTCTGTTGGAATTATACTTCTACCACAGTTTTCAAGACATCTCACATTCAGAATGAGTGGAGGACCAGGATCCACCTCTACAATTTGATTAGCATAAGCCTTCCTTCTGCCCTTTTGAATCATCAGGCGAAAGTAGTATAAGGTGCTTCCTGGGAGGGATTCTGGTGGTATTTTTTGAACGGGACCTGAGGGTGTTATCCATCTCAAATCCTTCTGGAATGGATGGCATTTGTTTTTCAGGTTGAATTTCATGATTTTATAGTCTGCCAAGTCTTTAGTGCAGTACCAAGTAAATATCAGTGGTCCTTCCTGTGAATCAGGATCAGAAGATTCAGAGCCATCAAGAGTCCAGCTCTCAGAAAAACCCACTGTGCGGACTGAGCCTCCTGAAATATTTGCCAATAGATCAGCTCTCTCAATCTGAACATAAATCCTATCATGGGCCTTGAGGACTGTTGAGGTCCTAATTGGGACTACCTCAGCAGTGAAATAAAACAGATACAACCCATAATCTAAAGTATTACTGGGAATAGTCAAATGTATCATTTTTATGCCAAACATTGCAGACGTGTTTACTGGATGCGACCAGTCCGGCTCAGTTTTTGTGTCCTTAGCAGGATAGACACGCCATAAAGGCTTGATAGATACGCCAATGTGGCAGTCTACATTCAACTTGACAAAGAGAAAAAATTCTAATGCCTTTTTCCTGTACAAGATAATGGATCTGGGATCAGGTCTCTGAATCCAACACCTGGTTATCCTACATTCTTTTTTCTCACAAACCACTGGTGCTTCTATGCTTTTTGCAGTATGGTTGTTGACCCTGACACTCAGAAGAGCTGGTGTAGGTGCACTGCTGGTGCAGTTCACTTTTGCCACAAACCCCACATATTTCTCTGCATCAAAGGGTAAAGCAGAACGACGGACAAAACGTGCAGCATTTTTTACATGGTCGTTGTACATGTATGTGCTACTCTGGACAACACGGTCTTTTTTTGTGCCAAAAAGCTGCAGATGGAAGGTCCAGTTGCACTGTAGCATCGGATATTGTGCAGGGATAAACCACACTAAATAACTAAAGTTCTGCAGAAAAGAACGGCCACTGCTGAAAACGTGGACGTCAAGGTCTCTTTCTGCCAGTGACCTAATCAAAGCCCTCTTCTGATTCAAATAAAGGCACATTTTGAACTTGTACCACTGTAAGGCCAGAAACTCTATGGTGAGTAAGTAGGAGATCTCCTTGTATTGGTAGAACACGCTGTATGTGTTAGGGCCACCTGTGGAAAAAGTGCTGTTGTTGTCTTTAGATGTGTAAAATGTCCCCTGGTTGTACCTGAAAATGTAAGTGCTGCTGTTGGTCTTCCCTGGAAAAAGGTTGACATGGATGGGAGTCTCTTTGCCAGCAGTTAAGCTCAGGGTACCATTGAGCAGGTGCAGTTCCCCTGCCAATTCCTCAAACCTCTTTCCATCAACATGGAAGTAAACACTGGCCACCACTATCTCATCCAGGCTCTGAGGTGTAGAAATGGCACAGAAGTTGCTCGACAGCATAAATGAACTGTAGGAGCAGAGCCAACCTCCTATAGCCTGTGTGTCCACCAGTCTGTAGGCAAGTGTACTCAGGGTAAGGGGCTGAAGCCACCAGGATAAGCTGAGGGGTTGCTGAGGAACACTAAGGAGCTTGGAGCTGATACTGAGGACATGCACCAAGTCATGCTCCACCTTGAGAGAGAAGTTGAAGCTCATGTGAGGCATCTGCTCAATACTGACCAAAGCAACGTGGATCCCGGGGTGCCTGTAGCACACAGTCAAGCGGTAGCTGTAGTAGGTGGCACAGGCCTGTTGCAACTCAACTGTTGGGTAGACAGCAGGTGATGTTGTGTCCTGGTGCTCACTGCTGGGAAGCAGAAGGGTCGAGGGAACACCTCCCCCGCTGTTGAAGCGGTACTGCCAGCCGGCACTCTTGAGGCGTGCACACCAGCCCAGCTCCACCAGCTGCCACACTCGGATGACGTGCGTCTGCGGCCAAAGCACGAACAGCCGCATATCCTGCGCCAAGATCTCGACGCTCACGTTCTGGTGAAAGCATTCGGGTGCAGAGCAGGAGGCAGACGAGCACTGCACTGTAAGAAGGCTGGAGGCCCCGGGTGAGGGAGCTTGCCCTGTCTGCAGCACCACCTGGCCTGACCAGCGCGAGATGTTCTTCACGGAGGCCGAGTTCAGGTACCAGAGGCAGAAAGGTGGGGATGGTGGCTGCCCTTCCTCCCCCTCTACCTCCGGCCCTGTTCCTGGGGCAGGCTGGTAATGCAGGGTCACGGTGCTGTTCCATAAGCACGACACCCTGTGCTCGTTGTCTTGCCGCTGGAAGACTTGGCCGTGAGGGCCCGGGCAGCTGACCCGCAGGGGTGACGGCTGGAGACGGACAGGGGACGCCGCCGAGCCCTGGCGGCAGCAGGCGAGCAGCTGCAGAAGAAGAAGCAGGAGCGCGGCCATCGCGGCCAGAGGGGACGGGGCGGAGGACCCGCGGCCTGCCGGGCGCTGCTCGTTGGGGTGGCCCAACGGCTGGGACAGCAACCCAAGGGCACCGAAGCCTCCTCTGGAGGGCAGTCGGTGAGAACACTATTTAACCTCGGCCACCGGGCCGGAGGTGGGTCCAGAAGAAGTAACAAAGATTTGGGGGCCAATAATGGTCACGAACTCCCGCAGACGTTCCTCCGAGGCGGCGCGGACGCTCCGCGCATACCCGCCACCCACCGCCCGCCGCTCGCGCCGGCGGCGGCCCCGCCCCCGCTCGCGTTGGAGCCGCGGAGCGGCGAGCTTGCAGTGGGACCATGGCTGCGCTGAGGGACTGCAAGGTGAGGGCAGGGCTGAAGGGCTGCGAGAGGATGGCAACGTGAGGGGCGGCCGGGGCTGGGGAGCTGCGGGGGGACGGCAGGGTGAGGGGCTGCGAGGGGAGGGCACCACTGAGGCGCTGGGCCGGCGAGGCTCGGTCCTGCCCGTGCCCGGCGCCCAGGATCGGCGGGTGGCCTCCCTCTCCGTGGGGGTTCCGGGGCTGCCGACGGGCTTTCGGCTGCGGTGAGCGGGGAGCTGAGCCGGGCTCGCTGTGGCTGGAGCTCACCCTCATGCACTCGGGTGGGTTTCGGAGGAGGGAAGCTGCTGCTGGGATCTGGAAAGGGGGAAGGGTCGCTGCACCCATCCCTTCTATTGGGGAAGCAGACTCATGTCTGAGCATCTCTGGGTCTTGTCCCCAGCGCAGGGGTCCCACGACACCCACCTGTCCTTTCCGTGGGCCTCAGAAGTGGGTCAGGCCTTCAAAATCAGCTTTGGGTCAAAGGGTGCAACCTACAGGAGGTGCTTACTGATTAAATAATTTGCATGCTGTCTTTCTGATAAACTCCTTTTATGGTTGTGTTTTGGTTAATTAGGGCAGTGGCAGGTTAAAACAAAGTCTTGAAGATTGGGTGTGACAGGTGCATGATTGACAGAGCTCTGGGGATCTATCACGCAAGGCATTCAAGAGGTGCCAGCTGCAGCCCAAGAGAGCACAATTCTCAGAGCCAGCTAAGATTCTAGCAGAGAAAAAAATACAGATAAACAGTCACCAAGATCTCGTGACTGAACTCTAATCTTAGAGCAGGGGAAAGGGCAAGGCTTTGGTCTCACTGAGAAGCAGTGAGAAGAGCAAAGGCCATGACTCTCTAATACAAGAGGCATCACAGAGAAGACTCTCTCCTGGAGTTAGAGAGAGGGTTGTGGGAGGTCTGTATAAGAGAACCCAAAAGCAGCCTCTGTGGGAAGGGGAGCTGATAATTGCCTTACAGACTCTTGGGGCTGATTTTTGCCCACTCACACTCCCTCCTGGATTTCTTCAGTCACAGTCTGATACCTCACTAGAGAGAAGCCCCAGGACCTGATTGTCCCAAATAGTCTGGGCAGGACCCCTTATTTACATCCTGGAGGACAAGGGGTGCTGCCTTTTCTGTGGTCCTAGTAGTTCTTTAGTTCTAAGTTGGCAGTGAGAGGTTAGGTTTGGAGCACATCTTTTACATCTCTTAGGAGCCAGCAGCTGTTGTGGGGTGTTTCTTCCCTGTAGCCCATTGTCTTGATGTGCTAGTAGTGGCACAGAGTAGTGCCAGAGTAGTGGCATCCCTGATGTGACACAGTCTTGCTGCCATTCTCCTGTTGCCAGAGTGGGAGTTTTCCAGTGAGGAGTCAGTCAGGTGGGCTGTAGCCATAGCAGGACAGGGGCTCTCCAGAGTGGCTGGAAATGCACATACCTCAGCTAGATCAGCAGTGTCCTTAGGGATGGGTGCAGGCCCATTTTCCAACAGCCCTTGTTCTGCTGGTTTGTTCTGGTGCTCACACACAGACTTTTCCATTCTTGTGAATCAGCATCAAGTCCCCTCAGAATGGGACATCATTTTCTGCTTGGCAAGCACCTCAAGCTGTTGTGTAAAACAGGCAGTGATGCAGAGACCTGCTCCAAGCAAAGCTTGGTTTTGATCACTGATGCTGAGGGTGGCTCCTGGCCTACTTTGCAGATAGCTGTAAGTAGCAAGCCTAATCTTGCTACCTGCTTGACTTTTCTCTTTATTTTTTCTGGATGATAAATGACATAGAGAATAAAAATTTTCAGCTCCCCCGAGGTTGCTGAATAGAGCTTAAAGACTAACTGGCAAAAAAAGATAAGGGGGTTTAAAGGTATGCGCACAGGATTATAAAGATGTCTGGAACCAGCGGAGAAACAGATAAGAAGGACTACAGTGTTTTTTTGGCAAGTTATGTAACACAGAAACATGCCCAAAGAAAAAGTTCAAGGAAAGGTCATCTTTAATATCAAAGCATTCAGTGAATATGACTACCAGAGGCTCCTTTTTATGAGTCTCCTGGACCATAAAAAGGCCTCCAGTAGGAGGAAGATGCATGCGAATTCATTCTAGGAATTAGTTCTTTGTATTAGGTAAGAAGTGCGTATTAATGAATATGTATGGTTATGATGGACGAAGACCTTTTTGCAAAGTCTCACCACACCCACAGAACAAGGAGAGTGTGTCCTGTGCAGATAACGAGTGCCTGCTTTCTAGTGCTTCAAATTGCGTTAGGAAGTTTATTCTGGCCAATTTCAGTATATAGTATGAATTGTACATATGGTTATAGTATGAATTGCAAAGAAAATGTGTAACTTTAGATTCAGGTCTACTCTTTCAGGCATGTAATTTGAAGACTCAATTGCTTTAGCTGTTGGAATGTGAGCCTTTAATCCAATCACAGTGGGAAAGCTTTAGGATATATTAACAAAGTTGTCTTTGCCTGGTTATTTAAAAATTTTGACAGATTATTATAGCTAGGAAATGCTTTAAAATGTAAAATGAGAAGAGCTGAATTCTTGCAGCATCAGGAAGGACTAAGCCCCCATTAGAAGTCTGAATTAGCTTGCCCCAGGTCTGTTTTTATAATATCCTCTAAGTTCTGTGTACTGCATTAAAGTAATGCTGAAGTGATTGGGGCAGCTTCTCAAATGAACTCTGCTCATTTGCCAGCAGCCAACCAGGAGATATTGTACCTCAGTCATGTTGTGTTACTAGAAACTATGGCAGCCCAGTTCTGTTTTGCTTTTTAGCTTTTTCCATTTCCCATGTTCTTATTGTTGTCAGGCTTGTGTATAAATCTGTGATCCAAATTTTCAGTTGGTTAACCCCAGACACTTAGTGGATTTGCTCTGCCAGACTGTTTGGTCTGCAAGTTAAATCAGAAGAACATTATTGTTTATACAGATTTATAGATTATAGGGGAACAGGGTTTTATTTTACCATGTCTCTACTTCAAATGAGGTGTGCCTGTAGCAGAGGAACCCAACAACAACTGTAATGTATTCAGAATGGTGCTGTCATTATGAGCTGGGCTACCCATTGAGATCTTGTGGTACACTTGCTAATTATTGGCTTCTTTAGTCTCACTACTGGCTCCAGCTAACTGAGTCTTAGATGTAACTACAACTGAACAAAAGGTTTATTTTCTGCCTCACACTGTCCTTCTAACTTTTGTTTTTGGAAGTGCACAGCTGATGAAAATATCAGAACAGCATTAGTTTGAACATCTGTCAGTGTAGCCTGGAAGATGAGGGTGTAAAAGGAGCATGTTTGCGTGTGTTTGTTTGTTGTGCAGGCCTGGCAGGATGCTGGACTTGTCCTGTCCACGACCAGCAATGAAGCCTGTAAGCTCTTCGATGCTGTGCTGACACAGGTATGACCAAAAAGCCCAAGAAAATGTGATTTGAAGGGACTCGTGCATGAAACACTCTTTTCTGTAGCTTATATTTAAATTTCTTATCAGCTGGGAGAACCTCAAAATCAGGCCACTACAGGAGTTCAGCCTTTAACTGGCAGCAGGAAACCCTTTTAAGCAGAGGGCTGTGCCAGATGCTGCAGCTGTGGTGAAAACCTCAGCCAGTGTGCTCATTCCACTTGATACCAACAAATCAGCCAGTTGGCAAAAACCCCATAGAAATCCAGGGTAATTGGTTCTGCTGGTGACTGAATTATATTAAACCCCAGTTTTTCTGTTTTTCTACTTCACTAAACCTACCTGAGTGCAACATTTGTCTTCTAGTCATTTGCCTTGCTTTTGAATTTTAAGTGTCTGTGAGAACAAAAAGAAGTCCAGTATCATAGTGGATTTCTTGACCCTCTCTTGCACTGTCTCTCTTACAGTATGCAACTTGGACCAATAATGAGAGCCTTGGAGGTATTGACGGATGCCTCTCCAAGCTAAAGGCAGCAGATCCAAACTTTAGTGAGTATAACCTTTGATTCTGAGCACTGAAAGTGCTGGGTTAATGCCTGTTGTCTTGGTATTTAACTGACTTTGTTTGTGCAAGGGCAAGGTGATAGTTGATTGAATTCTGTAAAACTTCCTCAAAATCTAGAGCAGGCAGAATGCTTTTATGTGGTGTTTTTTTTCTTTTCATTTCACGTAATATTTGAGTAGCTGTCATGAAAACCTTCTGAGAACTTTAGGCGTGGGAGACTTCCTGGACCCCTGTGTCCACAAGTCAATTTTATTGAAAATGCTCAGCTCTTCTGGTGTTTTGTGGAGCTGAAGGCTCTGCTGTGAGTTCATCTGGTGCTGTGCTGTTTCCTGCAGCGATGGGACATGTCATTGCCAATGGCTTGGAGCTGATTGGCACTGGAAGGACCGTGAGACTTGACAAGGAGCTGGACAGCGCTGTGAGAGCCATGGTGGCACTTTCCAAGTCACAGCCACTAACAGAGCGGGAGAAGCTTCACGTGTCAGCATTGGATGTGTTTGCCAGGGGGTGAGTCCTCTTTCACCCTGCTCGAGGCACTGTGAAGAGTTCCTTTGTCTAGTGCAGGCAGAAGTGAAGGTTGGCAGTCATGGTGTGTGATGTTAGCTGACATCTAGCAAAGGACCGGGGTGAGATGTCACAGATTGTCCCTGAATTTCTCTCTCCACCCAAAGTGCCATGTCTAGCTGGTGAGCAGCACTGTAGGAGGTAAAGTGCTCTATTGCCACCACTTCCTAGCATTAAGCACTCCAAGTTTTAAATCTACCACAGATCCATCAGTGTGGTTTAGAACTAGGAAATTAAGTATTTGGCTACAGTAGGGTCCAGACTCAGATGCACAGAAGGAAAGTTACAGACTTCTCTCTCTTGTCTCCCTATGTCAAAACCTATTTCCCCTGTAAAACAGGGAGATTAGAGTGTCACACATGCTGTAGAGGCTCACTGCTTCATTCCATATGATAAATCTATATGAATTGCAGAACAGACAGGCTAATGATTCACTTTCATTATTTGTTTGCCAAACAAATGGGTGAGCATGGATTTGCCTCACATCTCAGCAAAGGAAGTGAGGAAGCTACTGAAGCCCTGCCACTGGGTTTGATTCCCACAAAAGGAGAGGGAAGGTATCTTTGTACATACAAAGTTCCGTTAATTATGGTGGGTCCCTGTAGGAACTATTCAGCCCTGTAGGAAAATTTTTATATTTATGGTGTAAGCTTGTTTTATTTTCCTTGTCTATTGCAGTGATTTTGTGTAACCCAACACAATTTCTTCCATAAGATTTCTCAGAAGGTGCCAAATGAAGATAATCCCATTAGCTTAGAAAAGACTAAAGAATTCATTCAAAGAAATGAATAAGTCATTTGGTGCTGAATTTTCTATTTTTCAGCATCATTTAAGTTCAGGACTAACAGTAGGGGCAGGCATGTGTGCCTTCTTTCAGTGATGGAAATAATTTTTTATTTCTAGCCAACTTCCAAAAGCTTGTGATCTATGGGAACAGATTCTGCAGAACCACCCAACTGACCTGCTAGCCCTCAAATTTTCCCATGACACGTATTTCTACCTTGGATATCAACGTCAGATGCGAGATTCTGTTGCTCGTGTTTATCCTTTCTGGACACGTGATGTTCCACTGAGCAGGTGGGTCATGCTTCATTTGGAAATTGCTCTTTACCTGGGGTGCATGGACGATGTGGTTTTTAAGTTCAGACTTACAAGTTCAGGATCTTTTGGAAACAGACATGTAGACAAAAATCAAGAGTCTAGAAGTTAATCAAACTTGACCACAGATAGAATGTGTCTTCAGTATCCATCTTGACACTGTTGTTGAGGGATTTTTCTGAAGTGAGCTGTGTCTCACTGCTGTCAAATATAGCACATAGTGTGTAACACACAAGATAAAATCATGTTGTCACCCACGGCAGTGGCGAAATTTCTTCATTTCTTCCAAAAAATACTATTTCTCTTGATCCACTAAATAAATCAGGTGCACATTACATCCTTAATTTTCCTTTATGTTGGGCCTTTATGGCTGGGGATGATTTACAACCAGTTTTAAAGGGCCACTTCATGTGAAAATACCCTCCTGTGATTTTGTGTGCACTGGGGAAAATGTAGAAGATTGCCTTTGAGATGCTCAGATAGCTTTGGTGATAGCAGTGTCTCACTTCTAGCCTTTTAATTCTGCATCTTGCAACTGTTATGGAGATCAGCAGCTGGTTCTGTGTAGCTGGTGACTGGTGATTGCATCTCATCCAGAGATGGAAATGTCCGTTCTGAGGTGCATCTTGTCACTGTTTGCCATGCTGGTGTCTCAGGGTCACTCATTTCTTCTGAGAATTAGCTTAGCAGTTCTGTATCCTGTGAGCTTGAACCCTTGTAAATTGCACTGCAAGAACTTTTTTTGAGTTAAATGCTCTTTCTAGTATGTTTTTTTAAGTCCTGGATTAAACCTAGTTATAAATGGATGATGTGCTCTTTTTCCCCCTTTCGCTAGCTACGTGAAGGGCTACTACTCTTTTGGACTTGTGGAAACAAACCTTTTTGACCGTGCTGAGAAGGTTGCCCATGAGGTAAACTGCCTGCTGTTGGTGCTAAAAGGCTTGAGAATTCTCAGACAGGGTGGTGGTTTCTGCCAGTTGTTAGTGAAAGTAACAAAGAGATAAAGCTCAACATGGAAATGCTCACAGAGTCTTTGTGAGACTTGTTGATGACTATTCTCACGTTTCTGCCCCACCAAGGCAGTTTCACGGGACTGTATTCCCCTCACTTGCTTATGAGCATGCCCTGTCAGATGGGGTCAGAACACCTCTAAAAAATCCATATATCAGCCCATCTGCTGCTTCCCACATGTATAATTGGCTGTTTACTCCTATTAAAGAATGTTGGATTGTTTGGACATAGTCTGCTCTTGACAATCAATCCTGTTTGGCTTCCTGCTCCCTTTTTTTCCTAGATGCTTGTTCCTGGATTATTGAACAATTAACTATAACAATGTTCCTGGGGATCAATATTAGCCAGCCTGTTTCCTTTCTATGAAGATAGTAATTATACTTGACTTTCTCCAGTCCTCAGGATTATCCCTGTCCTCCAGGAGTCTCAGACGCAATCTCTAATGGGTGGTCTTGACAAAACTTCTGTAATGTCAAATTGCTGAAAGTGACAGTAGAGACTAAACACTAAAACTTAACCTTTACTAGGTTTATGACTAGCTTTGCAAAATGCCAAAAGCCTAGTGGGAGTTGTTGGGCCAAGGAAGAGGAATTGACTGACTCAGAGCTGGCCATTTTTTGGAAAAGAAATAGTTATCTGCAAGGCACTATATCGTGGAATATATAGTGCCTGTGCCTGCAGTTCTTTCATTGATGCATGTCTGTGAAATAGATGTCATTTCACAGTCAACATCAAAGCCTGTGTTTTAAAGTGTTATGCAGGTGTTCATCTCCCTGCAGCAGAAGCTGGCAAGTGAAGTCAGCCAAGAAACATTCTCTTCCTTTTCTGTCCAAATCAGACTCCTGGGCTGTGGTTAGTTGGAGTGATACAAGGATGTACTTAACATGCAGCAAGTAAAAAGTAGTCTCTTGTCTCTAGATAAGCAGTGATAAATGTCTGTATTTGCAAGTTTGTAAAGCTTGTTGTGTTTTCCTGTTTTTCACTCATAGGCTTTGGCTATAAATCAGACAGATGCATGGTCTGTCCATACTATAGCTCATGTAAATGAAATGAAAGCAGAGGTGGAGAAGGGCTTAAAATTCATGAAGGAAACGGAAAAGAACTGGAAGGTAACCATTTTTGTGGCATCTCTGAAAAGCACCTTTTAGTTTTTCTTTAACTCCTGCAGCCAAGTTCTTGAGTCCTCTGCCTGCAGTTCCTTCCTATCTGCAGACCTGTTACAATCAGTGCAGAGTTTGCATATTAGAGGAAATCCTCCCTTGAGGTGCTGCTACTCTCCATGCAGCTTTTAAGCAAGACGCAGGAAGAAGTGACACATTATGAGGCACATGGCTGTCCCTATTTGTGATCTGTTGTGTGGTTATTAAAGTGAAATGACCACTGATTCTTTCACAAGCTTTTTACTTAGGCTGAGGTAAACACTGACAGTCACTTGAAGGACCTGGCTAAATCTCCTCATGGGAGCTAAGATGAGGTGGGAAATAACACGGTCAAATCAACTGTTTCAAAACACTAAAATACTTGTTTGCTTCTGGATGGGGAGAGGATTTTAAGAACAACTGTAAAGAAAAGAAAAATTATGCTCTTATCTTTTTTTCTAGTGTACTACTTTCTAGTGTATCAGTTACCTTATATATCCAACATGTTTGGCACCATCTTTCAGAGTATTGAACAGGGTAATTAGTCTGTCATGTGGTCCTTTGCTGTAAATTAAGTTTCATTTTGTGTTCGGCAGCTTTTACCCAGTGATTACATCTGTTATATTCAGAGCTGAGGGCTGTGAGGTTTGCCTTTGCTAGAACACACAAGAGTCTGTTTTAGATTCATCTGAGCTGATTATTCCACCTCATCCAAAGAACAGGACTGGATAGTCAGACTAGAAAGGCTGTTTATGTACTTGTTTTATTTTTTAAGTTAAGCAATCAGATACTGGGCTTGGAAGTGCAGACAGAAAGCTCTTGCTTGAAGTTCACACTTGTCACTTCCCAGAAAGCATTTTGTCTTTTTATGTTAGTTTTAATGAAACAGTGATGTAGGGGGTTGACATTTTGGATGATACCTGAAAAACCCCAGTCAGTGACTTCTGGATCGATTTTTTTTTTGTAACTCTTGCTTCTTAAAATAGTTGCATGTCTCTGATTCATACTCTTTATCCAAATAAAATCAAGTGCAAGCCCACATCTCTCTAGCAGTTTAATTTTTTTCAGAGCTCAAATTTAGCAGCAGGGAAAAGGTTTTGCTTTTTTTAGTCAGGTAATTCCATGATCTTATTTGTATGACATTTGGAATGGCAGTCTTGATATTATCAGTATTTGTGCCAAGCATGTAACTGCTTCTGTTGCTTGGGTTTGGTTTGTGATTTAATATTAAACAAGCAAAGATTACCAGAATGTTTATCTTAGCACTATAAGGCCCTGACATTTATTGGGAACATTTACCTTTGTGCTTCCTGGAAGTGGTTCTTACAGTTGTCAGTATGACAATAAAGATTATTTTTCCACTTGTGAGACCATTAAGTTTAACTACAGAACTGAGAGAGAGGGAGAGGAGAGGGGTGAATCTTTCTGGCATTTTAATTTTCACCAAAGGATTATGGAGCTACATTTGTATATTTTTAATGCATTCACAAAAATGAACTGCAATTGCCTTGAACTGCAGTCTAGGGAAGAGGATTTGAAGTTCAGGTGCCAGCTGGAAAGGACAGTGCAAAATTGGTGCAGTCCAGCAAAAATTCATCTCACCTGATGAGCTGCCAGTGTGTTTAGCATCTCTTGCAGCTTCTGTAGCCTGTAGTAAAATTTGTTTTAAAAGTGATTCCTCTTTGTCTGAGGTAGCTTCTAGATGGCTGGGATGAATGCCCTCATAAGGCCTCCATATCCTCTCTCCACAATCTGGCCAGGTTACTTCTGACAAGATGCCTAAATTTTAGATGAGACAAATCTTACTTTTATAGATGTGGATTAATTTTGTTTTAGAGGATGCTGAAGAAAGGTGAATTCTGAGGCATCCAAGTGAAACTCTTATCTGGAAAATTGTGTGGGGGAAGCCTTGTGTTTGAGGTGTTGCCCTGAACAGCTGCAAGGACAAGTGTAGCAAATTAGGTGTCCTGACAGCTGATTTAAATTTCTTGTCTCTTTTGTGTCTCCTGAAGTACTCAGTTTTGCTGAAGGAGGAAACAGAAACCTGACTAGATAACTTGAAACGAGAAGTTATTTTGTAAATATAGAAATAATTTTGTTTTTTTCATTTTCTCCCCAGAGCAGTGATATGCTTGCTTGCCATAATTACTGGCACTGGGCTTTATACTACATTGAAAAGGTATGAGATATTTTCATACATGTGCTTTATGGTCCAGATAGGTTATCTAAAGCTCTTTATAAGGCAGAACTAACATTTACTGGGGGTGTGTGTCAGCTATTTAAAGGAATGTTTTTATAAAATAGCAAAATGCTACATTTACAAAGTGGCATAGTCCTTTAATAATGTTATTTTGAGAATTTTAATTGCATTCATCAAAAATTTCAGTATCTTTCTAAGAATGTTGAAATATTGCTGTGAGATTATTGCGTGTTTGCAGATCCAATAGTCTCACTAATTACATTTAGCAGTTATTTGATAGCAAGATGAACTTAGATCTCTAATTTTGAGACAAAAATTAACAAAATTGTTACCAAATTTGGTACTCATTTTCTGGCCCAAAAATTTGCTGACTCAAAAACAAAAGGCCATAAACTCTAAATTGGGTTGCCAGTGCTATTGTTACTAATTCTTACTATTGAAAGCCTTTAAAAATGATTGAAATTTTATCCAGCCTGTCAGAATTTCCTTGATTTAATGCTTAGCACTTGTGGGGTTCAGGTTAATAGGGAGATAAATGTGGCATCCTTGAGAAGGCAGCATCCTATGGCCAGAAAGCAGAGTAACATAGAAGGAACATAATTCTCAACAGGAGTCCAGTAGTTTATTTACTTTGCCACTTTCTATCTACATAACTTTTTTGAAGGCTATTTAAAACTGATTTTTTTTTCCCATCTCTTTGCATGCACCATGAGATGAACTGTTTTTTGCAAAAATCCCTGAAGGGAACATTAGAATGAGAGACAATACCTCATGTTTCTCCTTCTTGCTTAACTTGTGCCAGTATTGGTACTTACTCTTAGATGAAACCTCAACATACTGATCATTTTGCCTATTAAATCCAGGCTTTTCTGCTTTGAATACCTCGAAGTTTCTTTGACTTGGTTTGTTTTGATCAGGCAGTCCTGAAGAGCTTTTATGACATCTGTTAATGTGTTTGTCTGTGGTTGCTGCCAGTCTCTGCTGGTTGCTGTGTCTGCATGTTAACCATAGTCCTCCTTTGCTTTTCCAGGGGGAATATGAAGCTGCTTTGACAATTTATGACAAGCATGTGAGTAGTTTTTTTCTTTACTGAGATCATGCCAGATCACAATATGTGCTTTCTTCCTTCTGTGTGAGATTGAAACCTATCACAGTGTGTGATCTGTGTATAAATATTGTTTACATCTGTTATTACAGTCTTTTGGGGAAACAACTTCTCAGCAGTTCTGGGGAAAATGCCCCAAGGACTTGAGTGTTACATAATTTGAGTGCTTGAAAGAGCTACAGTGGTACTGATTTTTATTTTTTTCATGTTTCTTATTCATACCTTTTAAAGGATGTAAATTAATTTGCCTATAAAGTCAAGTCACCTGTACAAAGAACTCGTTTTGCATGTTAGGTACGAAGTCAACTGTCTGGATTTCAAAACAACCTTTGTAAATAAGCAGTATCAAATTAGATAACATAGCACATCTTTGTAAGGATTGTAAAAATACTGCAAGAGTTAAGAAAGCTGCTGGGCAGATTTCTATCTACTAACATTGATCAAGTGAAGTAATATTTATGGCACAATTTTGGAAAAAATAAAATAACTGTGGTGATTCTCCATATTTACTGAGAAAAACAACACATGTTTTTCTCAGTAAATATGAGAAGCCAAAAAAGTTTCTGTCATTGCAAATTCCTGTGCTCAAGAAAGATGCAATTAGGACTATTACAAAACAAGTAACTTTGAATTAATAGAAGGATAAAATTCATTTAGTACTGTGAAAATAAGTTTGATAATCTGAGGAAATTTCCACTAGCACATCACTTGGCCAGCCTATGAGTACTTGTGATTACAGATTGCTCCCCAGTCCCTAACAAGTGGAAGCATCCTGGATATAGTTGATAACAGTTCGATGCTCTACAGGCTTCATCTGGAAGGTAGGATATCCTCTGGCCATTCTTTTTTGTAACTTTTTCCCTTCCCCTGCCATTCATGTTGGGGAAGTACTTTAATGTAATTACACAGCAAGCTCAATCTGTGTTTCAAAAGAAACTTGAGGAAAGCATCAGTGTAAAATTCCTAATAATGTCCATAAGCTCTATTCTTCCCAAGAGCTTCCATTTTCCATGCCAGTGTGGCATAGCAGTCAGCTCCAGCCAGCATAGGTCACATACTTGTTTGACAAATTCACTTCCATTGTCCCTGGAGGTCTGAGGCTGAGCAATCAAATGTATAAGCCTCTAAAAACCCATAGCATTTTCTGGATGTAAATTTCCAGTTAGAGCCTTTTTTTTTCTGTTTTGATCCTGATTGAAATAGATGGTATGAGCATATTACCTTCTGGCTTTTTGTACTTTTCTAACTCAGTGGCATTTCCCCTTTTTATGTCAGTGTTCACACACTGGGGTTCATGGCAGGGGACATGATGGGCAGACAGTATGTCACACTGTTCTGCTAGAACACTAATGATGTATTGGGGTTTTTATTAAATCCACCTTCTCACTCTGTCTCATGATTGCTACAGATGGCTCGTGGTGAGCAGCACCTCCAAGACATTATGAGCAATCTCATAATAAAGCCAGAAGCTCACACAATGCAGACTAAAATAATACCTTTAAACTCCTGACAGTCAAGAAACTCTTGGCCCAGATAAGGCAGGCTGTGGCTGAGCATTATTGCTGCATTAATTTTGCCACATCAGGAAACATCTTCTTGAGTTCAGTAGGAATGCTTTTTACACTGAGTGGCTGAAAGTACATTGCAAAGTCATACTTTTGCACGTGCAATGTTATTGAGAGAAGTATTTTTACTCTTAGGTGTAAAGCTTGGGGACAGGTGGAATGATCTGCTTGGGGTTACAAAGAAGCACACCAAGGATCACATTCTTCTGTTCAATGATGTGCACTTCTTGATGTCTTTCCTTGGAGCCAAAGACCAAAAAACTACTGAGGAGCTTTTAGCAACTCTGCAGGAGCTTGCCAGGTAAGCAAGGAATTCCTGCATTGCGTTCAGTGAATTGCTCTCTGAACTTCAGGGCAATGAGGTCTCTGGCTTGCTGAAGCTCCAACATGCTCCTCCCTGCTGTAGCATGTCACTGGGATATATCTGGTTTAAGCAGGGCAACATCCAGTTAGGAGATCCATATAATCATTTATTTTTTGAGTTTATGTCTGGAGGGGTTTCTCATTTTGTTGAGCAGAAAACTTTTGTGTTTGAGGTCATGGACACCACCCAAGCAGTTGCTGTCTGTTTCCTGTTAGTGAGGTCACACTAAGCTGTGTTACAGACAAGGAGTAAAGTATGTTAACAAGAACATTCTACAAGATATGTCAGCTGTCTGTGGTGGATCTTTTTGCTCTGGTTTAAAAGGTTAATAACAGAACATTAGTTGGTAGCAATATTCTAATGGCTACTCTTAAATGTGTTGTTAGGTCCATCTGCAGGAAATTAGGTTTCAAGTACTACTAAAGTAATAATCTAGAATATTTCACTTTCAAATTAAGTTATTTGAAAAGGTTGAATATTTAACTACTACATCAAAAAAATTAGGGGTTTGTGTTCCCTTAGGTATTAAATGACTGCGAGTTGCCTTGGGTTTTTTTGAAGGGGTTGATACATATATGCTTTAAATTCAATTTCTTCTCCTCACTACACCCTTTTCCCCCTCTGTTTAAACATCTGTTGCTTCCTTTGCCTTTAAAAAGAACGAAGGAGAACCTGAAATTTTCACTATGTTCCTGACTATATGTAGCTTCAAGGAATACTGTAATTTTTAAGAATACTTATCAAAACAAATAACTTTCAAAGAAAGCCTAAGTATGTCTCATTTAACTAAAGTAGAAAACAGCAAATATATTTTGTTATTTATTCTATTATTTAAGTATGCCAGTATATATAAAGTATAGAAAGCTGCCCACCACAGAGGCTTTAATGAACATAGGTTCATATATGCTTATTCTTTCACCCAGTGCTTCTTTCATCTACTTCCAACCTTAATGATACATGTGTACATTTTTAGCTGTAGTTTGAAATATTATAAAGCTTAATTTCATTATTTGAGAAAGCAGGCTGTGAGCTGAAGGAGCTTTATTAATGATTGGATTAATTTACATCTATCACAAATATGTAAAATATTAAATCATACCCCAGAGGCGTTTTGTATGTGTTAAGAAAGCAATGATACAATCTGGGCACAAACATCAGTCCCATCTGGCATTGCACCGGTATTTTTCCCTGGCCTTGGAAAGTTGCTGGGAATTTGTCGGGTGTCCCATGGCGCTCTCTGGTGGTTGGTATCACAGGCTCCTTTTCATGTTTGCTGGACAAAACGTGTAAATGAGGAATTGTTCCATCATTTTCATCACTGGCTGTCTCAAGTTGCTTCAAATGAACATCTGTTCTGCACTTTTATCTTTCTAGGATGCCACAGTTTATTTAAGGAATGATAAACACATAGGGCAGTGTTGCCTACTGGAAAATGAAGGCCCAGTGAAAGAAACAGGAAGTTTTGTAAAGCTGACTTGAGAAGGAGCTGGCTTGCAAGGTCATGACTGGGAGTTGTGTGCAAGGACTGGTGGCCACATGTGGCCAGACAGAGGACTAGCAGTAGGATGTTCTGGTGGGGTCAGAAGAGAAACTGCAGTTTTCTTACTGTCCTAGCCCAAACTGTTTATCGCAGAGGAAGGAGGGATTGGGCTTGTGCCTTTTGTGGGTATATTCAGAAGAATAAAAACTAATAGCTGGATGAATAACAAAAAGGTGAAAGTAGCATAACCACACCAAAAGATACGACCTAAGTCAAGTACCTGAAATATCAGACTTTGTACAGTAAAAAAAAAACCAAACAAAAAACCTGTCTGCAGATAGTGGCAGACTGGCTTTGAAATACGACTATTTATGCTTTGGCTTATGGAAGTTAACCACTTTTTCATTCTACAGAGCACCTCATGAAGACCACCAGCTTTCCCTGGCTCCTAGTTTGGGGCTGCCACTGTGCCAGGCTTTTGTAGAGTTTGAAAATAGGAATTGTGACAAAGCTGTAGACCTGCTGTACCCAATCCGTTATGAACTAGTCCAAGTGGGAGGCAGTGATGCTCAGGTAAAGGAGATCCAGAAAAGACTTTTTGATGTGACTTAATCCCCTTTCAGTAGCTGCCATTAAGCACTTACCTCATCAACAGCACTTCTGTCTTAGACAGTGAAAAGCTGAACTTGTGACTGAATCCTGTTTGCAAACACTTACTAGCAGGGTTAGCTATTTATTTTTAATGTTGATATGTTTCCTTCCTGTGAATTTAATAGTTTGGTAACCAAGACATTGTAACCAGCAATACATTATAAATTACTTATTAGTTTGTATTTTGCTGATTTTTTTTTTTCCAGAGAGATGTTTTCAGCCTGTTACTGATTCATGCTGCTTTAAATTCTAAATCAAAGGCAAAACGAAACCTTGCAAGGTGAGTATTTCCCCTGATAAATATTTGTGGAAGTAGCACTGTTGCTAAAAGTAAGAAGCAATAAATATATTCAAACCAATAAATTTAAGGCTAAAATTATATGCAAGCATTTGTGCTAAATGGAGCAACATTTAACCAGGATAAAAAGTACAATAGCTTCCAATTCAAGAAGTCCACTCTTGCATCCTGGATGGATGATCTGTGTATGTGCAAGGGTAGTTGATTTTCAGATGGTTCTGTGTTCAAATATGGCCTGTTGACCATGTGTGTTATGGACTGCTAAGCTTCTGTGAACTGCTGCAACTCCAGTCGGTGCCACTCCTGACATCTGCTTTGCTGGGAAGTCAGAGTTGTGCTCTGCCAGGTGGGCTTGCCTCAGCACAGCCTGTTTGGCAGAACACTGCACATTTATCACCCACTCGTCACCCTCCTACTTCTCCTTTCACAGGTGTCTCCTGCATGAACGGGATGTGATGAGACCAAAGTCACCAATGACTGAGCGGCTGATCAGGAAGGCAGCAGCAGTGCATTCCATGGCATAGGGCTTTCCTCCAGCTTCAGCTGCAAGAGCCAGGAGCTTTGCACAAAGTCTGGGTGCAGGGAGTGTAGGGATGCTGTGAAGGAATTTGGGGAGCTACTCAAGGTAAAAAGATCTGAAAATAATTGCCTTAAAAAAAAGACAGGGCTGTTGCATTTCTGGAGGTTGTGTCTTAGATGATTCCACAAGGAAAGAAGAAAACGCTGATAATGCACAGCTTTCTGGAGCATCCCAAAGGCACTGATGCTCTGCTATGTTTTCCTGAACGTTCCCTCTTGACCCTGATTATACACAGTGCAGTAACAGTGCCTGGATTTCAGTCTTTCTTTGGCCCAGTTTGTTACTTGGCCTACATGTGAAGTAAACTGCACAGGTAATTCAAAGGGAGCTTTTAAATAAAGCCAATAGGAAGGTGTGGGGCCAGAGCCAATACAGGCATGAACTGAATTCCATGTCGAGCTTCCAGCCCATTCAGGCAGGAGTCACAGATCTGTCTGCATTCAGGATCTCTTTCCAGATATACATGTTTCAATTCCCTCTCATAAAATTTTTCCTTTCAATATAGCACACCAGAACTTTCTGGCATTATTCGGTGAATGAAACCAGGCAAGACCAGACAAGAATAATGTCTGTTTTGACATGGGTGCTCCCTCAGCACTTGTAAATCTTTCAGAAAGAAGGGAAAAGCCTGGATTTCAGCTGAACAGTACCATCTCTGAAGGTTATGTTGGACTGGGTCTTTTTGCTTCCCTGAGCTTTTGGATAGTCAGGCCTTACTACCATCTCACTCCAGAGAGTCCTTGCATGTTGGCAAAGTGGGGTTTAAACCAGGGTTAAAGCACACACTTTGAAGAGGTGAAGACCAGGAGGGAGTTCTGCCATGTAAAGAGGGCTCAGGGGGACGGATGCAGTTCTGTCCTAGCACAGGTGATGGGACAAACTTTGGTGCTGCAAGTCAGGCACGATGTGAGCCACGGGCCTCGAGGGAGCTCTGGTGCCTCTGGATTCCTGCAGCATCCCAGAACTAATACATTGTCTTGTAATAGCATTCCAGAAATCCCTAATGATGGGGAAGATCGTATTTCACACCAAAACTGAACTCATGCCTCCTCTTCCAGAATAGAAATCCCACATTCTGCAACTGCCCAAGCTCTGGCTTTGCTTCCACATCTGTAAGCTCTCCTGGCCTCACAGGCCTGCCCCTCCTTCCTGTCCAGCTCAGGCTCTTCCCCATGTCCCACAGCAGCCTTGTCCTAGTTTTCTTTTGACCTAAGAAAGCACTTCTATAGCTGGCCCTGCACTGCCCCAGAGTTCCTGCATCGTGGAACAAGAGGTAGAAGTGTTTTGCTGACATTTCAATTTACCCAACCCTCCCCTGAGGCAGAAACAGCTTATTTTTAAAGCAATAATAATGAAACCACATAAGGGATAGCATTCCTTGCCTTCAGGTCTTCTGATTTATGAGCATGCTGTTATTCAGCTTCATCCACTGCTTGTCTGTTCAGCCATGGTGGGGGGTGACTCATTTGTGACAAGTTACACTGGATTTTTACTATTATTTTTAATAAGTGCACTTTAAGCAATGACTTTAGACAGATAACTTTTTACTTGGGGAAAAACTTTTGAGTTTTCTCTCAAAAGCCTGAGAAAGCTCTGGCTGGGGTTGCAGGGTGTAATGAATGTAATCAATGACAGCTCTACTTTCAGTAGAACATGGTTGAGAATTTTGCCTTAATAAATTCAAAGATTATCTTTGTTAAGCAAGCAAGTACATTACTTCTTTGCATGTGTGAAGCTTTTAAATGTGTTATTCAGCCTAATTTCACAGACCTATAACAGGGTGCACTCACTTTGTTTCCATCACAGTGGCCAGAAGCATCCAGCACTGGAGAGCAGCAGTATCTGTGCTTGCACAGAGTCACAGCCCAAGTGTGGCACAGCCTCCCAGGGGTTTTCCTTGATGCCAGTTAGGAAGAGGCTGAGGTGCCATGAGGTGGGAGAACTGTTGTTCCTTTTCCGTCCTCCTGTATTCAGAATATGCATTTTCCAGCCTTCCTCCCCATTCAGCTCAGTTATCCAGACTGCAGCTCTCACCTCCAGTGCATCCCTCTCTTGGAAAAGCCAAAGCCTTGTGCACCAGAGAGCTGCATCCCCGCCCCAGAGTGGGTTGAACCATGGAACAGCTCTGCAGTTCATGTATTGCTGTGTCCTTACCCTGTGTGTGGTGATCTGAACTGAGCCTAAGCTGTCAACATCTCACTGGCACCCTCCCCATACAGGTCTGCCTTGTCCCCACAGGTGTGGTGATTTCTACAGGTGCCTGATTCAGATTCTTTAAAAATTACTTATTTGTATATTAAAAAAATATCTGCTTACAAGGTCTCAATATCTCACTATATCAAGATTTAAAACTAGCAGTTCTGCCACTACCTCACCTAATTCTTTCACCTTTTCTAGGGACTTCATCAACTGCTCAAAGCAGCTGTTTAATTACATGAAATCTAACCAAACTACCCCACCACTTTAATATTAAACATCTCCTAGTTAGGAAGTTAATTTACAGAAATAGTCACCCTGAACCATGCTATTCTCTCCTTAGTAATTAGCTAAGCACCTACCCTACAATGGCAGTCCACATGTGCAGTTCCCTGGTTCAGAAACACTGATGGAAGACAGGGAATGCAGGCAGTGGCTGGTTCACTCAGCAAATTTAGTCTTGCCATGTTTATGTAAAGACAAACTGCACCCTGAAAGTGCCTGAAAACAGGTTTTATTTGCAAATACAGCAAGCTTAGTAATTCGGGAACTCTACAGGCAAACAAGAGAAGGAGAGATCTTTAAAGTGTTAAAATCTTCCCCACATGTTTTCATTTAGTTCTAAGTCATTTTAGTAAGATTTTCTGGATTTATCTTTTACGTTCCTCTCAGGAAGAACTTGATAACTTTGATTGTTGACAGATTTGTATCACAGATGCAAAAACCTTAGAGGCTATTGGTGTTTCTGTAAATCTTGTCTGAAGGTAAAAATTACTGCTCCTCTGTCCTCACTCCCAGTTTCCCTCTGAACAGCTAACTGCCTGAATATGGCATTTTGTACAGAGGGTCTTCAGTTTGATCCACTTACAGGCTCCCTGTTAACATCCAGCAGAAACTGCACAAGTTTCTGACCCAGGATCACCCCCAAAACAAAAAGAGGATCCTCACTTGTCAGCACCCTGCCCCATGCAAGTGGTCAGCAGAACATGCAGACGGTGCTTTAGGACAGCAGTTCTACCACTGGCCTTGAGAGAAACTAACCTGGTCTCTTTTGGTCCCGCTCTACATCTGGAAAAACGAAAAATACTGCACCAACAGTACAGAATATCTCTATGCTCCTTAAGGAGTTTCTCCTGTCCTATTGCGCTATGTGGCCACATCCACTGGAAAGCCTGGCTTGTTGGGACACAGCCTTTGTGTCCTTACAGCCATTAGTTGCAGCCAAACCACCAAATTTTGGTATCTGCTTACTCATATGTAGTGGCTTTCACAGCTTCAGTTGAACTCTGCTTTTGTATAGGTTACAGCAAGTTACTGCAAATTTCCACAAAGAATCAGCTTTCTGATCCATCTGCCATTGTACAGATGAAAATTCTCGAGAACCAACAACATGGATTTAAAATACGCTTTTTCTTTTTTTGTTTACCACTTTAACTCGAAACATATACCAGCATTAACAAACAAACTCAAGTCATTATTACCTACACTGAATTGTGTATAATAATGATAGATGAGAGCATCAAGAACAGATTAATTCTGCACCAGATAGAATCTCTGGCTACTAAAAATTTGAAAGCTTCCTTAAAAACTACTGTACTGTTAATTTTTCTTTTAACTGTTTGCGAAGATAAATCCTCTCTGTTTTTTTTTTAGATTATGCATTTACAATTATTTGCCCACAGTGGTCATAACATTCAATTTCCCATCCCACAATTCTGATTTTCCTGCTATGGTTATTGAAATGTTTATGCTTCATTTAAGAGAGGAATAGAAGAAGATAAGGCAGTCACAACAAATGTAATATCTGCCTTGCCAGCCCTCCTCAATGCATAAATTGTTTGGATTAACATTCCAAAGAACTGTATTAAAAAGAAAGAAGTCACCAAGTAGGAGAACACCTGCAATACGAAAAACAAGATGAGGGGCACAAACTGCCATGTTCCTCTAAGACACAACACATTTACTTCTCTCCTCTTTACACTCTCTTATTCTGTCCTCTTTATACACTCTTATTCCTGCCTCTTTCTGCTGTCTTATTCCCTCCCCTCTATACATTATTACTGCTGGCTCCTTCTGCTCTCTTATTCTCTCCTCTTTATACTCTATTATGTACTCTGGGTAAATTTGGTGTTTTTCAAAGACAACAAAAACAGAAGGATTTAACTCATTATCCACACAGCTGTCATAAAACCACAGCTTGTCAGCACACTTCTTTGGGGGACGGACATAGTCAGCGTTGCCTTTAACATAATCTCCAACCAGAACACGAGCCACGAACATGAAGTGTCCCTGCAGCGTAGCCCGACAGTAGGCGTGGGAATAGTGAGCATCTCTAGCAAAATAACTTCCTAGAAAATGAGATGAAAACGTGAGGAGAATCTATACAGTGACAGCAAAATCTCAGCATCCCCTGGGTTTTCAGGAGGTATCGGACTCAACTTTCAGGACTTCTCTTACTCAGTTTACAGAATAGCACTGAATTTTTTGCAAGAGAGGGGACTGTACTATGTAATTTCCATTCAGTATTTGCTATTTTAGGAGTAATTTTTTAAAAGCTATACCAGTAAGCATAATACAGGTCTGTGTGTTAGGATGAGAGGGACAGACAAGAACACGAGGACCTTCCACAATCACACTTGAGGGCATGCACACCCCTCTTCCTGCAATACAAACTAATTTCTCTTTTAAGTTCAAATAATGACCTCAGACATCAGAAAATGCCACCTACAGCAAACCCCTGCACTAATGCTCTTGATACCTTGTGAGAAGACTTACCCCCATCCCAAAGCAAATCCTGGCCCTCCTCAGAAGGATCATAATACCAGTTCTTATATTATTTTTTTCACCTTCTATAGTTAGACTTCAGAACTTTGATTGCTCCATTATCAGGGGAGTGTCAGCAGACATCTCACTTTCTACATACCCTTCCCATAGTTAGTTCCATTGCTTCCACAAATTCTCCAATCAAAGTTTTGAGTGCAGATTGTTTTCATGGAGGTGATGTCCGTTCCATGGAACAGGAGCTTTTCCTGGACTTCCTTTCCTCCATTTTCCCTTTTCATCTTCTCTTTTTGCCTGGCAAAAATGAAGGGGAGAAGACTGTGAGCCATGGAAGAAAAGGGAAGAAGAGGTTTTTTAAACAATTCCAACAACTACGTAACATCCATGTAAATATCAGCTGGACGAGGGTTCCAGCCTGCTCTCTCCTCTCTGAAGATGAGACACACTAGCAGCATGATGAACAAGTACAACATGAGCACTGTACTGACACCACTGCTCAGCAATTCTAGATAATTCTGGCTTTACTCAGGGAATTGAGGCATTTGATACTGTTCTAGTTGCCACTGTACCAACCTTTTGCTCCTCTGTAGGGCCTGACTGGTTCTGCTTTCAGGTCCCTTCCCACCCAGGCTCTCAATGGAGTGGAGGCAGCATTACCCACAGAGGCTCTGTGCTTCCACAGTGACTCAAAGCTGGAGGCAGCTTTTGCTTTGTGCCACAGCCCCAGCTCCTGCCCCTGAGAGAGGTCAGTGCTGCTGAGGAGATGGGGCCAGGACATAAACCCAGCCTGCATTGCCCTGTACTCATCTCGCTGGTTGATGCCAGAGTCAGACTGAGCTATGAACAGGGTCAAAGGAGAAATCACAACAAAAAGGCTCAACTCGTATGTCCCATCATTATTCCAGAGCATCCAGACACCTCCCAGGTTTTCAGAAGTTGCTGAAGTGGACAAGACAGTAATATTCTTCAGAAAGTCATCAGCTACGAATTAAGCAGAGCCAGGGGGAGGGGAGATTCCTTCCAAGTTGTAAACAAGTAAATGAAAAGTTAAGAGCAACAGACTGAAACTTGTGCATTGAGAACTTACTGTGAGGGTGGCGAGACCCTGGCACAGGTTGCCCAGAGAAGCTGTGGCTGCCCCATCCCTGAAAGTGTTCCAGGCAAGGTTGGACAGGGTTTGGAGCAACCTGGGATAGTAGAAGATGTCCCTGTCCATTGCAGATTGCATGAGCTTTAAGGTCTCTTCCAACCCAAATTACTCCATTATCCTCTGGACTTGGCAATGTTAAACTGTGCCTGCTTAGCTTAATTACCTCATTGGAGGAGGATATAAAGTATGCACTTTACATGTTTTGAAGTCTCCTATGTTTTGCTGAATTAAAAGGTTTTACAAAATCAGAAGCTGATAACTTTCTGGGTTCCATCATTTAGTAGGTGAAAGCACTTACTTGAGCAGTATTTTTCTACTCCATTCCCATTCCATACAGTCCTTGAATACTTACTCTTGTCTTAAACTAGATAACTGTTCTAAGCAGCAGCTTAATCTTACATCAAACTAACTTGAACATGGTTGAGCCCCAGCTCTAATCTGCTGGTATCCAGCTTGGCCTAAGTACCTGGAGTTCAGTATCACTGATGCAAATGCTGAAAACCAGAAAGGAGCTGTGGAACTCAAGAAATCATCAAGTTAAAACCCAAGGATTCTTGCTCAGTAAATACTGACTTTGTTCAGCAAAAGCACTTTAAATAAATCTGACTGGAACAGAAAGGCCCAAGCAGGCTTTAGTCTTTTTAGCATTTCACATACTCTAATGGATAAAGATTTGCAACAGACAGAGCACTGTGCAGCAGGCAATTATTGCTCCATCCCTGAGACAATCACTGTTCCACATCCCTGTGGGTATCTTCATCCCAGTTTTGCATCATGCATATCTTTCTCTCCATGCTCCTCTCGCCCTCTTCCAAGGAGCCATGCAAAGGGAACCTCTCCACAGAGCATGGCATTCTCTGGAAGGCCTCAGACACCAATCTCACTCCTGAAACTGCTAATAACGAAATACCATGTTAAGGCACAGGTGGCAACCTGCTTTCTTTCCTAGAAAGCACATACAGGACAATCTGTTCTTGGAGAGTGCCTCCTCATAAGGATAGGGAAACAAGTACTAACCACTGAAACACCTTCCAGAGGGATGGATTCTGAATCCTCTGTATTTTAAGGATGCTGTAATTTTTCATAGTCTGATGAAACAGCTGCTTTATTTCATTGTATTCAGGGGTCGCACTGCTGATCACCACTGCCTATAAAATACAAACCAAAGCAAAAGAAGACATGAGGCTGCAGTGAGCTTGGAACATGCAGAAGCCTAATTCCAGCAGATACACTTTCAGAAGGGTCCCCAAACTATGCTTATGAAGGGTAACTAAATGCTTTAAATCATGACTATGTGAATAACCAAATATCAAGTAAATCAGTATGTCACTCCTGCTTTGCAAGGACACCTCACCTCTCTTCAGGAAAGATGCTGAAAGGTTTATCACCTCCAAGAGTTGATACTTGCAACTTAAAATCTCAATGGAACAGAAATTACAAAAATAAAATTTGACAGATTATTCCAGATAATGCCAGTTTTATATCTAAAGCTGATTAAGAACAGATGTTAGATAACAGCATCATTTGTAACTAGACATTTACGGGAGCTTCAGCTATTAAAGATGAAACAAACAAAACACAAACACCCTCCTGGCATTGTAGTGCCTTACCTTTTCAAAGTTAGAATTTAGAAAGCTTCACTTAAACATGGACTTCAGAAAAAACCCCTACATTTCTAAACAAACATGACACCGAGTACCTGCTTAAATAAATACATCTCCTTTCCCAAAAGGAAACAGTCTCTTTAGCCATTATAATTTTATTTATTTATCCATACATTTGGTGTTTAAAAATCCATTAAGAAATGCTCATTTTTCCCAAAGAGAATTTAATGCAAAACATAATTAAAACATTACTTGAGCTCTTCTGCTTATGTCATGCATAAATTTTCCATTTTTTCTCTAAAGTAACCTGTGTCTTTAATCTTCTACAATCAACATTTATCTCCATAAACTGCAAATGTGTGATGCTGGCAGGCTGATGTCACCTGGTAATACTTTCCACTTTACCACAACTTAAGCCAAGTGAGGATTCAAGATGACAGTGAGATCACAACACCCTGTGTTCCAAAGTGTTTTAAGCAGGAAAGCTGTGGCCATCCTAGAAGGTAACAAGGAAACTCATGTCTCACCCTACCAGGCAAAAACTCCCCGTTTTAGAAGGCTGAGCTTAGAGGAAATAAAATAGGATAAAACTTGTTTCACAGCTACATTTAAGTACCTACTAATGAGGAGATCACTCACAGGGAAGTATTCTAAAGATTAAGAATAAAGTCAGCTGCACAAGAAAGAACTATTTCTTTGAATTTATTTAAAAATCTTTAAAAAGTTGAGTGAAATTTCCTATGTCTCAATACAGGAGCATTTTCCAAAGCTCTACAGCACAACACATAAAACAATCAGGATGTTCAAGTACTGACTGTATGCACAGTCTGTGGCACCACAGCCCAAAGCTGCTCACCATCACGTACAGGATGAAAATCATGTCACTGTATTTCAGTACTACATCTTTTATTTAGAATCACTGAATAGTTTTGGTTAGAAGGGACACTAAAGCCCATCCAATACCACCCCCTGCCATAGCCATGGACACCTTCCACTATCCCAGGTTGCTCCAAGCAGCATTCAACCAATGGCCTTGGACATTGCCAGGGATGGGACAGCCACAGCTCCTCTGGACAACCTGTGCCAGGGCCTCACCACCCTCACAGGGGAGAATTTCTTCCTAATACCCAATCTAAACCTGCTGTCTGCCAGTTTGAAGCCACTCCCCCTTGTCCTGTCACTCCAGGCCCTTGCCAATAATCAGCTCAGCACAAGGGGGGTTCGGGGACAGGGCATGTCCTGCTCTCACCACCAGTACCCCCAAGTCCTTCTCCCAGGGCTGCTCCATCTGCTTATCCCCAACCTGGATGGACCCAGGGGTTGTCCTGGCCCAGGTGCAGCACCAATACTTGTTGAACCTTGTGTGATTCTCATGGACCACTTCTTGAGTTTGTCCATATCCCTTTGGATGGTCCTGTCCCTCAGGAGTGTCATCTATAAATTTATTTATACATGAACAATTCCTGCTTGAACTACAAATGTGCTTTTGCTCTGCTGCATCTTTCAGGCTCATGGTGTGATCCTTGGGGTGTCCTGTGCAGGGCCAGGTGTTGGACTCAATGATCCCGATGGTTCCCTTCCAACTCAGCATATTCTATGATCCCTTCCTGAGGAACTGTAACCTTTCTTGGTAAAACAGAGGGTCAGCCATGTTACAGAAGGCCTAATCCTGTAAGTACTTCCATTATTTTATCATACGACGACCTCCGGACAACAAAGCTGTTCTTTCCATGAAAACTTCGTGAGTTTGTCCTCATTTCCCCAAGGATGCTTCTAGTGCTAATAAAGGGTCACAGCACCACATTGTTGTTGAAGGCTGATAAGGCATAACTACACAACTTCTTTAGCATTTTTCACCTTCAGGCCTGAAAAGGAAAATCCCACTGAGTGTGAGCATTTGCTACCCTTCTATCAAGGAGAAGAGTTCCCAAGGCAAAGAAGGAATCACTGGTCTGGCACAATTCCCACCAGTGTATGACTGCACAAGAGCAGTACTCTGTGACTCACACCCTGAGCTCTGCTTCACTGGGATTTTGGAAGGAGCAGGGTTGGTGCTGGTGGCAGTGACCCCACCAGAACTGACATCTATAAAATGCACAGACACTCTTCACTTTGCATCCTGTGCCTGGTACAGTGCAGCAATCCTTGGCCTGCATGTGGCCAGGATTCAGCAGCACATCAACCACACGAAGACTGACAGGAAACCACATATCCACTGCACACTTTTCTCAGTTGTGCATTAAAGAGACAATTTTAAACTCAGCATGAAGTTTCAGGATATAATAAATTCTTTTTTTTTTTCTTTAAAACATGTAACAGCTACTAATTCCACTTTTTTAAAACAAAGACAGGAGAAATTCACACCAATTTTTTCCAATCAGTGTTACCAATTTCCATTCTGCATTTTATACACTTCTTTCAACAAAACTATTCTCAATGACTTACAGATTAAGACACAGCAGTACTCAAAAAATAAGCAATGTTACCAAAACACAGCTTCTCATTTTAAGCCAAGATGACTTCCTGCCTATCTCACAGGTTCCTTTTTAAAATGGATCACTTCCAGCGCAGCAGATTTTGCCAGGATTATTTGTCAATGTCTGACGAGAAGGCAGTTCATCGAGTTGTAGCTGTCAGCTCTTACAATGGTCACCACAAGCATGCAGAATCCCAGCCACTCCTAATATTACCTACTGCAAAAAAACAAGCTTAATGTCCCACAGAAAGATTTAATCTAGCCCAGGCTTTCACTTTTAGTGCCAACAGGTATCATGGGCATTGTCACTTTTCCTTTCCTGTGAAAGGCACTCACAAATTAAGATGTTTTCTTAGGTGCCAACTCAGCAAGCAAACTGAACTCTGGGGAACAAGGCAATCCTTCTACTCACACATCCCCACATGTACAACCAAAAGATACTATGGATCTGTGCAGTGCATTCCAAAGCCTCCCACATTCACCCCAGTGATTCCAGAAACACCCCAACAAATGTACACAACTAAAATTCAAACAAGTTTTCAGAGCAAGTATGGGAAGCAATTCAGTACATACAGCTCAAGAGCCCTAAAAAGAACAGAGCTACCTGTCTTTCTGGCATTCTTTGGAAAAATTTACGCTGGTTAGTTAAGATGCTGATAAGCCAAAGGAAGCGTATTCCTTTGTTACTTCCACTGAGCTCCAAATATCACAGGCAAATCTTTAAATGGGTTGCCTGCCAGATTCCCACACACCTTCATTATTATTTCATCTTTTCTTTATGGAAGTCAAGACTCAACAGGAGGGTCTCTCTAACGGTTTTGTCTGACCCTGTCCTCTAGGCAGTAAATAATCAAGTGTACTTTGCCATCAAATCTTGTTAAACCACTGGCACCTTTACTATCAAATTTTGTTAAATGGTGATTTTTCATCAATATAGCACTGCTTCTGTCTTGCAAGTGAAGTGCTTTACTCCACCCATGACACTGACACACAGCCACACACTGGTGCTCCTCAGCCCCCAGGGTATCTGTGCCAACACAACCTGGTCAGCATCACACAAGATTCTGTGACACAGCCAGCAAGGAAAACCTCTTACGCTTCTGTTACTCAAGCAGGATCAAAACCACTAAACAAACGGCAAGTGCAACATAAAAAAGCCTTTTTTTCTAGAGTCCTGTAGTACTTCCACAAACTGTGCTGCTCTTCTAGAAGGACAGGACCTAGTAATCTAAAAAACACACACATATTTTGGTCTTGGTGGATCAAATAAGAACACAGACCTTGGGCTGTTAGGGGTTGGGTTTCTTTTGTGGAAGACATCACTGCAATGTTTTAGGGTTTTTTATTTTATGATTGTAGACGTTTATTTCTGCCGTTTCTTGAGGCCAAGGTCTGGGCTCAGACCTGTGATGTATGTGACAGTACTGAAGGATATAGAGATTTCCTTTCCTGGATCTCCAATCCAAACTTACTCTTCCTGTCTTGAATTTGGTGAGTTTTGGGTTTGGTGTTATTTGGAGTTTTGAGTTTTTGGTACCTAGAAAAATGCCTAAAATGCAGTAAAAGTTCAAGGCAATTTGGCACCTGTTTCATGAGCCCTCAGGAGGTCACCTAGATCTTTAGCACACCCACCCAAGAAATTACTCCTGTCCCTTTCTAGCATCTACGCAGTTAAGAGTTGATTCAGTTAAGCTTGAACTGTGCCTTTCCCATGAGAATTACAAGAAGGAGGGAAAAAAAGATACCTTGTATCCCAAGTCAGGCAGTGCAGATGCATCCCAGTGACTAGGAATCGAAGAATCCCTCTGGCTGCTTGTAAACAGACAGGAAATGAAGTGTTAGTAATTCTAGTACTGCTCCAGACACTCGGATTTGGAGCATCCCCTTTGGCCAATTCCTATATTTAAAAATTAACAAAATAAACCACTAAGAAACTGGGAAAGAGCCTCAGTCTGTAAGCTGGGCACTGCATGCTGCCACTCAACTATCACAAGCCTCTTGCAGGTGCTTTTTAAAGTAACAGCTGTGGCTGGAGTACCTAGAGTAACGTGTGCCCCAGGCAGCAGGTGATGCACCAAGACTGCAGTTTGTGATAGAACTTTTGTTGCTCAGTCCCATGGATACGCTTTCTCCAGCAGCAACTGTGTTCTTTGTACAACTGCTGCCAGCACTGGGAGCTATTTTGCCTTGTAGTTACTTCTAAAACATGAAAAAACAACCTAAAGAGCACTTACCCTGTCTTTATCTTCTGCACATCTTCAGAAGACACAAATTTTGGTCGCCTGCAGACCTGTCTTTGAGTCTTAAAAGTAATGTTTGTCTGAGTCATTTCTAGAGGAGAAAAAACAGCAGGGAAAAAAAGGTCATGAATAAGTCTACAAGATGGGGTCATCTTGTCATTAGTCATTCTTTAATGAAAACTGCATATTCACTGTCAATTCTACCTGCTGAGGAATAGTTGCACAAAGACTGTATAAGCTTCCTGTCTGCCCTGTAACTGTGACTGAACCTGTGCCTACCTTGCTTGCTCCCTCAAGCCACTCATGCTCTTTACACATTGCTACAGCAGCACAAAGATGCCTAACTTTTTTACCATCCACAGAGTTAACTCACTTTACTTAAGGTTTACTATGACTTTATGTGAAGACCAGGAACCTTTATATTTCTAGTCAGATGTGAGTCTGGAGAGTGACAAGGAATAATGGGGAAAGGTTACTTTTGTAAGGAATTTCCTCTGGGCCATCACTACCTTACTTCCAGTAAGTGAAACTGGTAGTATCAGGAAAGGAAGTAATAGCTTCTAAATCTGGGAGACTTTCCAAGACTCTATAAAGCACTGCACAGTTGTAGATGAGAACCTTTAAAATGACTACCTTTAAAATTGAGCTCGTATTCATGTTGGCCAGCCTGGAAAGGTACAATGGCACATGGATCTGCTTGATACAAATTCTCAATAATAGCAGAAGATGGTGAGGTCATGCTGTTCCCTTCTTCCTTTGTAGGGAGAAGGAAAAAAAAGAAAAAGAAGTATCACAGTCAGGACTAAACCCTGGATAAACAGCTGGGGTAGACGGAAAGAAAGGGTCAAGAGCAGGGTGACGAGGAATCTACCCAGAACTATGGTGGCCTGAGGCTGAATACTGAATATTTGTAACATAAACACAAATATATAATTAGTAATAATGGACACACATGTATTCCATTTAAATTCCTGTAACAAGTTGTGCTGGTTCTGTCTGGGGTAGANTCTCATCCCATGAGTTTTCTCACTCTCTGCCCAGTCCCACGGCAGGGAAGAGGGCGGGACTGAGGTGCCACCAGGTGTGATGGCTACACTCGACGCCTTACCAAAACAGAGTTAGTTTGGTTCAGGCTCCCAAGGAAGCAAAAGCCAAGAACTTTTCTATTTCCAACCTGCTACCTGAAAACCCACAAAGGAACAGGGTGACATGGTGAGCATTGATGCATATGAGCTTGGAACCAAACACTGATAATGTGATTAATGCATGAATAGCAGGTGGTTCTTCCAAGACAAATTTGCCAAGGAAATAAAAAGTTGTAGGTGTAACGAGTCTCACTCTTACCTTTTTCTTTGCTTGTGATTTAACTATGAGCCAACCACTTCATTCCACAGATAGGAAAGCCTGAGCTCCTTGCAAGCTTTCCCTGCTAAGGAGCAGCTGGACAGCTGTGATCTCTCCTGGACCTGGGACACTTCAGGGTGACTCCTTGAGGTTGAGTACTCCTTGAGGTTACTCTGAGTCTTTTAAACTGTGCTCTGTCCAACACCTTTCCCTGTGTACTTTTTCAAGTCCCTGGATCACCTTTGTGTTCTACAATTTGTGCTCCTATACTGTAAACCATATGGGGTAAACTCATCTGCCTCGGGGAAAGGTGAAATTTTATACATACTTATTTTCCTGCACTTTTCAGATAGATTACTTTCTCATCAGAGGACTTGGACATATGTGGAAAAAGACTGCATTTTATCTGAGAGAGCAGAGCAACCCTTGCATGTCCAAGGAAGCAAGGCAATGCTTAGAAAACAGGCAACTACTTCCCATGTATCTTAAGGACAGTGTCCATATGTTAAATCTCTGTAGAAGCTACAGACAATTCCAAAACAGAGCTCTCTTCCCTCCAGCCTGTCAGCTTTTTATCATGTCTGTTATGAACAGATGTAGCTTCACTGCCTTACTCAACACTGTAAAATTCAAGAACAAGGTTTCACTTAATTAATCCTGTTGAGAAAAGGGGGAATGATGCTGAGAGGCTCCACATACGCCTGCAGAAGTGACTCAAAGCACAGGATGTGAACTCACCTGTTCTCCATATTCAACCCACTTGTCTTGGTTATTCTTCCAGTACCAAATCCACTGTGTGGTCAGTAGGAATGTGGGTTTTGTGACCGATGATGGTGTAGAGAGGCGTCGAACCAAAGAAGAAGAGCAGGTCATTGTCTGGAAATTAATGTTCCTACTTTGCAAGCTGTAAGGACAAATTCAGGTTTATTATAGTTAGCATTGCATATTTTATCCTCTAATGCCCAGTTTAAGCTGGTGCCCTTTTCTTTAATATAATGTAACCAAACTTCATTAGATCTGAAACAGGAGTATTTATTTCCCACAGCACATGGCAGCTCTGAAAACTATTTCTAAGCTTCAGAAGTGAACTCTGGCCTGTGAGACACCAAATGGCACCTCAGTCACATGTGGCACTGCCAGCTTTACAGACAATGTCCGGCTCCAAGTACAGTGTGGCAAAAGGAACTTCTGTGATAACTAAGCGTGGTTACAGTCTTTCTCAGTACAAATGCAGAATGTGCAAAGTGCATGACTGAATTTGCTACCTGCAGCCTATCAACTTTGTTCTTTTTCTGTGGTTACAAAGAATGCAATCACAGCAACCACAGCTGTGAGTTCTGCAAACTGGAGCCACCTGGGCTTTTATTCCTGTGAAGCTTGAAAAGTTAACTCCCAGGCAGGAAGACTTTGATGGCAGCCTCCTCTTGGGAATATTGCTTGTGATCTCCAGAAAACTGCAAATAAAAATCATCCAGTGCCTTAAGAGGCATGGGCCAAAACTAGAATACCATTTTGTGAAGCCAAACTTGGGATGCCCTATGAATCCAGGTGGCTTTGAGTGAGACTTTTCAGAAAGGAGTTGAAAGGAAAACACACTCTTAAAACAGAAATAAAAAAGAAGAAAAAATAGATAGGCTGCCTACACAAAGGACATTTCATAAAATGTCTCTATGCACATAATAGATTACTATTATTGTTATTAGATACTAGCTGTAGTAGGAAAGGAATAGCCATAGAGAAGGACCAGCTCTGAACTTGTCTAAAGGCCCAACTTAATTGCTGCAAAGAACATGATTAATGATCTGAAATACTAGTATTTTAAACACTGTATTTCACTGGCTTATTACCTTGTACAGAGTTTTAAATGCAAGATATAGTTTTGTTACTTTTAGAAGACAAAACTGGAGTGGGATTTTCATGCAATCACTCTTACTTTGCTTTTTTAAAAGGAAAAATTCTTATTTTTACATCCTCCCAGCTTCTGAGAGGCTCTGTAACCAGAATCTGAGAAATCAGACATCTTTAGGAAGAAAACACAAGTTTTCCTACACAGGCTCAATCACAATACGCCAAGCAAGTAGTCCAGCATTACTACACCTGTTGTTCTTTGGGTCACAATAGGCCTTTTCAATTTCCTCCATCATGGAAAGTTCATTCCAGAACAACCCATCATATATCTCCCATTTATATGGCAAATGGTAATGAACAGATTTGCATTTATCTGTAACAAAATCAGACATAGTCAAGAACTCTGCAATCATTAACACAGAGAGCAAGACAAGAAAAAACCAAATTAGAACCAGCATCTTTTACACCTTAAGGCTTTCTTTCTGGTCTTTGGTATAAGCTATGAAGACAAAATGCTGAAAAGAGAAGGGGAGTGTGTTTCTACAGTCTTACCAAGAAAAGCAACATATATATCTATATACACTCTGCCAAATATATTTGAAACACACTAGAACATTCCCTTTGCTGAGACACAACACTGTCAGCTGGGAGAGCAGTGCCAGATAGGAAGTGCATGTTATGTGTCACACAACCATGTGTTTCAGCTGTAAAAAGTCTAGTCTACACATCACATAAACACTGATATATTTGGTTCTCTTTTCCTTAGTCCCTTAGAAATCATGGGGTGGTTGCCAAGGTCTGAAAGGTTTTCTTCTGACACTCCACATCCAAGTACGGACCAAACGTCTTACAACTTTCTAGCCCAATCTGGTAAATTAAGCACACTAACACTCCAACAGTTACTTGAGTTTAGTTACCTGGTGGTCACAGAACAGCTGCTTTGAGCCTGACCTTCACAGTTTCACCCAGGTACACCATTCACATTATACAGGGTATTTCACATTATACAGGGTCTTTTGTCAAGACCAAGTGGTCAGAGGAGTAGCAGTTCTTTAAAAACTGACTGGACAAGATCAGGGAAAAACAATGTCACGGTACCTCCTTATAAAAAAAGGAAGACCCAAACCTGGGGGTTAAATGATTCTTCAGGGACAGCTCCCAAATACAATCACTTATATTCTCCCCTCAGATCTCTGTTCTGAACACTACCAAAAAGACAATGGACTAGATTTATCTTTAGCTTACCTGGTACAACTACTGTGGTTTTTTTAAGATGTTTTAACACCTCAGATCACTTTTTAAAGGACTTAATGAGAGAGAATATGGCTATTATCTGATGTACATAGAATAGATACAGCAGGAGTAGAGTGACATACATTTATGAGCTATCGATGACAGCATAAAATCAACTCACAACTTGATCTTCTAGCTACAGAAAGGGCTACACTTAAAGGGCTTTGCCACAGAAACATACCCAAAGCCTGCCCCTATCAAAAGCTCTGAAACAGGCTGGATTATCCAGAGGAGAAAGCGTTTGAGTAT
This sequence comes from Rhabdornis inornatus, assembly GCA_013397075.1. Taxonomy (NCBI): domain Eukaryota; kingdom Metazoa; phylum Chordata; class Aves; order Passeriformes; family Rhabdornithidae; genus Rhabdornis; species Rhabdornis inornatus. Next base: position 1,298,705 of record VWZS01007432.1, on the reverse strand, counting down.
ACCATTTGGCTTTTCTCTGATTATGTTTGTAATTCTGACAATGTTTATTAATTACTTGGAAAGAAAAGAAACTACTGAGGAGGCAGAGTTGTCACTACTAGCCCAAGCCACTGAGCAGGAGTGCCTCTGCAGACAACTCTTCAACAACATTACTTTTCACAAAGCTTACCCTTGTTTTTGCAGTACTTCCAGACATAAAACAAACAGATCTCATCACAGTTATTTTTGTTGTCCTTTGAAGCTTCATCAGAGGAACTGTCCTTTTTACCTACAGCAAAGAACACAGCAGTCCATATTTGCTCTAAGAGAAAGATCCTGCATTTGGTACTTCATCCCAGAAATAACAAGGATTTGACTTAAGTAGCTAAGTAAAGCAGCTTCAGGATCTGACTATCTCCCATACAGCCCAACACAGAAGTCAGGGTTTTGTGACTGAACAATAAACCCTGACACTGGAAGAAGTCTGGAAGGGCAAGGGTAGTGTCAGGAAGCTCAGAACAACACAGGATGTGACTGTCCATGGTTCTTGCAAAGAAGCTGACTTTGTCTCCACGCCAAGGGGACCAGAGATAAATGGCAATGTCAGCTGAGCAGACTGACTAGGGCTAGAAATGTTTCTCTCTGAGTCAGCCAGATCAGCATGGGGGGAGTGAACACAGGGTTCAGCCCCACGCAGAGGTATTAAACCTAAACAACCAACCAAGGAATTATGAAAACAGCAACAGGCTTGAGCTGGATTTAATTTCCCCAGGGACTGGGGACACCCAGTGAGTATGTACTGAGACAGTGAGTATATTATACAGATCTGCAATGGGAATCCCATTATTATTGTGACTGAACTGTGCAGAGTAATTGCTATGTTGTGTAAGTCAACATTTGTATTTTGTTCCCAGTGGACTTTGCATCACTTTGCTACATCACAAATGCCACTGTACTGGACATGGCTGGAATAAGATGTAATTTTCTTCACAGCAACCCATATGATACTGGTTTAGACTTTTGACCAAAACAATGCTGTTAACACACCCATGCCTCAGCTTCTGCTCAACAGTGATACACATCAAGGCCTTAGTTTTTACCCTGCCCCCAGAGTGGATAGAATCAGAAGTGCACAATAGCTTGGGAGGGGACACAAGTGGGCAAAGGACCTAAGTCACCAAACATTCCATACTATGTAGCATAAAGCTCAGTAATAAAATGGGAGAAGAGGGAGTTTTAGGAGGGTTAGCTACCTTTTGCTAGGAAACTGGCTAGGCATCAACCTGGATGTGGGATGCGGTCAGTGACTGCCTTTGTATCACTTCTTTTGCTTCGTTTTCCTCTTTCACTTATTATTTGGGGTATTTTTCCCTCCCCTACCTTGACCCTCAAGTTTTTTTGCCTTTATTCTTTCTTTTCTCTTCCCTCTGGGGATCAGGGGGAAGTGAGCAAGTGGCTATGTGATGCTCACACCTTATGTTTCTTTTGTTCCTTCTTACCTATAGCATTTTTCCCATGCAAATTGCTGGGAAACGCTGACTGCTGGTACTTATGGGTACTAGAGAAAACAAAGGGTTGGCTGGGCACAGGTAAAAGGAGGGCAGGGGACAGTTGCTAACTCCCTTGCTCTGCAGCTTCAGAAGACACTCAGAGTTGCTGTTGCTCGGGAAAAGGAATTCACCATAGCCCAGCCCAGAGGTTCCTCTTCTGTGGGATGAGCCTCTGCTCCTGAGAGCAGCCACTAACCCAGGACCTTATTATCACCTACCTCACTAAAGGAGGGACCTATCACCATCTGCTTGTGTTCCCGGGAATCCCGAGCCCACCTCTCCCTACCCTGCTCAGAGCCAGGCCCCGCCTGCCCCACCCCTGCCGCTCCTTCAGCTCTGGGTTTCTCTGCGCTGTAGCCCCGCACTCCCTGCCCTGACGGGACGTCCCGCAGTTCCAGCTACAGCCGTGAAGTTCTCTAATACATCTCGTCCACCAGCCAGGATCTTTAGCTCATTCCTGCCGTTCCAGCTTAGTGCTCTTCAGAGTCCTGCAGGGGTATCAAGATCGACAGCCCCAGGGCTTTAAGCAAAACTTCTCCTCCATTCTTTCCGTTTCAACCGAGGCAGCTGTCACGGGGTCCTTGGGTCTGTTTGTTATTAATTCCATAGTTGCTGTTATTTTGTTTGCCTTGTTATACATACTAGTAAAGAACTGTTATTTCTATCCTCATATCTTTGCCTGAGAGCCCCTTGATTTCAAAATTATAGTAATTCGGAGGGGGTTTACGTTCTCCAATTCAAGGGAGGGTCCTGTCTTCCCTAGCAGACACGTGTCTTTCAAACCGAGAAATCACAACACCTGTGTGACATCAACTCTCTTTAGATAAGCTCATCTCAAGACTGGAGGGTAAGAAACAATCCATACCTTTATCTCCTGCTGCTGCTGGCAACTGGTCTTGGTTCTTGGCAGGTACAGTGCTACTGGGACCTGTATGAGAAGACTGAATGAAAAGCACTGCTGGGCCAGAAGCTCAGCTAGCTGGCAATATCCCAGTCTCTGTGGAGAATTATGTCCATCACACATGTAATTTGGTACGAAACATTACACCGTCCATGTATGGAATATCTAAAAGAACCTGTTCAGAGAGTACCGAACTCTGACAAGCTTTAAAGCCAAGGTCCTTCTGCCCAGAAGAACAAGAGATGTACAAGTTGCTATTCACTCACTGGAACATATATCGAGACAACACCTCTACTGACAAAGCTGTATTAATTGCCTATGGACAGAAAGATACTGCATGCACAGAAACAATTCTGTCACCTTCCTAGGAAGGGAAAAACATGTCCAGGAGAGTACAGAGAGCTGCACAATGCTTGGGCAGAAACTCCAACACTGCTCTGCTGGCCATCTGGTACCACAGATTTCATCACAGAATAAGGCAAGCACACAAGCTGCACTCAGCTACCACTGGGAGCTGTCAGGATGTATGAAATTAAGTCCCAGTGAAAACCACCAGTCTCAAGACTGGACAGTAAGAAACAATCCATACCTTTATCTTTATCTCCCACTCCTGTTGGCAACTGGTCTTGGCTCTGAGCAGGTACAGTGCTACTGGGACCTGTATGAGAAGACTGAATGAAAAGCACTGCTGGGCCAGAAGCTCAGCTACTTGGCAATATCCAATCTCTGTGAAGAATTATGTCCATCACATGTGTAATTTTCCACTGGCACTCCACTGCTGACACAACAAAGGTGCAATTACAGTTACAAACCCTAGCTAGCCACTGTTATTGCCAGCCACTCAATTGCTGTTTTGAATGCAGTACTTTAGGCAGTTCTCCCTCCCGCAATTGTGCCATGACTTACTTCATTCTTGCAAGCATATAATAGCAGAGAGGGAAAAAATGTGTATATATTGCATGAGGAGAAATACAAAAGCTGATTCCACAAGGGAACAGTTGGTACTATTAGCTAGGTATTTACCTTCTGAAGGCAGCACATCCAGCATGCACTGCACTGTTTCCGAAGTTGTCTTCACTTCTTTAATCCTTGGAATTGCTGATATTTTCCTATAATCATTTCTTGGTCTGTAGTTGTGTACTGAAAGCACAGAAAGGATGGTGGGGTTTAGCTGGGAGGTAAGGCAAGGACAATTTCTACCTCTATCAAACTCAAAATCATGTTTAAGACCACTGTTTCTTGCAACTTACCATACACCTTCTTCTGTTCCTTGTTGAATTCGACATGCTTGAAATCATATATAGCCTGGAAGTTTGAAGCTATCTTCCCATCAATGCCTCCAGTTTCCAACACTCTCATTGCATGGCCATCCAAGAGGTTATGGGACATTATGCATTGAGGAAATTTACAATTCCCCTTGAGAAAGTGTCGACAAACATGAAGCTTGTTGCAGTTGTTTTGCTGCATACAGCGACTACCTTTTGTGTTGTAAAACTGGCAGGTCTAAAAGTGGGGAAGATACAATAGGAAATGGAAAAGCACATTAGAATTCTTCTTTGTCCTACAGGCATGCAGCTTTAACAGCAGAAAAATGGTGATTAAAAGGCAGGTGTTTACTGCAACTTCTTAAATCTAGAGAGATTTCTTGCACAGAGGATCAGGTATTTTAAGCTGACTCATGCATTTTCAGTTTTGAAGGTGTACATGTTTTGTTTCCAAAAAAAGCAAGCCGAACAATCTTAAGAGTGCCAAAAATGGATGCAAGACAGGTGCATAAAACCAGACTGGTTTACAGTTATTCTATTTTAAAAACTCCTACAGCATCATGAACAGCAGAGAACAAATATCTGAATTAAAACATGTACACTGTGTCAAATGAGTTATCATTTCATGGAGCTGAAACTGAATTTGCACTTCCTATTTGTAAAGCTTATCCTGCATTGAAGATTTGAGCTTATAAAATGGTAAAAAGAGTGCTTTGAGATTAGAGTACATACGGAAAAAGCAATGCACTTCTTTATTCCTCTATTCACTAAAAATGAGGTACACAGACCATCAGACCAGGGAACAAATCACAGACCTAAAATTCCTTCCTACTGACCACAAAGCATCACAGTAACAGTTTTGCTCCCTGAGCAGCTTGTAACAAGAAAGCTTGTCTGAGGAGGACACACAGCTGTCTGGCAGAGAGCCCCAGTATCACACTGGAACTCTCACAGGTCCCCTCCAAATCCCTCTTCCCAGGAGCCACCAAACACTGCTCAGGGATGATGGGTTGGGAATCAGTCAGTGGGTGGGAGCAACTGTACTTGGAATTACTTGTTTCTCTTGGGTTTTATTAGTATGTCTCTCTCTCCTCCTCATTACAGTTATTAATATATTTTATTCTATTTCAATTATTTTAGTATCCTTATCTCAACCCACAAGTTTTACTTCTTTTCGAATTTCCCTCCCCATCCCACCAGGGTGGGAGAGAAAAAGTGGCTGCATGGTACTTATCTGGGCTTAAACCACAACAACACGGAATCCACTATTTATCTACATCAAGAAAGCACACTGTCCCCTTGCATCTGCCAAGAAGCAAAAACAAAAAACAACCAAAAAAACCCAAGCAAAACAAACAAAACAGGAGAGCCAGAGAGAAAGTGAGGGAAAGTGTGAAAATCCCGGTGTTGTGGTGCTGTAGTGTTTTTCTTACTCTGAACCTCAGTTCAAGTCACAGAATACCAAAGTGTCCTCTTGCTTGAGAGCTTCCTACATGCCATATCTTCACACACACAACCAGTCAGCATTTCTAAGCAGGAAACAGCAAAATTGGCTTTTACATCTGACCTCCAAGCTCTCAGGACTATGAATGGCCTGCACTGATCACTGTTTTCTCTTGGTTTTGCTATTTTACTGCATGATAGGAGTTAAAGGGGTCAATGACAGGTAATTAATGATGTCTGCCAGGGGTGAGGGCTGAACAGATTTCTAGTAAGCACTAAAGGATAATGCCAACCAAAAATACTTTTTACTATTTGCTCATTACTGGGAACAATTAATAATTCTCCTTGCTTATCACCACCATGTTCCTTCAGTCTCCCAGTAAAACATACTTTTAAAATAACAACACCACACAACAAAAAAAATTCTCTTTTGTCGAAGTCTAGCACTTTCACAGCAGGGAACAAAGAAACAATAGAACTGTTGTGTCAACAAATCTGTGCAGATTATAACCTGCAAAAGACAAGGGCAGTACTTTGGTAATTTCTTAACCAGGAGCAGCTGTAGCCAGAACTGGGTATGACTGACTTTGAAACAGCCATACCTGGAAGGCAGTCCTTATGCTTATTGCGCTACAGGCTGAACCAGAATGGAATGTTCAACCAAATTTAACAAAATCAATGAGTGGCATACAAACTGGGCCAAGTTTATTTGTAAAAAAGGTTTATTTGTAGAAAGTCAGAGTACAAAAACCCCATGCACTTTGGAAGAGCCAGATTTGACACAAAACTGACTGCAGTCATTTGGTCATTTTCTCACAGATTTTTCTCATCTCTTATACCCTCAAGCACCAAAACGAGTGCAGGCTGTGCAGGCCAACATGGACTGGAAAAGGAAAGGGGCACTCACTTCCTAGTCTTCATCTCACAGAGAAGAAGCAACAAACTGGGTTTTGGTTGTACCTTTTACCCTGTAAGCATGTACAATTATTGTGATCTTTCGACTCTCTCTTGCTTATCTCAGCCTTTGTAAACCTCTGGTGAAGTTGCTGACATTTTTGTTTGCTTGTTTTGAGCAGCTTTATGGCCATCCTGTTGGGATAACAGAATTGGCACACAAGACAGGCTGTATCCTTGCTGCCCACCTCCTGTTATCAGAGGGCACATGACAGATGACAGAGCCTTCTCCAGATGCATGTCTCTGGGTATTTATTAAACAGTTTTACTGCTGTAGTGGTGGTTTTTTTAATTATTTTAAGTACACAGCCCTTTCACAGATCTGGATTTATGTTGTTTCACACTGCCATTCCCATTCCTCCTTCATTCTGACTAATCCTCTTTCATATCTTAACAGCTGGACATTAAGATCAGAACTTCACATTCTCTCTTGCCCTCTCCCATTCCTAATGAACAAAAACTTTCTCTTAAGACATCAATACAACTTACATCAGGGAGGAAGAATGGATCGTTTTGGAGAAGTAGGACTTGCAGCTCATTCTCACTGAGGCCAGACAAATCATGTTTTTTTAGAACTTTTTTGTTCTCCGCATTCATGATGTCATGCGAGTACTTACAAGAGCTGCAAGAAAAGACACAGAAATATCAATGTTTACTCCTTTAGTCAAGTTGATTTAAAGAAGAACCTCAGATAATGTGCAACTTGGAAAAAGCCACGAGAAAAAGGTGTCTGGGTGAGAGTCTCTCTGAACATTTAGATGGTGTCTGTATTTAGCCAGAGAATGGCTCAAGCAGCAGAACTCCTCTGTGAAGTGCAGTGACCCTATCCTCCTCATTTTGAACTTCAACGCAGCCAGACCCCACGCATTCTTTGCCTCCAGGAAGGTCCAAGTCAAGTCACATGACCTAAACAGCTGGAGGGAAAGCTAATTTTAAAGAAGTACACCAACAATGCCGGAAGTTGCAACAGCCTTCTTTTTGTGAACATAAAAGGTCGTTGTCCTAGGGATGGCAAGTAAAGAAACCTGCCAGAGTCTGCACAAAATAAAAGCAACAGTGAAGCTGCAAACAACACATTTTGTTATCTTCAGTGGCTGTGAAGTTTTATTTAAAAAAAAACTAAATCAAAAAACAGGTAAGAAAGTTTAACTTACAAGTTTTGATTAAGGAAGCAATTAGGTTACAATAATGAAGTCAGTACGGCCACTTACAAAGCCAAAAAAGTCTGATGAGTATGAATTAGAGGGAGATTGCAGATTTTTTACATCTATTTGAAATGGTACTGCAAATCAGTAACAGAGAGGAGACACATAGCCTGTGTATTAATTCAGTGCAGTAAAATACAGCTTTCTCATGTCCTGCTCTTCAACACAAGATCTGATACAGCCTTAAGATTAGACATACTTAACCAGTAAAAGCACCTGTTAATTTACCAGATTCAAGTCTATCCCTTTACTCTTTGAGCCTCTAGTTAACTCCTGAAGCTCTCCTCGTGAGTTTTAACTCAAGGTGTGTCTGATTCAATCCTTCGGTACAGACCCTTGTGCAGGTATTTCTCCCCTGACCCCTGCTACCTGTTGGACACATTCTTTGTAAGCAAGTAAACAGGAATGGCAAAAGTGTGCTGACTTTGGTCCTGAGAAACAACCTTCCCAGGGTATTAGATACTGTAGGCACTCCATTAATGGCTAAGAAGGCAGGTAAACTACAGAGCATCTGAGGTGGGAGCCATCACCAGTGTTCCTCCACAGTCAACTCGAGAGTCCACCGACAGTCACAGAGTGATCTGCATTACCTGAGTCTGTATTTCCAAGTCAAACGTTGAAACACTCTACAAGTACAGTGATAACCACACAGCTGAGTCTAATAAGAGATTTAGGAAAAAAGTAACAGTGAAAAGCCACTTGCCAGACATTAGTTAAAAACAAGATTAACTGGACTAAAATAATTATTCCTCTAAACAGGAAGAGCCAAGTAACTTCCCCAGACATTTTTCTTTCCAGGGATTCTAAAACAAAAAGGATGCAAGACCAGGAAGCAAGGCCAGATTTTACCTTACCAGTTAAAAAAGTCTCTGTCTTGATCTGTGGAGTCCACCTAGGAGAATTTCTGCCCTCTTGTTTTAATCAAGCTCCCTCCCATAAAAAGTATACTCTTTGCTTTACTAATTTTTAATGCATACCAAAGTGATTTTAGATACTTAGGGTTATTGAGACGACAGAATGGTTTATCATTATGAAGGGAATCGCCTCATTGCAAACTTTAATTCACACAAAATCATCCATCATGAGTGTCTGCACATATGTCAAGGCATTTCAACAGTGAACCCCACGGAAGCTTACTGTACTGTCTATAATGTAACAAAAAATAAGAAAATCTTATCATCCTAATGATGAGAGAGACATGGCTTTTCCCTTGCATGCTATCCAGATCTTAGTGCACAGTGATCCATTTTGTTGGGGCAGAAGAGGAAGGATCCAGTGGGATCATGCACATTCCTAATGCTGCATCAGCACCAGACCTGGGGCTTGGGGGCTTAAACTACAAAGTTCTTCCATCAGTAATTGTAGTGGCAAAGCTGTGCTGCTCTTCTACATTTGCCTTTGGTTTCCTTTATGTTTTTTAAACTAGGCACTACCTTTGGCCACCTGTGACTTGAGAGGCTGCCAGGCCTGCCCATCCCATGAGTCCTCCATATTCCAGAAACTGGGACTGTTGCACCCGGGTGATCAAACAGTGCCTCTCAAAGAAAGGGCCATAAGCCAAGCAGTGACTTACAGCGAAACTCAACTTTTTTAACTCTCTAGAGCGAAACCAGAGGGCATGTCAGCACTTTGCTTTTTCCTTCTGAGAAACAGGTGTAAACTATTTCACCCAGATGCCAGGGGGACTGAACGCCGGGTGCAGAGATGGGTAGATTTAAACAAACAAACAAACAAACAAACAAAAACCAAACCAAACAAAAAAACTAACCAAACAAACAAAAAAACCAAATCGTCGGCTTCTACGGACACAGCGGGGGCAGGACACGAGCCCTTCCGGAGCAAGGATCCCCCGCGGCTGATCCCACGGGATTACTGACCGCTACTCCCGGGGCACCAGGGCGGAAGCAGCACCTCCGGCGGGGATTGGGATGCGAGGGGCTGTNGACCCCGCACTCACCTGGGCCCCTGGTGGCACCTGCCCATGAGATGCAGCTTGCAGAGGTGCAGCCGCTCGCAGCCATCGCAGACCTTGCGGACACAGACCCGCACGTCCGTCACGGCCAGGACCACCGAGCCGCTCCCCACCTTCAGGAACCGCCGGGGGCCCGCCGCCGACAGCGTGTTCTCCAGCTGCAGCGCCGACAGCCCGACGTTCTCCTGCAGCTCCCGCAGCCCCAGCCGCCCGCCATGGGCGCACAGCGTCTGGGTGAGGAAACTGCACACGGCCGGATCGCACATGTTGCCCCCGCGGCCGGGACGGAACCGCCGGCAGGACTGGGGCAGGAGCGGGGCGGGAGCGGGAAGACCAGCCGGAGCGGGCGGGGCACTCGTCACCACATCTCGGCCGCGCCGCACGGGAATCGAAACCGAAGGCACGGGCGGGGCTCACGGCTCGGGTTCGCGCTGGGGGCCGGGATCTGCCCAGCCTGGAGGCCTTCTTGGGTGAACATCACTCGGGAAATAAATAGTGCAAGAAGTGAGTGTAAGGACTGTGAGGTTTCCTTGTTATTATCACGGAATCACGGAGTGGTTTGATTTGGGAAGTTCTTAAAGATCATCTCGTTCCGCCCCCTACGTTAGGCAGTCTCCTTCCACTAGGCCAGGTTGCTCTGTGCCCCATCCAACCCGGCCTGAACACTTCCAAGATGAGGCAGTCACATTTCCTCACCTCAGCTAACTTTTGCTCTCTCTCTACACTAACACGAATCTAGTGCAGAGCATTAAGCATAAAATGCAGAATAAAACACACAACACACACAAATAACTCTAGTATTTATGTATCAACGCCATTACTTTTCTTTCTCCCCGACTTTAAGTGAGCTGCTGGTCAGTGCTGGCTGCAGCAGAGTGTCCTGGCAGGGATGTGAAGCTGTGCTGGTTTTGGCTGGGGTAGGGTTCATTTTCTTCAAGTGGCTGCTGTAGGGCTGTGTTTAGGATTTGTCCTGAACACAGGAATGATAACAGAGATGTTTTCATTATTGCCGAGCAGTGTTTGCACAGACCCAAGCTCTTTTCTACTCCTTATACTGCCAGGCTGGAGAGGGGCCTGGAGTGTGAGGGAAGCTGGGAGGAAGGGGGACGGGAGGAGGAAGGGGACAGGAGGAGGAAGGCGGGGACTTTTGGAGCTACCGCATTTGTGTTTTCATTTGTGCCCTCCCGAAGATGGCTGAACACTTGCCTGCCCTTGGGAAGCAGACAATTCCTTGATTTGCTTTGCTTGTGTGTGCAGCCTTTGCTTTCCCTATTAGACTGGCTTTATCTTGTGATAAATGTGATTCGTGCTAACTAAATTGTAACTATATTAGCAAAATTGTACTCATCTCAATAGAAAATAATTGTTACAAAGCAAACAAGGAAATGGTGAGACAAAGCAGATTGAATCCTCCAGATGTTAGATGGGAGTAGTAGAAGGATGTAGGTTTGATAAGGAGCATCTAGAAATAAAAAGTTTCAACCTTGGAATGGGCCAAATTGGGATGATTCCGGGCATGGAACTTGAATAAGGTTTTATTGTGGGAACATATGCTTAGCTACATAACTCCAAGTTTAGTGCACTTGCGGTACCTGCGAGGTTACACAGCAGACGATGAAGACAAAGACCCTTCACTGGAAATAAGACCCCCAAAAGGATGAGAGACCCCTAACTATTAGCAGAGCATGCACAACACAACATAGTGATGTAGATTTTAGAAATAGAAGCTAGGAGGAGCTTTCCAGAAAATTCTGTCTTAATATGTATTAAGACATAGTATATAAGTGGGATTTTTGGCTTGATTGTTTGGTACGTGAGGAAGGGCAGGCCCCTCCCCATATCCCCGGTCGGTTTTGCTTATGCTTTATACAA